>CAUYUJ010014036.1:104574-129574 GCA_963575745.1 Prorocentrum cordatum
AGGAGGAGGAGGAGTCGAGCCGGAGAAGCTTCCTGGTCTTTCCGTCGTTGGTGCTGGTCTCTTTCTCTTTCTCTCCCCCTCTTCCTCTCTCTCTCTCTCTATTCACCTCCCTCTGTCTCTCTCTCTCTCTCACACACCATCATCATACGTACTCTTTGTGTCCTTCTCTTTTTTTTGTTTTTTCTTTCCTGTCTCTTTCTCGTTTTTCTCTTTTTGTCTCTCTTGATGAGGTCGCGTGGCTTTCACCCGCGGTCCACGGCCTCTGCCTCCTGTTTCCTGTCCCGCCCCTCCCCTTCCCCCCTCCTCCCTTCCCCCGCCCCCGCCACTCTCTGCCCTATCGCCCTCCTTTGTGTCTGTTCTCCTGTCTCCCTCCCTGCTTTCCGCCTCGCCCCTTCCCTCCCTCCCGTCCTGTACCCTCCCCTCCATCCCTCCCCTCCATCCCTCCCCTTTCACTTCCCTCCCCTTACCCTATCCTCCTCTTTCCTTCGTTCCCTCTCCTGTTGTTCCAATCCCTCTCATCTCATCTCATCCCATCCCGTCTTATCCTCTCCCCTCCTGTCTCTTCCACTCCCACCCCACCCTCTTCTTTTCGTACCCTTCACTTTTACTTTTTCCTTCGCCTTCCCTTCCCCTTACATGCCAGCTTATCCTCTTCACTCTCGCCTTGGTTGCTGAATGCGCTTGCCTCGAGTGATGCAGCCCAGACTGATGGTGAAGGCCTTGCCGTCACCGAGATGGCGGTGAGCGAGCTGCCCGGAAAGCCCAACGCTGTGTGGAGATGCGGAGGGTTGAACCGTGACCTGCCTCATCTCCCCCCCTCTCCCGAGGAATAAGGATAAACGGTGTAAACATAAACGATGGGAGTTCCGCGTGGATGTCTTGGATCTGCGCTTGGTCCCTGTCAGGGCGGGGGGTCCAGCGCTGATCGAAGAAATCCGCGTGGAGCTCCGAAAGCTTATGCCTGTGCAGTTTTCTCTTCTTCTACTCTCCTCCCCTTCTCTGCCCCTCTTCTTCTCCCTCCCCCCCACCTTCGAATGTGGGCTGTGCCCACACTGAAATCTTGGTCGAGTGTATGTTACGTGTTGCGGTTTGTGGCGAGTGATTTTCCTGGTCAGACTGAGCAGCTCGTAGACATCGAAGCAGTTCTGAGCGGGTGTAACCTCCCGAAGTGAAGAAGGGATGCTCAGAGTGTTGTTCAGTACCTCGTGAGATGACTCTCCTTGGCCAGGTGAACCCCGACAGGCGGCTGTCAAAATTCGCGTGCGTATGTACGGTGAACTTGGCATCACCATTGGCGCGTACTAGCCGTCACCCCTCCACAGTAGTAGCACCAGTATTCATTGGAGATTTTGCATTAGCTGCCTCTCAGAAAACGGTAGTTCCACATTGTGGGACTGAGTGGGGCTCAGGACCGTCAAGGCCACCATGGACAGTGAGTTCGACCGGTACATCGTCGTCTCTTTTATCGATGTGACCCTCGTGCTCTCCATAGGCCGGTCAGTGCGTTGAAGTGGGGCTGCAAAGACCACGAGGAAGATAGCACCAGCTACCGGGAAGAACGCGTGAGGAGAGCGTCGGAGCGAGGGCCTTGGACACCCGATGCAAAGTAGATGCAGTAGCGAAGAGGCCATGGCGATGAGCACAGATGTGTCGGCGACGGATGCTACGATGACGGCCACGGAGATGGTGCAAAGGAACTGTGATCATGATCGACGGTGATAGTAGCGTGGTGCGGGTCGAGCAGGAGTGACCGATGATGGTAGTTGTGGCAGCTGGGACGGCCGCCTCGATGTTTGTGTGATTGTTGTTGCCATGATGAGCTATCGAGCGGCCTTCGGGCCATCCGGCCACCGTGCCTGGTCCTGGGCCAGAGGCCTCCGGTATGCGTGCTGCGGACTGTTGGGGTTCCTCTCGGGGGGGGGTCTCGGAGGCCCCTTGAGCGCCTCTTGGGAGCGTTTTTTTGGGGCCTCCTGTGGAGACTTTTGGATGCCTCGTGGAGGCCTACTGGGGGCTTCTTGGGGCTCTTGTAGGAGGCTCTTGGGGGCATTGCGGTCTTTGGGGCAATCTTTGGGGGAAAGGGTGTCAAGGCCCCTTCGCTTTTTCTTTCTTTCTCTCTCTCTCGGGCCCCTCTTGGAGCCCTTCTGAGCCCTTCAGTTCTCAGCCCATGGGCGAAGCCAATGTGGCACTTGTTTTCATGATCCTTCTTTCTCCCGTCGGCGAAGCGGCGAACGATCAGCTCGCTGATTGCTTTTCTGCAGGCGACACCGTCGAGGAAGTGTTGGACAGCGGCTTCCTCGCCACCGCCCCGAGCCTGCTCATCCAGGACGGAAGCAGAGTCTCCGGCCTCCCTTCCCCTCCGCCTCATCGGTCCTCCTCCTCTGTCCTCCTCTCCTCCTGTTCCCGCCTACTTTTCCGTCCCCGCGCTCCCTCTCATCCCTCCTCCTCCTCCTCCTCCTCCTCCTCCTCCTCCTCCTCCTCTCTTCTCTTTTCCTGTTCTTTGTTGTTATCGTTTCAAGACGTCGGAGTTCTGGGGAGGCGCTGCGACGCGCCGTCTACGACCCCCGATCTCCGTCACCCGCCCCACGCTCCCTCTTCCTCCGTCCTCCGCCCCCTTTCCCGATGAGAAGCTCCTCCTCGTCGCGCCCTCGAGGAAGTCTCGGCCTTCCGCCCAAGGCTTTCCCGAACCGGCTGGGGCCCAACACCTGCGGTATCGCGCGGGTGCGGCGCGATACGCACGTTCGGCTCCGACGGCCTCGGTCTTCTGCCTGCCCTCGGAGAGCCTCTGAGGCGCCATCTTCGTGCTCCCCGCCCTGCGTGGACGACTCCTTCGTGTCCTTGGAGTAGAAATAGCTCCAGTTGATGATCTATAGGACGCATGTTAGCCAAATCGTGTGTTTACCCCGTTCGATTCCACCGATAGCGCGCAGTCTGTGTCGGCCCTCGTTGCGCCGCCTGCGTCGTATTCAAGCCTCGGCGGACGAACACGTCGGCGCTAACACAGCTTCTGAGGATCATCGATCCAGGCCGCCGTCGGCCTTGAAGACCAGGGCTGGACCTGAACGCTGTTTTGCTGGACTTCGGCTGTGTTTTGTTTTTCGTTTCGGCAGGGAGGTACAGGAAAACAGGTAGAACAAAACGAAGCATAAAACGACAACAAAAACGAAAAACGACGTTGAGGTCCAGCCCTGCTGAAGACTGCGAGCCCGCGCCAGAGTCGGAGCATCCTCGAGAGGCAGCCCTCGTCCGACTGGTCCTCCATGCACGGAGCGGCTGCTGCCCCCACGCCGCCAGACTCGGGGAGCTGCCTGTGAGGCATGTGGGCCCGCTCGCCGTGCTCGCTCTCGGCCGAGATGGGGTGCACCCAAAGCTGCGCAACAGCCGCTCGCTCGAAGATCCAACTGCTGAAGAGTGTCGAACTTCGGAAGAGGAGGATGAGGATGAGGAGGAGGAGGAGGAGAAGAAGGAGTGAGGATAATGGAGAAGGGAGGAGTGAGGCGGAGGAGGAGGAGGAGGGAAGATGGAGGAGGAGGAGGAGGAGGAGGAGTAGCAGGAGGAGGAGGAGGAGGAGGGGGATGGGGGAGGAGGAGCGGGACCAGGAGCAGGAGCAGGAGGAGGAGGAGGAGGAGGAGGAGAAGGGGAAGAGGGAGGAGGAGGGAGGAGGGAGGAGGGAGGAGGCAGAAGAGGAGGAGGAGGAAGTGGGAAGGAGGGAGGGTGCGGCCCGCTTCAGGGGTAGGCCGCCCCCTCCTGGGGCGGGGAGGCGGGGTAGTGGGACGCCCCGTTTACTCCTCGCCATCGTGCTCCTCCTCGTTCCTCGCCGTCGTCCTCCGTCTTAACTCCCGCGACGGCTGCAGCGACTGGCCTCCCAGCTCAGAGTCTGTTGTTGCTGTTGTTGTTGCTGTTGTCGTTGTTATTGATGCTGATGATGTTGTGGTTTAAGTTTTTTTGTTGTTGCTGTTGTTGTTAAGGTTGTGTCGCTGCTGCTGCTGTGTTGGTTATTGTCGTTATGGTTGCTGCTGCTACTGTTGTTGCTGTTGTTGTGGTTGATGTTGTTGCTGCCGTTGCGGCTGTTGCTATTGTTGTTGTGGTTGTTGTATTTCTTGTTGCTGCGGCTGTTGCTGATGCCGCTGTTGTTGATATTGTTGCCGTGGTTGTTGCTGTGGTTGTTGTTGTTGTTGTTGCTCTTGTTGTTGTTGTTGATGTTGTCGTTGTTAGTGTTGTTGCCGTTGTTGCTGTTGTTGTTGCTGCTGTTGCTGCTGCTGCGTTTGTTGTTCATTATGGTTGATACTGTTGTTGTGGTTGTTGTTGCTGTTGCTGCTGCTGCTGTTGTTGTTGGTGTTGTTATTGTTGTTGTTTTTGATCTTGTTGTTGTTGTGGTTGTTGTTATCGTTGTTGTTGTTGTTGTGGTTGTGGTTGTGGTTGTTGTTGTGGTTGTTGTTGTTGTTGTTGTTGTTGTTGTTGTTGTGGTTGTTGTTGTTGTTGTTGTTGTTGTTGTTGTTGTTGTTGAACATTATTAATTCTAAAGAATAATTATTGTTGGGACCCCTGGTGCACGGCCCCCCTGCGCCGCCTAGGCCGCAGCTACATTTTCATCATTTTCGTTCAGCAAAAGAATAAAAATGACATTTCTTGTTCTAATATAATCAAATTTCAAGAATCCCTTGCAAAAAATAAGGTAAAGTGGACATTCGCGCGCGCAAGACGAAATCCTTCCAAAACCTTAGTGTTCGCAGCGATTTTAACATAAAAACATCAAAAAACCAATGGTTTTTCAACAAAAAATTGTCAAAATCTCATCCCGCGCGCTCTTGCGGATTCGTAGGAAACCCAACACTTTTTAAACATTTCTGTCAAACGGGCTTTTGCGAGCAACTTTTTCGAACTTCTGCGACAACGGTTGCGCACCTGCCAGGGCCATCATCCCTGTCAAATAATACCATGCGGGACACATTCGTTTTTTCTTCGCGCGCGCACGCCGTCGTCGTCGGCCGCGGGGCCCTGAATAGTAGCCACGGTCGTCCGCATGCCACGAAGTGAAGTGTCCGAACGTCATAGGGCGGGAAGCTGGGTGTGGGTGGTGGCGAAGAGTCGTTTGGAAATTTGGTAGAGCTTGAACCGGCCCCCCCACAAAGTGGGGGTATTGCCCGCCTCCTATGAAAACCCTGGCACTGGTGAGAACGGAGTGTCCCCACGTGCTAGTAATTGTTGTTGTTGTTGTTGTTGTTGTTGTTGTTGTTGTTGTTGTTGTTATTGTCGTTGTTGTTGCTTGTGTTGTCGCTGTTGTTGAACATTATTCCTTCTTAAGAATTATTATTGTTGGGACCCCTGGTGCGCGACCTCTGCGCCGCGCCTAGGCCGCAGCCTCATTTCCTTCATTTTCTAGCGAAAGCTTCAGAAAAGTGGATTGTGTCCGGATCCGGTTGTTTTGTTGTAATCCGTTTTCCCTTGCAAAAAACACTATAAAATGAAAATTCTTGTTCTTACTTGATCAAATTGCAAGAATCCCTTGCAAAAAATAAGGTAAAGTGGACATTCGTGCGCGCAAGACGAAATCCTTCCAAAACCTTAGGTTTCGTAGCGATTTTAACATAAAAACATCAAAAACCCAATGGTTTTTTAAGAAAAAATTGTCAAAATGTCCTTCCGCGCGCGCTGTCCGAATCCCACAAAACCAATGGTTTTTCAACATTTATGTTACATGAGCTCGCGCGAGCTACTTTTTCTTGTTCTAACATAATCAAATTTCAATAATCCCTTGCAAAAAATAAGGTAAAGTGGACATTCGCGCGCGCAAGACGAAATCCTTCCAGAACCTTAGGTTTCGTAACGATTTCAACATAAAAACATCAACAACCCAATGGTTTTCCAAAAAAAAAAGGTCCAAATTTCATCCCGCGCGCGCTGTCCGACTCCCACAAAACCAATGGTTTTTCAACATTTATGTTACATGAGCTCGCGCGAGCTACTTTTTCTTGTTCTAACATAATCAAATTTCAATACTCCCTTGCAAAAAAAAGTAAAGTGGACATTCGCGCGCGCAAGACCAACAAAAAACACGACGATCTCAGGAACTTGCCCCAAAAATGTGACCAACTCCGCTCTCTCTGTCTCTCTCTCTGTCTGCTCTCTGTCTCTCTCTCTGTCTGTCTGTGTCATGTATTGTATGTCACAATTGCAGGATGCTGGGCACACGCGCGCCCCGAATAAGTGACCAAGTTCTGTGGGTGTGTACCCCACGCCAGTGTAGTAGCCACGGTCGTCCGCACGCCACGAAGTGAAGTGTCCCAACGTCATAGGGCGGGAAGCTGGGTTTGGGTGGTCGCGAAGAGTCGTTTGGATATTTGGTAGAGCTTGAACTGCCCCCCCACGAAGTGGGGGTATTGTCTCGCGTCGCATGAAAACCCTGGCACTGGTGAGAACACTGAGCGTTCGGGTAAAATGATTGTTGTTGTTGTTGTTGTTGTTGCATTCTCATTCCTGAAGAAAAAATTTGGTTGATCCCCCTCACCGGTGCATATTGTTTTTCTCAATCAAAGCGTGCCCCTCGACGCTCGCACCCTGTTTTTTGACAGGGAAAGTCTTGGTGCTCAAACTGGGCCCCTGGCCTCCCGGATTACAACAACAACGGCTCCCGCCTGAGACTTCCTCCAAATTTACTCAGGACCCCCGCTCCTGAGACTTCCTCACAATTTACTCAGGATCGGTGCTCCCGCCTGTGACTTCTTCGCAATTTAGTCAGGACCCCCGCTCCCCCTTGCTCCCCTGCTCCCCACTCTCCCTCTCTCCGTCGTCTGCTGTGTCGTCGGTCTCGTCGCGCCCCTCCTCCCTCTCCTCCTTCTGCTCCTCCCCCGCCGCCCCGCGTGGAGCGCGGCGCGCGCGCGCGCTGAGCGCGGCTGATTGTTCCAGGCTCGGCCTCCCTCCCGCTCTTCTTCGCCCCTCGCTCGCTCCTGGTCGTCGTCGTCGTCGTCGTCGTCTGCTGCTGCTGCTCTCCTCTCCTTCCCTTCCTGTCCCTCTCCCTCTTCCTTCCCCCCCTCGGCTTCCGAGGGTGCCAATTCGCGCTAACTTTTTTTTCAGTGTTGGATGGAGATGTGGGCTGCTCAGCCGCCTCCATGCTCCAATGTTCATTGTCCACGTTGCAGGCGCGAATTCGTTGTTGGCACCTGTTTCCTTCTTTCTCGCCTCCTTGCCCGCCTTCTCCCTCTTCGGATTCGTGGTGCCAGTGTGTTGGTCCAGGCTGGCTGGACATTCCGAGGCCGATGAGGGTCCTCCTGCCCACGTGCGCTGCGGTAACATGCAGGTGTCCCCCCCCGCTCTGCTCCTCTTCTTCCCCCCTGCTCACTCTTGCTCCCAATTGGTGCAGTGGCACTGCGTGCATGCGGTTCGAGGCAGTTTTCCACGCCCGGCATTGTCCGACCCTGTAAGCCGCCGTCCAAGTTTTCCTGGGTCCGCCTTAGGCTTGCGCAATGCTCTCGGCGGGGTTTGGCTCTCGCATGGCCGCCCCATTTCATTACGCTTCATCTTGACTCTGACGAGTGTTCCGCACCCAGATTTAGTAACATCCATGCTCACGGGCCTGCCAGGCGCTTCGATTTCAGTATTGTGATCTTATCCGTATATCTTCCTCCTCTCTGCCGCCCTCGGGTTTTCGCCTCCTCCTTTCCCTTTCTCTGCCTGTTCCTCCGTTGTGGCATGTCTGGAGTTCGGGGTATATTCCGACATAGTGTAATGTGCTGTGCTGCGCTGCGGTTCCTTGTTGCGGTTGTGTGATGCCCGTTTATATGAATGGTCGTCCAGATCATGGGTGGTGGCACATTCGTCGTTTCTTCCTCCGCCCGCTTCCTTCTCCGCCCTCTTCCCTTCCGCTGTGTGCGATTTTGGTTGTGCGGCTGTTTAGGCCGCAAGGGGATGTCCACGCAGCTGCGACGGACATTAGTTTTGTCGCGCTCCTGTCCAGTTTTGCTGTCGGTGGTGCCCGTTTGGAGTGCACGCGAGGTGGCAGTTCCTGTCCGCTCTTCGCCCCATCAGCTTTACTCCTTTCCTTCAAAAAAATAGTGAGGACCCTGCAATTGAATCGAGACTTCCTCGCAATTTAATCAAGACCCCCGCTCCCGCCAGAGCGCCCTTCACATTCTATTCAGGAATTGCGCTCTCGCCTGTGATTTCCATGCCATGTATTCAGAAATCGCGCTTTCGACGCCCAGGAAACACGCTGCGCCAAGGACGCCGTTACAATTTACTTAGTAATCGCGCTCTCGCCATACTCAAGCATCCCGCTTGAATGTCCCACCCACCCGACCCGCCCGTCAGGGGATCGCCCGCCCGTCGTGGGCTCCCGCCCGAGATTTCCTTCAGGAAATGCGTTTTCGCTTAGGACTTCCTCGAACGTTCACGCTCTTACCTTCCTGCTCCTTCTCCCTTTCCCTCCTCCCTCCTCCCTCCTCTCCTCCCTTCTCTCTCCCTCCTCTCTTCCCTCATCCTTATGTCTTTCTGTCCTATCCCCTCTCCCTCCTCTCCCTCCTCTCCCTCCTCCTTTCTCCCTCCCCTCTCCTGCCTCCTCCCTCCCTGTTTCTTTATTTCTTTCTCTCTTTCTCTCTCTCTCTCTCTTTCTTTCTCCTCTCTCTCTCTTTCGCTGTCTTTCTCTACCTCTCTTATCTGTCTTTCTGTTTCTCTCTGCCTCTAATCAACCGCCCTCCCCTTCGCTGTCCTGGCGTTTTCCCTCTTCCTCCGTCCCTCCCCCTCAGTTCCTCCCACTCTCCCTCGTTCTTCCCCTCCTCTTTTTGCAGGGCCCACACCAATTCCAATGGCGGGCACATGTACGCCCACGAAATATTTTCCGCCTGTTCAGGTTTGCCCGCCCGTCTAAGCCCGCCGCCCCCTGCAAAGAGAAATCGTCCCCCCAAAGAGGGTGTGATCGAAAACGAAAAGGGGGGTGGGTATCGTGGGTGTGGGGAACTCGTTTAAAATGATACGCGGGCAAGTAAGAGCGACCAGTCTTATAATGATTGTTGTTGGTGTTGTTGTTTTTGTTTTTTGTTGTGTTTGTTTGTGTTGTCGTTGTTGCTGTTATGTTGTTATTGCCGTTTTTGTTGTGTTGTCGTCGTCGTCGTCGTCATCGTCGTTGTCGTTGTCGTTGTCGTTGTCGTTGTCGTTGTTGTTGTTGTAAATCTTGTTGTTGTTGTTGTTGTTGTTGTTGTTGTTGGTGTTGTTGTTGTTGTTGTTGTTGTTGTTAAACTCGCACTATTGAAATATTTGCTATAGTTCATCCCCCCGCCTCGGGTAACATACGTGTTTTTGCAATTGGAGTACCCCTCCCGGGGCTCACATTTTTTAATATATATATATATATGTGTATATATGTATATATGTATAATCAGGGGGCATCTCTTCCCTCTCAATCTGCGCTGTTGGCCCCTGGGCTGCAACAGGAACGGCTCCCGCCTGATACTTCCTCGCAATTTACTGACGAACCGCGCTGTCACACGGGACTTCCTTGCAATTTATCCAAGACTCGCGCTCTCGCCTGTGACTTCCTCGCGATTGATTCAGGCGCCACGCCTTCGCAATTCAGGATTCGCGCCTTCGCCATGGACTTCCTCATCATTTTGTTAGGAATCTCGCTCTCGCCCCTGGATAACTATGCAGGATTCGCGCGTTCGCGTAACATACGTGTTTTTTCATTTGAAGTGCCCCTCCTGGGTCTCGATGTGTTTTTACCGGGGGATGTTTGCCTGCTCAACCTATGCCCGTGGTTCCCGGTTTACATCAATTATTGCGCCCGCCTGATATTTCCATGCAATGTATTGAAGAATCGCGCTCTTGCTAGGGACTTCCTTGCAATTTATAGAAGAGTCGCGCTTTCGCCTGATATTTCCTCGCGTTTTATTCAGGCGTCGCGCTTTCGACACTCAGCAATCGCGCTGTCGCTTGGGGCTTCCACGCAATTGATTCAGGCGCCGCGCCCTCGACACGCAGGAATCACGTTCTCGCACTGATTTTTTCCACGAGATTTCTGCAGGACGCACGCTTCAGCAACCCGCCTGCTCGACCTGGTCGTCTTGGCCCGCCTGTTAGGGTCTATCGGCCCGATCTGCCCGTCCGGTTCAGTTGCGTGTTTTCTGCTCCTAGCACGCGAGCAGATAAGAGCGAACAGTTTTAACGTGATTGTTTTTGTTGTTGCGGTGGTGGTGGTGGTGGTTTTGGTTGTGGTTGTTGTTGTCGTTGTTGTCGTTGTTGTTGTTGTTGTTGTTGTTGTTGTTGTTGTTGTTGTTGTTGTTGTTGTTGTTGTTGTTGTTGTTCTCGTTGTCGTTGTTGCTGTTGTTGTTGTTGTTGTTGTTGAACATTATTAATTCTAAAGAATAATTATTGTTGGGGCCCCTGGTGCACGGCCCCCCTGCGCCGCCTAGGCCGCAGCTACATTTTCATCATTTTCGTGAGGAAGCCTCAGGTAATACGATGTCATCAAGATCCGGTTGTTTTGTTGTAATCCGTTTTCCCTTGCAAAAAACACTATAAAATGACATTTCTTGTTCTAATATAATCAAATTTCAAGAATCCCTTGCAAAAAATAAGGTAAAGTGGACATTCGCGCGCGCAAGACGAAATCCTTCCAAAAGCTTAGTGTTCGGAGCGATTTTAACATAAAAACATCAAAAAGCCAATGGTTTTTCAACAAAAAAATGTCAAAATCTCATCCCGCGCGCTCTTGCGGATTCGTAGGAAACCCAACACTTTTAAACATTTCTGTCAAACGGGCTTTTGCGAGCAACTTTTTCGAACTTCTGCGACAACGGTTGCGCACCTGCCAGGGCCATCATCCCTGTCAAATAATACCATGCGGGACACATTCGTTTTTTCTTCGCGCGCGCACGCCGTCGTCGTCGGCCGCGGGGCCCTGAATAGTAGCCACGGTCGTCCGCATGCCACGAAGTGAAGTGTCCGAACGTCATAGGGCGGGAAGCTGGGTGTGGGTGGTGGCGAAGAGTCGTTTGGAAATTTGGTAGAGCTTGAACCGGCCCCCCCACAAAGTGGGGGTATTGCCCGCCTCCTATGAAAACCCTGGCACTGGTGAGAACGGAGTGTCCCCAGTCTTAAATGATTGTTGTTGTTGTTGTTGTTGTTGTTGTTGTTTTTGTTGTTGTTGTCGTCTCAAGGTGTCGTCCTCTCCGTCCGCGACGTCGCCTCCTCTTCCTACCAGCCTCGCTGCCCATGTGACAATGGTCCTTGACTCCATGCGCCGTCTGTGTCACATCCCCGCGTGTGTTGTTCTCGTAGTTTTCCGATAAGTCTTGGTCCCTATTCCGTCGTGTTTTCGCAGCCTTTGCTGTCGCGCAGCTCATGGCGGACGATTCGTACGTGCAGGTGCACCCAACTGGCATCAGGCATCCGGCTCCATCTGCTCTTGCATCGGCCTTCCGAGTCCGTCTTCGCGACGTTTTCCAGACGTTCATGATATTATTTTGCTGGTCTGGAGTGTTCGCGTGCTTTCTCTAATGAGCGCACCTCTGAGCAACATCCTCCATTGGCTCTTCTGTTTCCCTCATTCCTTCGACGATTCCGTCGCCCCCTTCACGCCTGAAATAAAATAGTAATAGCATTCGTCATACGAGTTATAATGAAATAGTGATGTTAGCAATGATAAGACAACGACTGACAATGATATCAATATTAGGGAGAATAGCACGAATAATAAGAATCATGATCATTCTCATAGTACTAATAAGACGAATAACAATACGATAAGTACCAGTAATAGGAAGCATCAACATATGAAAACGACCAGTAATAGTCATCGCACTACTATAATGAAGAATTTCAATATTACTGAACAGCAAAATATGATTAATGATATGACGATCAATCAGATTAATAGTAGTAGTAGTAGTAAGCAGATTAATGAAACATATTAATCACACCAGTACGAACAATCGTAATATTACGATTAATAACCATAGTACGAATCGTATCAATAAGTCATACTAACGTTAATGTTAATCTTTGGAAGAATGAGAACAACACTGAACTTATGAATACTACTAACAAAAAGAATCATACCAGTAATAACGCTAAACAATAATAATACTAAACAAGTAATGCTGTTCATATCAACAATACAAATAATAATATCACATGGTAATAGTAGTAGTGCAAATTATGATAATCATTATTGTTATTAGTATGGTTATTATTATTTTATTCATTGTATTATTATTAGTATTGTTATCATTATCATCATCATTATTATTATTATTATTATTATTATTATTATTATGACTACTACTATTAACAATACTCATAATACTGGTACTAGTAACAGTACGGATAAGCATACTACTAATAGTAATAATCGTAAGAAGAGAGGGAGCGAGGGAGGGAGGTAGGGAGGGAGGGAAGGGAAGTGAGTGGGTGGGTGGGAGGAATGTTGGGAGGGTGTGGAGGGGAAGGCAGGAGCTGTCCAGAGTGCAGTGCCGGTGCAGCGTGGCGCCATTCGATTTCCACACTTGCTCGAGCCGGAGCACCTCCTGCACCCCCTGGACCCTCCTGGACTCGTCCACCTGGACCACCCAGGAAGCCTCCCTCCCCTGCCCGATCCCCCTGCCCCTGCCCTTCCCCCTCTCTCTCCCTCCCCCTCGACTCCACTCGAATCGATGCCGATCTTGCCCCTGCCTCCTCCCCTTTCTCCCCCCTCTCTTTCTCCCTGCCTCTTTCGACTCGATTCTCCTCCCTCTGTCTCCCTTCCCTCCCTTGCCCCGTCTGGAGCCGATGCGATTCCGCTCTTCCGACGATCCCGCTGCGGCCCGGATGCCTGCACGGCGGCGCCGTGAAGCCTCGCGCGGCCGTTCCGCTCCGATGGCGATCTCCCGTGCCGATGCGGCCCGCTCCGACGCACGCCCCCGATCCGACCCGACGCTGTCTCGACGCTGGCCGATCCTGGCCTCGCACGGGCTGCCCCCCCATTGGGGTCGGGGGGGCCGTGGCCGAATGCTGCGATCCCGTGCCGATGCAGCCCGCTCCGACGCACACCTCGATCCGTCGATGCGATCCGACCTCCTAGCTTGATGCTGACCGATCCTGCCCTCGCACTGGCCGGGGGCGGCCAGGAGGGGGGTGATGACTAGTGGTGGTGGATATAATGGCGGGTGCCATGATATCTCCCCAGATCTCATGGCGCCTCTCGTTGTTTCAATGCGCCCTTGCGCACATGCCACCATCCATGATTGGCGCCCCCCCCCCCCCTCTTGGACGCCCCTTCTTGGACGCTCCCGACCTTGCGGTCGGGAGGAGGAGGAGGAGCAGGAGGAGGAGGAGGAGGCGGAGGAGGCGGAGGAGGAGGAGGAGGAAGAGGAGGAGGAGGACGAGCAGGAGGAGGAGGCGGAGGCGGCGGAGGAGGAGGAGGAGGAGGAGGGAGGAGGAGGAGGAGGAGGAGGAGGAGGAGGAGGAGGAGGAGGAGGAGGAGGTGTGAACTCGTCGAAGCACTCGAGGTCCTCGACCCTCGTCGAATCGAAGTTCGATTCCCTGCCAACTTCTCCTCAAACACCTTCCTCCACTATGCTCTGCACGCGGGTGGTGGTGATGGTAACCTTTTCGGTCAGTCGAGAGGCCTCTCGAGCTCAAACGGCAATGGTCAGACGTGCCGTAAACATCCTGCTGCTTGCTATGTGCTGCCACTGGGCCTCAAGGGGCCTCGGGAGGGAAAAGCATCCAACATGATTCTGTCAGAACCCTCAAAACATACATTGTATGGAGTGCAATTCACACTGGTGAAAAAGGGAATGACAACCCGTACAAACCTCTCACCAAAATCACTCGAAAATTTGCGCAACAGATAGCAGCTTATCATAACTGACTCAAGCATCGCAGCGTCGCTCGAGAGAACTGCGCTACCCACAGTGTCGCAACAAAAACCTCTGCTGAGAGAAATAGCTTCATTGAGAGGGAGGGGAAAAGAACAGGCAACGAGACTGGAACAGGATGCAAATCATGATTTGCCGGGGCACCGTCACTCACTGTGCGGCTTCTGCTGCACTGCATGTAATTCACGTGTAATCTCCCAGCCTCGTCGATAACCATTCGTCACGTGCTTGTACTGTCCGTAATGTCCGTCTGGTCGTCCGATGCTCGTGTAGTTGACTGGGCCCTGGCAGCCACCGTCCCACTTAGTGGCACTCAGCTTGACCTTCTTCTCCTTCTTGGCCTTGGTCTGTCCACACTCCTTCTCTGGCTCGGGCTCTGGCGGGGTCTGGACCTTCGTCTCCTTCTGCGAAACCTTGCAGATCACATAGCACATACATCGTGCTTAGCGGTATCTTGATCACGATCCGCGGGCTCTTGGTCCACTCGAGCTCCACCAGGGCTGTCTCGATCTCATTATTGTAGATCTTCACCTCGCTGGCTGCTGCTGACCTTGTCAGGGATGCCATGGCCGCCATCGTTGCTGTCGCACTCGTCTTTGATCTTGACGTGGCAAACCGCTTGGTCTCCTCCTGTCGGTCCTTGGCCGTTTTCTTCTTCGCAGCCTGGAACTAATCATCGAACTTCAGGCTGATCGTTCCCGTCCTGAGCCGATCGGCCAGTAGCTGTCTCGCTGCCAGCTTGGTGAAGCCGTCTGCGAACTGACGCTCTGAGCTGACCCAATACCAGCCCGTAGCGCTTGCTGTCATGCGTTCCTTCAGCACTTGCACCTCGATACCCGTCCGCTTGTCGTCGAAGTTGTGCACGTGTGGCTTCTGAGCCGCGTCGTAGAACGCCTTGGCGTCCACCACGAGCGCACTCCTTCCCAGCACAGTCATGGTGCCATTCAGCCTCGGATCGCGCGTCGGGTCGAGCATTAGGCTGAAGTGTACCTTCATATACTCGAGCGCATCCACGCCTCCGGCTGCAGCTTGGGCCTCACTCGCCAACGAGGACCTGCTCACCCTCGGTAGCTTCCATGAGCGCCAGTCGACCACCACTTGCCTGACGGTCTCGCCGAACAGCACACTCCTGTGCGCCGCTAGGATGAGGTAACCTCCTTGCGAGCTTCCATCACGTCTAACTGCTCACGCTGCGTCCGTTATGCAGATGAACGTTATTTCGTCCGGGTCGTCGCATATCTTGGTAAACACCTGGCTCACGTCGCTATTCGCCTTGGCAAGCCTCAGCGTCTCGTTGGCCTCCACCAGGTCCTTCACGGTAGAGTCCTCATTGATCGTCCCTTGTCCCAGGCTGACGCTGCACTGCAAGTGGGGTGCCGCCTGGTTGCTGGGCCACGCCAAGCTTCCTATCAATCCTCGTAGCTGTCGACGCTCGCCCTCGGTGATTGGCAAGTTGTGGTCGCTCGCTCGGTTCTTGGCCAAGGTGATTGGCTTGAGCGACTTGATGTAGGCTGCACAACTCATCTGATAATCTCCGTTCGTCGTCTTGGTGAGTTGGTTGCCACAAAAATCCATAGAAGCGTCGCCTGCTACGTTCAGAGTGCCTGTGTTTGTGTCTTCCTGCGTCCTGAAGTTGAAAACCTTCTTGAGCTCCTTCACGCGCGCCGAGAAACATGCCTGGCCCTCCTGGCTGCTGCCGCCTCCGAGCATATCGTCAACATGTAGCCCGATTGCGCCGTCGAACACCTTCGTGTTGGTCGCGTCCAGGCGGTAGCTCAGGAAAAGGCAGGGGTCCAGCGAGTGAACCACGAAACCACACGCAATCATGCGGTCGGTAGCTTCCTCCCACCAAGGCCTCGGTGCGTCGCTCATGCCGTACATACTCATGAGCAGCTTCATCCTTTGACCCGGCTGGTAGCCAAGCATCCTGCACGCCTCCGCCGGTAGAAGCACAGAAATCCCGCGATCAGAACGCTTGCCCTGTAGAAACGCGGTGCTAACGTCAGCGGTGAACAGGATCCAACCGTGAATGCGGCCGAGCATCACGATGAATGTTCTGCTCAATCTCGTCATAGTCGGTGAGGGTTTAGCCAGCTTCCCTGCGATCGCGTCTGGATCTCGAAACCCTTGGATAACCAACCTGGCCTTGGCCCGGTAGCTTCCGTCGGCGTTCCTCGACCACTTCAGTAGAATCCTCGCGCGCAGAACCTTGTTGGGGTCGCTAACCTTGTTCTTGTCGTGCTCCCAGACCTGGTTGTCGAAGAAGCTCTGCAGCTCCGCGCGCTTCGCCTCCGCAAACTTGGCTTTGTCCTCCGCGTTCATATTCTTCTCACTCAGTTCGCCAGCCAAGTAGCACTCCTCGGAGTCCAGGAAGAACGCCTGGTCCTCTGCGTTGTAGCTCCAGCTCTTGGGTAGCGCGTCCAGGTTCAGAAACATCACGCCCTCTTGGACCTCCACTTTGTCGTAGGGTCCTGACCGGTTGTCTCGCCGATCTCGATGCGCCGCGAATGTACGCATTGGAGCCATCTCCGATTCATCGATGCTTCTCCGCATCTCCTTGAACCTCGCCGCTGGGTCGACGATCACTGGCTGAGCCGGCGTCGCCGTCTGTACTGCTGGAACCTCTGTTGCGTCTGGTGCTTGCTCTCGCGCTGGCTGTTGCTGTAACTCCGTGTCATCATAGTCCGGTATCGCCGTGTTATCCGCCGTCGGTGGTGGGCCCTCGTTGCCTGCTGGCCTCGGCTCGGCCTGCGGCTCGGAACCCTGGGCAGACACCTGCCTGGGCTGGCCTTCCATGGCCTGCTCCACCGTCGGTGCGCCTCCATCTGTAGAAGCTGGCTCGTCCTCCTCCATCGGCTCGTCTGCTCGGTCCTCCTCGGTGGGTCCGGGCAGCTGGCTGATATCGAAGAACTGCACGATACCTCCGCGTCGTAGTCCTTGTAGAGTGGTCTGCGCTGCCTGTAGGTTCGCTGGTCGTCTAGGCTCGCCGATCCGCTCCACGATGGGTCTGATCTGGTCTGGGCTGCACCTCTGTAGGCTCCCGCCGTGCGTGACCCAGTAGACCTTGGGCTGGCCGCTCTCCGCGTCCTCGCGTAGTGCCACGGTGGCCGGCCCTCTCCAGCGTGACTTTTGAAGCCGACTAGCTCCACGATCACGCCAGTAGTAGCACTCGTCGCCCACGCTCACTGCCTCATGGATGTCACGCCTCTTGCGCAGAAATGCCCTGCGCAGCCTCTCCGTCGAATCCGCCTTGATGAATGCCATCGCCACTGCCGCTCGCCGCTGCATCGCCTCTTGGAACGTCTCCTCCTCCAGGTAGGCCTCCGCCGCTGGCGCGGACAGCGTGTCTGCGGACAGGGAGTCATTGAGCTCCGGGTTGTAGCCCAGAACGCACTGCGCCGGACTGAAGCCCTTGTGGTGCATCATCCTGTTGATCTGATTGGGCACGTAGTCCAACGCCGCCTTCAAGTTCTCGATGGTGCGCTCCAGGCCGGTCTCTTCGAACCAGAGCTCGAACGTCTCGCGCATCACCTGGTGTGCTCGCTCAACTGGTCCCATGACATGGTGAGCCTCCCCGGGGGCGATCTGCATCTTAATGTTCTGGTCACTGGTCCAGTCGAGCATCTCCTCACTGCACGCTGCGCCGCACTCGTCCATCACGAGCCTCGTCGGGATCCCGTAGTGCCTAATCCATTCCTTCTCGATGGACCTGATGGCCTCGGCTGTCGTCTCGCGCGCCACGATCCTGCACTTCTGAAAGCGGCTAGCTCCATCCAGTAGGTGCGCGAGCTTCGTCGAGCCCGAGCGCAACTTGAACTCAAAGAAATCCATGCACAAAGCCTAGTTAAATGTCTTCCATGATGGTGGTGCCGACTTCGGTGTCTGATGCCTTCTTCCTCTCTGTGCATATCGCACACAAGTACCGTTTCGCACAGGCTATCAGTTTCTCTCTCGCATCCGCCGTCGTCAGAATCTGCACGAAAACCTCTGTGCTAGGGTGGCCCAGGTTCTTGTGGAGACGCTCCACATACCTGAACACATTCTGGCCGAACAGTCTCCTTCGCCTCGCTGCTGCTGTCGTCCACCGTCGCATGGTGGATATACTCCACCACGTCCTCGCCTTCCTCGATGCCCAGGACACGGATGTTCGTGTCCTGAATGGGGGGCTGCTCCAACAAATCGCTGAGAACCTGCGCCAACAGGGGCCCATAGTTCTCGGCGAAGCTCGTGCGGTGCAAGTTGGTACCAGGAATCTTGCCCTCCAGGTGGACATGCTCATGTCGTTTGTCGCACTGGTACTGATAGAGTCCTTCTGCATTCCTCGTCGTGTAGTGCGAACTCCAGTCCTCTTGCGAGCTAGGCCTTCCCCTGGAATCTCCAATCCCGTCATACACTGGTCGAAAAGCACATGGTGTTCGGGCAGCTCGTAGAGTGCCTTCGTCCTCCAACTGCGTGCTGTCGCTGGCTGCTCCAGGTTTGCATCTCTACCTCCGTGCCACTGCTTGAGGTAGACCTGCTTGCAGAACATCAGATGCGTCTTGTGGTTATCCGAGCGCCGCTGCCGCATCTTCTCTTTGTCCTCGTCTGTCTTGCAGCCTCGCTGCTGCATCATCGACCAGAGCTTGCACTCCAGACTTATCCATATGTCGTCCGGCTGCTCCTCGTCGATCAGGGCGAGGAACTTCTTCTGGGTCGTGGGCTTGCCGATCTCCCAGCCGTTGTGTACTCTGAACGTCCCAGCCTGATGTCCGCGACTCCTCAGCTCCGTCGTCAACTCCGACTTGCCGCCGTAGACCTCCCATATCTTGCGCTTGCCCTTTTGAATGTCCTTCACCTTCTCCAAGTCCTGCTTCAACTCCTTGGTGGCCGACTCGAGGGACTCCTGGCACTTGCGCAGCTGCTTCACGTTGAGGTCCTTGGCGAAGTAGTTCTCGTCACTCGTCTTCGCGTCGACCTTGTTGCTGATCTCGACCATGGTGCCGATGAAGTTCACCGACTCCTCGTACGCTAGCACCTCGTCGCCCAGAAACGTGTAGGGGCTGATGGGGTGCTGCACTGGAACATGATCCAACATATTTTGCGGTAGTAGTGTCTAGTCGGCGCGCTCCTTCATACAAGTATCGAAACTCTCCAGCATATTGATGATGAAATGCCCGCGCTGGGGCTGCTGGCGCAACCGAAACCATTTGCCATCTCCGTCCCAGCATGCCATCCTGTTCTTGAAATCCACGACCATACCGAGCTCCTCCATCACAGGTCTGGCGAACAGAAGTGGCGTGTGGCCTGGAATAGCATATGTGAGAATCTCGACGAATGTGCCTCCAGAGAATGATGGCACAACTGCGGACGCCGTCGCCTCGCCGGTCGAATCGTTGCCGTATCTGAAATTCTTTGAGCACGGAAGAATTTCATCCTGCTGACTGGAAACCCTTCGGCGACCAGCTGCTTGCAATAGCCCTTAAGCGTCTCGTGTCCCACGATCACGCTGGTCGCCGCACTGTCGTGTATCGCCTCCGGTGGGTCGATCTCGGTCGAGTTGTAGATGTCGTCTGCTGTGTCGGTGACCATTCTCGCCTCTGCCGTGTCGTCGCCAACATTCTGCCTTTTCCTGCTCTGGTGAGGGCAGTCCCCTGCGAAGTGTCTTCGACCTCCACATCGTAGGCATATCGTCTCTTCCGTCTCTCTCGGGATGTGGTGAATAGGTGGCCCTCGTACTGCTCCACCCTTTCCGTACCTGCCCGCCTTACCGCGTCCCTTTGTAGATCGTCCTGTTGTGCCCTCCTTCTTGACGCGCCTCGGACCGCACCTCGACCTCTGGCAGCGCCAGTAGCTCGAGGGATGATGGGTGCCGTGCTCCTTGTCGGTGGCGGTACCATAGCTACGACTGGGTAGAGACCTCTGGCCAATCTCATATCATTCATCTTCTGCCTTGCGTCCGTGTATGCTGCCATTATCTCGTCGTACTGCTCTGCACCGTACGTCTGGTCTGGCATGGGGGTGCCGATCGTGGCTCTCTCGCTGTAGTAGGCTGCCTCTGCGTCGAAGCTGGGGCCTACTTCTTGGTGGTCCTCGCCGTCGTCCTCGGCGTACTCCCCCTCATCTCCATAGTAGACGTCCTCCTGGTAGTCGTCGACCTCTTCGTAGTCGTCCACGTTGTAGGCTGCTGCTCCTGAGCTTGCTCGATGGCTTGGCACCGAGTCCAGGCCGAACGTTTTCTTCATCTCGCCTTCGACCTTGTCTAGTGAGAGGTTGTCGCCAACTTGATTCATGATGAGCTGCTTGCCTTCCTTGTCCAGCTCGGCCCTGCGTCAAAAAAAACAACCCAGCACGTTGTCTGGGAGAGCCACCTCGTGTGAGCGCAGCTTGCGGTCTGATGTCCGACACCTCGTCAAATAGTCCATCAGCGTCTCCTTGGGCTTGCGGGCTGCCTTGAAGAAGAAATTCTTGAAATCCGTCGGGAGATCCGTAATCTGGTCATATCTGTCGGCCTTGTCGAGCGCGCCGAGGATGAGCTGTCAGCCTTTCTCCTGCTCGATGTCTGATATCTGAATGTCCTCGACCACTTCCCACGCTCTGCCCCACAGGCCTTGCATGATCTCGAGCCCTACTGCTTTCTCCTGCTGCTTACTCCTGGCTCTCGCGGCGTAGATCTCCACCTTTCTCCTGAACGTCTTGTACCCGTCGATGGAGCCGTCGAACTCCGGGGCGCGTCCGATGAATGGGCCGTCTTCTGGTCGTCCTGATCCTGATGCTGCTGCTGCTGCTGCTGCTGCTGCTGCGGACCCTTTTCCCCCACTGCCAGACGGTGGTCCCATGGGTGTGCTGCTGTCCGTGAGCCTTCAGGCTTCGCTACCAATGTGAACTCGTCGAAGCATTCGAAGTCCTCGATCCTCGTCGAATCGAAGTTCGATTCCCTGCCAACTTCTCCTCGAACACCTTCCTCCACTATGCTCTGCACGCGGGGGGTGGTGATGGTCACCTTTTCGGTCAGTCGAGAGGCCTCTCGAGCTCAAACGGCAATGGTCAGACGTGCCGTAAACATCCTGCTGCTTGCTATGTGCTGCCACTCGGCCTCAAGGGGCCTCGGGAGGGAAAAGCATCCAACATGATTCTGTCAGAACCCTCAAAACATACATTGTGTGGAGTGTAATTCACAGGAGGAGGATGAGCAGGAGGAGGAGGAGGAGGAGGGGGGGGCCGTGGCCGGAGGCACCTGCTGCCCCGGCGCACCAACGAGTGGCGCGTGCCCGGCCAGAAGCGCATCGTCACGGCGGCGGCGAACGAGCGCCAGGCGGCCCAGTCCCTGCCTTTGCCCGCGCGGCCCCTTTGCCGGTGTTCTCTCGCGCTGCCTGCAGCGAGAGATCGAGGCGACACGCGCGCCTACACCGACAGCGAGGACCTCCTCCTCCTCCGCCTCCTCCTCTCCTCCTCCTCCGCCTCCTCCTCTCCTTCTCCTCCGCCTCCTCCTCTCCTCCTCCTCCTCCGCCTCCTCTCCTCCTCCTCCTCCTCCTCCTCCTCCTCCTCCTCTCCTCCTCCTCTCTCCTCCTCTCTCCTCCTCCTCCTCCTCCTCTCTTCCTTCTCTTCCTCCTCCTCCTTCTCCTCCTCCTCCTCTCCTCCTCCTCCTACTCCTCCTCCTCCTCCTCCTCCTCCTCCTCCTCCTCCTCCTCCTCCTCCTCCCCTCCTCGTGACTTTTTATCTGTCTCGCGTTGCATGCGTCCAGACGCCAGAACCAAGAGGCCACGGCCTCACCCACCTGGTCTGAGCGAAGCCTGGACGCCTGTCCGTAGCGGTGGTCGCTCATTCGTTCGTTCGTGCGCTGCCCTTCGAAGAAGGAAACAACTGCAGAAGCATGAACTTTCGGAGCTCCGCGCGGACTTCTTGCAGCGGCGCCGGCCCCCCGTGGCGTCGCCGCCCCTGGCGCGCCGCGCGTGCGCCAGGGGAGAAGGTCCGGCGTGGATCCAAGAGATCCGTGCGGACCTCCGAAGTCTTCTGTCAGTGTAGTTTTTTTTGAGCCTGCTCCGAGGCTCACCGAGCGCGTTCCTCGCAGAGTGTCTACTCGCAAATGTCACACAAAAAAGTATGCCTTCCTCCTTGCGTGATGTATCGTGACTCCCCCGTGGCGGATCCAGGCCATTTGCGAATAGTTACTACGCTCCGCGAAGCCTCCCAGTCACCCAGCGCAGCAAGCCGAAGGCGGACCCCGACAGCAAGAGGTCCCTAACGACGAGCGGCCCTGGTTAGGAGGGTAGCGAGGCTCCCCTCGGAGCTCGGCCGCGACTTCCTCGACGCCCACCAGGCCATTTGTGCCACGACAGCTGCGGGGGCGCGCACCGCGTTGGCAGCACCCCGGCGGCAGCCGCAGCCGCACCAGCTCCTGGACCTCGTCAGGCCATCGCTGGCGACGGGGAGCCACATCCTGAAGGTCCTCGCGACCCGAGGCTTCCCCGGCTGTCCCGCGGCCCCGCTTCCCCTTTGTGGCCCTGGCCCGCCCGCGCCCCCCTGGTGCCTCTTCACTCGCCGCGGTGGCGCCCCGCCGTCTGCTCGGCCGCTTCTGTTGGGCCCAGCTCGCCGCCAGCCAAGCAAGGTTTCCTCTGCCTGCCGCTCGGTAGCAGACCATGGGAGCCTGGCATACTTCGGGGGTGGACAGAAAGCCCACCCTGACACGTCGATTCGTGAATTGTCCGTTTTCGGTTCTCGAGAGGGCGCCGCGGCCGTTATTTTCCAGGCTTGCGCCTGCCAGGTTTGGGCACGAGGTCGTTTTCACTAAACCACGTTTTACTAAAGGGGGTTCTGTCCATCCCCGACCCTATTAATTCGGTCTTTAGTGTCGACTAGCGTCGATTAGCGTCTGGAAGTCGACGAGGTGCGCCGATTTAGCGCCGGTTAGCGTCGATGAGCGTCGATTTAGCGTCGGTTGGCGTCGACTAGCGTCGATCAGCGTCGATATTCAAGAGGGGACAAGATGGTACGAGAGGCTCCCATGAGTTGCCACCGAATGGCTGCTGTGCGTGGAATGTTTGCCCCCAGGGCGGTCCATTCAATCTTTGGCCCCACGTGTGTAGCACAGGTTCCTATCGTGCGACTGGCTGAGGCGGCTGAAGTTTGAGTCATGCTGTCCGCTTCCCTCTTCTCCCTCCCCCAAAACAGTGTGCGGCTACGCCTTCCCGACTCGATGCGGGGTTGACCCGACGCAGCAGTCAGATGTACGTTTTGGGGGCCTTATGGGGCCGACCTAGCGAAGGTGTTCGGTTCTAGCTCGACTCTTGCTCGATTCAAGGTCGACTCGAGTTCGATTTAATTTCGACGGACGTTCGACGCCGTATCGACGCACGAGTGAAGGGAGTGGCTCCAGGAAGGTCCTCAGAATGAGCATCTAGGAGCAGGCAGACCACTCAAGGCCTCCCAGATGCTTTCCGAGCAGCTGGGGTCGGAGGATCGCCCAGCACCGCTGGTGTATCGGCGGTGCGGCTCGATGTGGAGCCCGATTCTCTCCACGCTGCCGTCGTTGATGCATCGCCGATGCATCTGCGATACATCGGCGATGCGGCGCCATCCTACAATCTCATCTGCTTGGACCCCGTTAGGGAGTCCTCTAAGCTCGGCTGCGAGCGCGGGGGGAAGTGAGAAGGAGAATGCCTTGTCAGAAGGCGGCGGGACTTCTCAGAAGCCCTCGCGAATCCTGAGCAGCTTCCTGTGCCTTGGGGGAGGGCTTAGAAAACTTCTCGGAGGGCCAGGGGACTTGCGAGCCTTCTGAGAAGGGCCGCTCCTTCTCACTGGAGCGACGCATGAGAAAACGGGGTCGTATGCACCGACACTGGCGCGTGAGCTTCCCGCGTAAGGTCGCGCGTGTAAGCGCCCTCGCTTCACATGTGGCGTGCCGCACTGGCGGCCTGCGTAAGCCACCGCGTAGTTTCGCAACATCATCTCGCGGACAGTCGGACCGAGATATGAGGTCGAGGTCGGCTCGGGGAGGGTAGCCTAATTCTCTTTGTGCTTGCTCGATGCCCTTGTGCATCTTGGGGAGGGTACCCTTGGGAGGTTCTGCATGTGCTTTGGCCGGCGGAGGGCCTCGTGTTCTTGAGGGATGCTCTTCTGGCCTGCGTCCGACGGTAAGGTCGCTACATTTAGGTCGGGCATGTCTCCCTAAAGGTGAATTTGGCACGAAAACCCCAAACATACCCCAACATATTCAACAATAGCCAAAATATCCGTAAGGGCTTCGCCCCATGCCGCCGGCCCCCTGTCTCGGATAATGGGAGATGCAAAAGCGAAATCATGAGGTCTGGGCGCCGCCGTGAAGCAGTGTCGGGACCTGTTTGTTTTGCGACCCTGACCCTACGGATCTGCGTCACGGGTGCCACCGAATTTCAGAAATGTGGCAAATCCCCTGTGTTTTTGGACCCTGACCATACGGATCTGCGTGAGGGGTACCGCCGAATTTCAGAAATGTGGCAGATCCCATGCGTTTTTCGACCCTGACACTACGGATCTGCGTCACGGGTGCCACCGAATTTCAGAAATGTGGCAAATCCCTTGTGTTTTCGGACCCTGACCCTACGGATCTGCGTGAGGGATGCCGCCGAATTTCAGACATGTGGCAAATCCCCTGTGTTTTTGGACCCTGACCCCGCCGATCTGCGTGAGAGGTGTAAATTTTTACCCACCTCCGCAATTCAGACAATACGATTTTTTCCGTGGTAGAAATGCCCGTTTTGGGCCTCCCTTTCGCGCGGTCCATCAACAAGGAGCAGTAAGCAGCAAGAAGTCAACAAGGAATAGCAAGCAGCAAGAAGCAGAACTGTAACAGTGGAGACTGGAAGCTGCAACTGGTACAGGAAACTGCGAACCTTAGGCCTACAGCCTGGTGGCCCCTCAAGGGGGCTGGCGGATTTTTTTCACTATTTTTGAATATTCCTCCTGTAGAGGGACGGGTCCGACTTAACGCTACATCACCTCGCGCAAGACCTGGTTCTGGTCGTCGCTCGCTTCCCCCCCGGGCTCGCCGCCGAGAAGCACCTTCCTGGCGGCACCCGAGCTGGGCGAGCAGGGCCGGCGGGGCACCTTGCCGTGCGCCCCACAGCTTACCACCCACCAGACCACCCCGACCCGACCCGAAGGCCTCAATCTGCCCTCCACTTCCAGAGGAGGAGGAG
>CAUYUJ010014036.1:134574-169837 GCA_963575745.1 Prorocentrum cordatum
TTTCGTGTCCTTGTGGCCCTGCTGTCGTTCTCTCTCGCTCTCGCTTTCGCTCGTTGTCGTCGTTGCCGTCGCCGTCGTCGTCGTCGTCGACGTCGTCGTCGTCGTTGTCGTCGTCGTCGTGGTCGGTCCCCTGTCCGTCCCTTTTGGGGTCGGTTCGACGGTCCGCGGCCGCCCCGCCGATCAGCGCTGCCGCTGGCCAGGCCGACGGTCCGCGGCCGCCCCGCAGCTTGCCGGGGCCCGGCCAACAGGGAAGAAAGGCATACCCCCCAAAAAGGGTTCGATCGAAGACGAAAAGGGCGGGTATCGAGGGTTTGGGAAATACGCGTTATTGGACACTCGAGCAGATAAGGGCGAACAGTCTTAAATTGATTGCTGTTGTTGTTGATGTTGTGGTTGTCGTCGTCGTCGTCGTCGTCGTCGTCGTCGTTGTTGTTGTTGTTGTTGTTGTTGTTGTTGTTGTTTGCTTTGACGATTCGGAGTTTTTTTGGTTTTGTTTGTTTTTTTCCCCATATCCTAAGGTGGGGTTCTTGTTCCCCATATCCTAAGTATGGGGTTCTTGTTATTGGCGGACCGCGCCGGAGGAGAGAACGAGAGAGAACACACCACTCTTCTCACTCAGACCCACTCATCACTCAGACTCACTCATCACTCAGACCCACTCATCACTCAGACTCGTTCGTCACTCAGACTCACTCGTCACTCGGACTCAGTCATGACTCAGACTCATCACTCATCACTCAGACTCACTCATCACTCAGACTCTCTCATCACTCAGACTCACTCATCACTCAGACTCACTCGTACTTGTACTCATACATTCACTACACTCACTCAGGTCCACTCATCGGATGACCCACGCACGCACTGATGTTGAGGATGTCTCCGGCGATTCTGTGGCTTCAGCACTCCTAAGGGGAGCGGCGGGGGGGTGTTTCACTCGGCCCCTTTCGCAGGATTTTGTGGGGATGTCTCGAGCGGTTTGCCTGTTTTCTGTCCCAGGCAGATTTGGAGGATGTCTCGAGCGAGGCGCTCATTTTTACGTTCCTAAGGTGAGCGGCGGGGGGGTGTTTCACTCGGCCCCTTGCGCAGGATTTTGTGGGGATGTCTGGAGCGGTTTGCCTGCTTTCTGTGCCAACATCCTTCGCTTTCGGAGCAGATTTGGAGGATGTCTCGAGCGAGGTGCTCATTTTCACCCCCAGGTGGGCCAGATTTTGAGGATGTCTCGATCGGTTTGCTTGTTTTGGTGGCCAGGGCTCGTGGGCGCAGATTCTTCTCAGGATGCCACAGGAGGCTCCAACAGGTTCCAGGAGGCCCCAGGAGACCACATGAGGTCCCAGGAGGTATCAGGAGGCCACAGAAAGACTCAAGAGGCCACATGATGTCCCAAGAGGCTCCAGGAGGCCCCAGGAAGCTCCAGAAGGCCTCAGGAAACCACAGGAGGCCCCAGGAGGCAACAGGAAACGCCAGGAGGCCTCGGAAGGCAACAGGAGGCCCCGAGAGGCCCCAGGAGCAGGAGGCCTCAGAAGGCAACAGGAGTGGCTCCAATCCCATGTGTTTGACGTATGCTCCTATCGATTGGGCCTCACCTGGAGCACGATTCTTTGATGTTATACGTATGTTTATATAGAGTGTCCTTCTCCTGTGTACGCAATCCTACATGTTTTACTTATGTTCCTATACATTGGGCCTCTCCTGGGGCACGAGTCCTGGGTGTTTTACGTGTGTTCCTATAGATTGCCCTTCTCCTGTGGCTCTAATCCGCAATGTTTTATGTACGTCTGTTGCTATAGATTGCGCCTCTCCTGGGGCACGAAACCTCCCTAGGAGGTCCCAGGAGGCCCCAAGAGGCTCCTGGAGACCCCAGGAAACCCCAGTAGGTTTCAGGAGGCCCCAGGAGGCCCCAGGCTCATGCACAGAGACGCGCTCGTACTATTGAGGCTCATTCACACTCCAATTCATTCGCAGTTAGATTTATGTCCAGACCGTGACAACTGAAGCCCGTTTATATTCGAAAGCTCTTGCGCCTAGACATTCACGGCGGACAGGTCCGTGCGAATAGATGCACATACGGGGAGCTCCACGCAGTGAATACTTATTACTTGGACGCCTCCTACTCCTTCTCCCTCTTCTCCTCCCCTCCCCTCCTCATACCCAGACTTACTCATACACAGACTGACTCACACTCAGACTTACTCAGACACGGATTTACGCACACACACAACATTATTCATACTCAGACCTACTCATACTCATACCTACTCCTATTCAGACTTACTCATGGTGAGACTCACGCACGCCCCGTTCGCGGCCGTTTTGTGGGGATGCCTCAAGCGGTTAGCTGGTTTTCTGTCCCAACATCCTTGGCTACCAGAGCAGATTGTGAGGATGTCTCGAGCGGGGCGTTCATTTTCACGTCCCTCAGGGGAGCCGCCGAGGGGTGTTGCACGGTCCCGTTCGCGGCCGTTTTGTGGGGATGTCTCAAACGGTTTGCTTGTTTTCTGTCCCAACATCCTCCGATTTCGGAGCAGATTTGGAGGATGTCTCGAGCGAGGCGTTCATTTTCACGTCCCTAACGGGAGCCGCCGAGGGGTGGTGCACGGTCCCGTTCGCGGCCGTTTTGTGGGGTGTCTTAAGCGGTTTGCCTGTTTTCTGTCTCAACGTCTTCGCTTTCGGAGCAGATTTGGAGGATGTCTCGAGCGAGGCGTTCATTTTCACGTCCCTAAGGGGAGCCGCCGAGGGGTGTTGCACGGTCCCGTTCGCGGCCTTTTTGTGGGGGTGTCTCAAGCGGTTTGCCTGTTTTCTGTCCCAACACCCTTCGTTTTCGGAGCAGATTTGGAGCATGTCTCGAGCGAGGCGTTCATTTTCACGTCCCTAATGGGGAGCCGCCGAGGGGTGTTGCACGGTCCCGTTCGCGGCCGTTTTGTGGGGATGTCTCAAGCGATTTGCTTGTTTTCTGTCCCAACATCCTTCGCTTTCGGAGCAGATTTGGATGATGTCTCGAGCGAGGCGGTCATTTTCACCCCCCAGGTGGGCCAGATTTTGAGGATGTCTCGATCGGTGGCCAGACTCGTGGGCACAGATTTTCCTCAGGATGCCACTGGAGGATCCAACAGGCTCCAGGAGGCCCCAGGAGCCCACATGAGGTCCCAGGAGGCATCAGGAGGCCACAGAAAGATTCAAGAGGCCACAGGATGTCCCAAGATGCTCTAGGAGGCCCCAGGAAGCTCCGGGAGGCCTCAGGAAGCCACAGGAGGCCCCAGGAGGCCAGAGGAAGCGCCAGGAGGCTTCGGAAGGCAACAGGAGGCCCCGAGAGGCCCCAGGAGCAGGAGGCTTCAGAAGGCAACAGGAGTGGCTCCAATCCCATGTGTTTGACGTATGCTCCTATAGATTGGGCCTCACCTGGAACACGAATCCTTGATGTCATACGTATGTTTCTATATATTGTCCTTCTTCTGTGTACTTATGTTCCTATAGGGCCTCTCCTGGGGCACGAGTCCTTGGTGTTTTACGTGTGTTCCTATAGATTGCCCCCTTCTCCTGTGTCTCCAATCCGTAATGTTTTATGTACTTCTGTTGCTATAGATTGCGCCTCTCCTGGGGCACGAATCCTCCCTAGGAGGTCCCAGGAGGCCCCAGGAGGCCCCAAGAGGCTCCTGGAGGCCCCAGGAAGCCCCAGTAGGTTTCAGGAGGCCCCAGGGGGTCCCAGGAGGACCCAGGCTCATGCGCAGAGACGCGCTCGTACTATTGAGGCTCATTCGCACTCCAATTCATTCGCAGTTAGATTTATGTCCAGACCGTGACAACTGAAGCCCGTTTATATTCGAAAGCTCTTGCGCCTAGACATTCACGGCGGACAGGTCCGTGCGAATAGACACAAGCTTACTCATACTCAGACCTACTCATACTCAGATCTACTCCTACTCAGACTTACTCATGTTGAGACTCACTCATACCCAGACTACCTCATACTCAGAATTGCGGGGCGCTGGTTTCAGTACCACTAATGGGAGCCGCCAGGGGTGATTTCACGGTCCCGTTCGCGGCCGTTTTGTGGGGATGTCTCAAGCGGTTTGATTGTTTTCTGTCTCAACATCCTTGGCTACCAGAGTAGATTTTGAGGATGTCTCAGGCGGGGCGCTGGTTTCAGCACGGGGGAGCCGCCAAGGGTGTTTTCAAAGCTTTGTCCGTGGCCGTTCTGTGGGGATGTTTCAACATGATATTCGCATGTTGCGTTGCATGGCTAGACGCGCATTCCCAGATCCCACTGACAATTATCCTTTTTAAAAAGATGCACATATGGGGATCTCCACGCAGTGAGTAATTTGCCTTGTCGGCCTCTGGGGGCCCTCGTTGGGCCCCGAGACCGTAAAGAATCGACTCGGGATGAGAAGCCGGCCCAGGGGACAGGGTCGGGACTTCCGGGGACCGCGTATGGGAAAACAATGATGTCGGATCTCCAGGCTCGTGCTGCGAAGAGAAAAACCGCCAGGGGAGTTTTTCATGGCCGCTCTCGACCCTGAGGGGCCCTCGATCATGCGGGGCCCTGGGGGCTGTCGACGAGACGACCCACAGGTATGAGGCGCCGGTCCCGGAGACGTGGTCCAGACCTCTGGGGGTCCACGCGAAGACTAGCGACCTCCCCAGCGTTCGCCAACCTTCCCTCGCCTCCTTCTCCCCCTCCCGATCGCACAAGGGCCACAGTGCCCATCTGCCCCACAGCTCCTACATGTCACCTTTGCTGCTATGAATTAGGGCGTTTCGTTGGGGCAATGGGGCTCCAGGTCGGCCATGGCACGCGTCGGCGGACGGAGAGAAGATAGTGCAACGGGAAGGGATGGGCGGGAGGGGGAGGATGCCAGGTTTGGCGCAAGCGCACCTGGCTTGTCCCCCCCCCGCGCCCTCTCCTTGCTCCTCTGCGGACTGGCGGCCCTGCGGACGCAGTCAGCCCCTGAGTTTTGAACCCCTCTTTCCCCCCCGTCAGCTGGCCTTCCCCTCCCCGTCACTCTCCCCGTCCCCCTCGGCCCCACGCCATGCTTTTCGATCCATCGCGTACGCTCTTGGGACCATTGCCCTGCTCAACATCCAATTGTGCGAACATACTGGAGATCCACGCCATGGCAAGGGATGGGAGGGACGGGTAGGACGTCAGATGTGACGCTGGAGCACCTAGCTTACCCCGTCCCCCTCGCCCCCTCCCGTCCGTCTCTGCCCCGTCCCACCCCTGCCCTCTGGTGCTTGTGGGAAGGTGTAGCTTTAAGTCGGGCGGGCTTCTCTTCAGGAGGAATATTCAAAAATACGAATCAAACATAGTCTGGGGACGATTTTTCGTTTTTTTTGTGTGTGTTGTTTGTCTATTTTGGTGTATTTTTTATTGTTTGTTTTTAGTCCAACATCCGCCTGTAGGGGGACATGCCCGACCTACGTGTAGCTCGGCGGCGCGGCAGGGCGGGAAGCGCGAGGGGGCGAGCCTTTCTCGGAAGGCTCATCAGGCCTCTAGCCCTCTGATAAGCCCTCGAGGCCCTCCGACGCCACCGAGGGCCTCTCGGAAGGCCAGTGGATTTGCGAGGAGCTCCGCCGCCTTCCGAGGAGGCCCGCTCCCTCTCGTGTCTCCCCCCCTCGACGTGCTGCCGCGTGGAGAGGGGGGGGGGAGTGGAGGAAGGACTCCAGAGAGGAGGAATCCAAAGGAGGAATCCAAAGGAGGAAGCGAGGGAGGGAGGGAGGGAGAGAAGGGAGGGAGGGATGAAGCGACGGAGTGGGAGGGGGGGAATGGAGGGAGGAAGCCGCAGATGGAGAGCGAGGGAAAGGGCGGCGTGGTTTGTGGGCGCCGAGGACGGTGGCGGGGCCATGTCCGAGGCCGCGGTGCAGGATGCGCCCTCCACGAGCGAGGCCCCCCGCCGCCCTCCCGGCGTCACCTGTCCGATCATTTGGTGTGCGTGTGTGTGTGTGTGTGTGTGTGTGTGTGTGTGTGTGTGTGTGTGTGTGTGTGTGTGCGCGCCGTGCGTGCACACATATATTATATATATATATATATGTGTATGCGTACATTTGTGTGTATATATATATATAGTGTGTGTGTGTGTGGTGTGTGTGTGTGTGTGTGTGTGTGTGTGCGCGCCGTGCGTGCACACATATATATATATATATATATATGTGCTTACACTTTTGTGTATATATATATATATAGTGTGTGTGTGTGTGTGTGTGTGTGTGTGCGCTTCGTGCGTGCATATATGACCGTTTACGCTTGTGTAAGGCAATACTGTTTGGGGGCATCGTTGAACGCCGTCTCCTTCCGTAGCCTCTTTCCAAGGCTTGCAGGGTTTGGGGGCCTCGGGCGAGCCGACACCTCAGTGCATTGGTGCTCGCCCGAGGTCCTCGTTTGCATATCTTCGGCTCCGACCTGGTCCGCCCCAGGTCGGGGGAGACTTCCAGGAGGGCGACGGCGCTGGGTGCGCAAGCGCCCTCTCATGGCCGGAGATCTGGACGAGGAGCTGGACGGGAGCGCGCAGCTGTACACCCCGTCGGGCGACGAGCTGGACGGGGAGGGCGGTGGACAGCCTCCTGCCCCCGCCGAGGAGCTGCGGCTCGTCGAGGGCCAGGCGTATTCGTCGACGGGCTACAATGCCCAGGGCGACGTCCAGTGCCGCTTCACTTGGGTCGCCCTTCGCCTCTCGGTCGGAGTCGAGACGTACGCCAGGCCGAGGTTCCTCTTCTCAGACGACCCGTACTGGGACTGGTGGGCGTCGAACCCTGGCGAGCGCGGGGCCGTGACTGCGCGGCCCCTCATCCACGTGTGCCGGGCGCAGCCGTGCCAGGTCCAGCCGCCGCGGGGTTGCTCGGAGCTGGTGCACATCACGGACGCGACCGCCGTCTCGGCCGACGAGCTGCGGGAGATCTTCGCGGCGTTCCTCTCGGACAACCCCGACGCGGTCTGGCCCGCCGACCTCTTCGGGCCGCGGCTCACTGGAGGGGTGCCTGGGGAGGCGCCTGCCAGGAGGCCGGCTGCGTCGGAGCAGCCAGGACTGGACGAGCTCTGGGGCGGCGACGTGGTCGAAGCGGATGGGGGCGGCCGCCGTGCCAGCCTCCGCGGGAAGCTGGAGGCGGCGCAGGACCGCTTCGCTCGGCTTCAGCAGCAGCGGCGGGCCGCTGCGGGGGCTGCGGAGGCGGTCGCTGCCCTGGACGACGAGCCGCCGACGAAGATCCCACGGCAGGGCGGGCCGCCACCGCAGCGGTCGCTTGCCGAGGTCCTCGAGGACCGCGTGCGGAAGGCGGCGAAGGTCGGAGCAGCTGCATCGGCCGAGGACGCCAAGGGAGCAGAGGCGGCCGCCTCCGCCGCTGGTCAGGGCGGAGCTGGCGTGCAGGAGCTGCTGACGGCCCTCCTCAAGGCGCTGCAGAGCGCGTCCAGGTCGTCCGAGGACTCGTCCTTCGGCGGCGATGGTGGTGTCGCCACCGCCGAGGGCGACTTGCTGCCGAAGGGCCTTGCGTCTCGTCGGGCCCACTGCAGGAGGTTGGCCCTGGAGCACCCAGGGAGACTCGCGGAGCTGAGCCTGGCGCAGATGGCAGAGTTCCTGGGGTCGCAGGACGGCGGCGGGTCGGTCGATCCGCATGGCCCGATCGTCCTTCGATTCCTCCTGTCGGTCTACTTGCCGCAGCATCCGGTGAAGGAGATAGGGGGCGAGATCTACCGCGAGTTGCGGACGATCGCGGAGGCGCTGGACCTGTTGCTGCAGGGCCGCACGGCTGCGGTGGCCGACATCCTGGCCCAGCGCTTCAAGGCCATCCAGGTGGCGGTCGGGGACGGGAGCTGGTCGGCGGCGAAGTGGCTCGAGCTGATACCGCCGCGGGACCAGCCTCTCGCGCTACGCAACGAGGAGGAGGAGATGATCAGGAGCATCCAGCACGGGGAGCTCAAGCTGGAGGAGCTCGCCTCGCGGCTGCGGCAGAAGCCTCAGGGCTAGCAGGTCGGCCGGGGCGAGGTGGGTTCGGCGTTGCCCACTCGCCCTGCAGGCCATGCAGGGGGGATACCCCCTGCCGCAGCGCAGGCCCCGGCGCAGAGGCAGCCAGCGGCCGCGGGCTCCGCGGAGGCCGACCGCATGCTGGCGGACAGGTCGGCAGCCCCAGCCCGTGCGGTCGTGTTGGCGCGGCCCTGGAAGGACGCCAAGGCGAAGTACCCGAAGAAGGCTGGCGAGACGGTGAAGGCGTACGATGCCCGCCTGCGGAGCCTGGTGCCGACGCTGCGGTAGCGGTCGCCTCGCTGCCCGCAGCAGGCGCTCTTGGGGGGCGCCTGGCCTGCGCGGGCGCCTCTGGGGGCGGGGCAGCGGCCGATGGCCTAGTCGGCGCGGCCGAGGTCCCTCCAGGCCCCCCGAGCGCCAGCGAGTTGCTGCGCGCTGGGCCTGGGGGTGTTGCTGGGCGCTGGTCCTGCGGCGAGGCAGAGGCGGCAGGAGCCCTGGCGCGGGATGAGGCGACGCCGCGGGGGGGACAGTTCTCTGTGGCCGAGCTTTGGTCGGATTCCTCAGCGGGCGAGGACTCGTTCACCGCTTCGGACTTCCATGACTGGCAGCGCGTGGTCACGGTCGGCTTTGGGTCGAACCTCACTGCCGTGGACTTGTCGGTCACCCTGCTGGGCCTTACCATCACGGACCCTGGGGGTCTGGGCGCCTTCGCCAGGGAGTTCACGATGCGTACGTCCACAAGGCGGGGGAGCGGGGTGCGGGGACGTGACGTCCTCCCGCTGCCCCTGCCCTCTCTCTCCCTGGCGAGGCGATGGATTCGCAGCCGATGCGGCCCTCGCAGCAGCAGGTGCCGTCTCGCAGGAGTGGCCAGGTCCGTCATGATGGAGTGCTGGCTTTACATGGAGGTGCTTGGCCTGAACCGCATGTACTGCGGGCGGGCGACCGCCACCTGGCAGCACGAGGGGTCCCTCACGCTGGCGCAGCGGCAGGCCATGGCGCACCTCCTGTCGCGGGCTGAGGTCTTTGCGGAGGACCCCTTCGCGAGCGTGGAGGTGCCCGCGCTGTCGTCCGCCCTCCAGCACGCTGCCATCGACTACAGCGGGGAGCCCGCGGTCAAGGCACTCCCGTGCGTGCTCGCGGAGCTGAAGCCGGGCTTGCCGCAGCCCGAGCACGCAGGCGCCTTGGACGCGTGCGAGTTCGTGGATGCGGACATTGGCGCCTGGCTGAACGACCCCTCGGTGGCGCTGAAGCCGGAGGCCGAGTGGCCCAACCCGCTCCCGAGGGCGCGGGTCAACGTCACCTCTGACAGCGACTGGGAGGCCCTCGCGGTGCACTTGGTGAAGTTGGGCATCTTTACGGTGCTTGAGCCGCATGAGGTGTTTCAGGTGCGGGGCGCTCCGCTCCTCAACGGCCTCTTCGCAGTCGAGAAGAAGGGAGCGCCTGGGCCAGGGGCCGAGCGGGTCACCAGGCTCATCCTGAACATGGTCCCAGGCAACTCGCTCCTCAAGCCGTTCGTCGGTGAGGCGTCTACACTCGCGGCGTCGACGGGCTGGACGACCCTTCACCTGCCCGAGGGCTCCCTGCTGCTGTGGTCTGGCGATGACCAGAAGGGGGCCTTCTTTGTGTGGCGGATCCCGCGCTGCTGGCATGCTCACATGGCGGTGGGCAAGGCGCTGCGCGGCGACCTGTTTGGGCGCGCGGCGCCGCGGGTCTTCGTCGCCTCAGCGGTCATCTCGATGGGTTGGATGCTCGCCGTGCCGCTGTTCCAGCACATACATCGGCGATTGTGTCGGCTTCCTCCCCCGCTTGGAGCGGGCCTACCGCCAGAGGCAGAATGGCGGAAGGACACGGTGCGGCCGCTCGCTTTTGCTAAGCAGGGTCCCGTCCTTGCATCTTGGTGGCAGGTATACATCGACGACTTCGACGCCCCCGAGATCATCGAGGAGGCCGCGGCGCTAGAGCTTCTTGGTAGCCAAGCAGAGTTGCAGGCCGCGGCCCGTGCCAGCTGCGAGCGCGCGCAGGTGGCGATCTCCTCCGACAAGGCGCACCTCCGCCAGCTTCGCGTTGAGAGGATGGGGGCTTCCGTTGACGGCGTCACGGGGCGGATCGGCGCCCCCCTCAGCAAGGCGTTGTCCGCCTGCGGTCTCGCCATCGCGACGCTCGGCCTGGACTTGGTCCCGTGGAGGCTGGCCATGACTGTGCTCGGCCGCATTGTCAGGGTCTTCGAGTTTCGGCGGCCCTTGCTCAGCATCTTGAATGCAGTGTGGAAGCTTTCGGAGCCGCGGGCGAAGGTCTACCTGACGCGGGAGATGAGGGAGGAGCTGATGACGGCGCTCCTCGTGGCCCCGCTCGCAGCTACTTCGTTGAGGAGCCGCCTCGAAGGAATGGCGTCGTGTTCAGACGCGTCCGAGTTCGGGGGGGGAGTCTGCGTGTCGACGGGCCTCCACGAGCAGGCGGAGGCGACTATCCTCGCCGCCGGCGAGCCTGGCGCTCAGCTGGGCGCTGGGGCGAGGGTCCTCGGCCTGCCAGTCGATCCGCGGGCGCCCTGGACTCGCAGCAACCCGCGGATCCCGCGGGCCATCGTCGCCCGAATCCTCAGAGTCCTCTGCATCGGGCTGTTCGACGGCATCGGCGGGTTGGCGGTCGCGCTCTCGCGCCTGCCCGTGCGCATCGTCGGGTACGTGAGCGCCGAGACAGACGCCAAGGCCAGGAGGGTCGTACGGCTCAGGTGGCCAGGCGCCATCGACTGGGGCGACGTCAGGACCGTGACCGCCCAGACGGTGGAGGACTTGAGGATCGCCTACCAGTCCGAGATCGACCTTGTGGTCGCGGGCGCAGGCAGCCCGTGCCAGGGGCTCACGGGGCTAAACGCTGCTGGGCGAGGCCTGGCCGACCCGAAGTCTTCGGTCTTCTTCGAGGTGCCGCGCATCTTCGGGCTGCTGTCAGACGCTTTCGGGGCGAGTTTCAGGTGGTTCGTGGAGAACGTCGCGGGCATGACGTCCAGCAGCCTGCGTGGCATGAGCCAGGCGCTCGGCGTCAAGCCCGTGTTTCTGTGCACCTCGGCCCTGGTGCCCTGCAGGAGGCCGCGGCTGTATTGGCTGAGCTGGAGCGTCCACCCGACCCCGCCGCTGGTCCTCCAGGAGCGCGAGGATATGTTTGTGGTCAGCTGCAATGAGCCGCCCCTGTTGAATTTCGATTGGCGGGATCCTGGCGCGCGCTGGCTGGGCGAGCCTGGGCCTTACCCCACCCTCGTGTGCAGCAGGCCTCAGCGGGGCTACCCTTCAGCGCCGCGCGGGGTGAAGAGTGCTTCGCCCGAGGCGCTCGCTCGCTGGCAGTCGGATTCGTATCGCTACCATGTTGCGCTCTACGAAGAGAAAAACCTCTTGCAGGACAGCGACGGATCCTTGCGAGTCCCTTCGAGCTCCGAGCGGGAGAGGATGATGGGATTCGACGTGCGTTACACGGCTGTAGCCACGAAGGGCTCGAACCAGCAGGATAGCGACGACGCCAGGTCCTTCCTACTGGGCAACAGCTTCAATGTGTTCTCGGTCGCTTGGCTGCTGCAGTGGCTCTTGCTGAACCTGGGGGCTGTGACGCGCCCACTGTCCATGCAGGAGCTTGGGCACGTCGGCGAATGCACGCCGTCGTGGGACGAAGCGGGCCGCTTCGAGAGCGACGCGGGGGAGCCAGAGACCGAAGCCAGCCGTCTCTTGCTCCTCAGCTACCTGGCCAGGTCCGAGAAGGGCGGGAGCGATGTGCGTCTCGACGTGAACCTGCCGTACCGACCGAAGGGGTGGCCCAGATCGTCGCTGGACCCGTTCGTGTGGAAGTGGCGAGTCGTGCTGAGTATAGCTTGGCCCAAGCGGCAGCAGGCGCACATCAACGTCAGGGAGCTGCAGGCCGCGCTCGCGGCGCTTCGGTGGCGGGCTCGTGCCGCTCGCCGCCACTGCAGCCGCTGGCTCCACCTCGTGGACAGCCAGGTCGTCGCGGCCATCATCACGAAGGGCCGGAGCAGCAGCGCTCGCTTGCAGCCGATGCTCCGGCGCTGGGCAGCGGTCGCGGTCGCGGCCGACATGTACCCGCTGATCGGGTACATCGTGTCAGAGAACAATCCGGCCGACGAGCCATCGAGAAAGCTGTGGCGTGGCTCGCGGCTCAGGGGGCGCGGCAGTCGCGCGCCCTTGGTGCGCAAGGCCGCCCGTGCAGGCCGCCTGTGAGGCGGCGTGACCCGCGCGCCCACACCCTCTCGTCGCTCCGCGTCGGGGTGGCGACCCGCAGGCGGTACGCCGTTGCGGTCCGCAGGCTCTTGCACTACTACGGCGCTGAGGAGAGTGGCGCGCCCGCGCTCGCACTGGCCATGGACGATGCAGACGGCTTGGTCGCTGGCTTCCTCGAGAAGCTCTGGGCCGAGGGCGCTGGCATTGCGGCTGCGAGCAACACCATCGCGGGTGTGGCCTTCTTCTGCCCGTCTTTGCGCAGGAAGCTCGACTTGTCCTGGTCACTGCTGCGGACGTGGCGCCGCCAAGAGCCAGCGGCGCGCGTGCTCCCGCTGACCGCGGAGCTGGCCGGCGGCATGGCGGGCTACGCCATCGCAGCAGGCGCCTTCGACTTCGCCTGCCTTCTTCTCGTCAGCTTTGAAGCGATGCTGCGAGGAGGGGAAGCTTTCAGCCTCACTGCAGGCGACGTTCATGATCGTGGATCGTGTATGGTCATCCGCATTGGCAGCAGTAAGACCACGGCGGGCAAGGATGCAGCTGAGGCCGTGGTGGTGCGATCTAAGGCCTGCGTGCGGCTGCTGCGGCTGGTCGTGGCCAATCTCGCGCCTGCAGACAGGCTTTCGCCCAGGTCGCCGAACCAGCTGAGGGCAGGATTGCAGCGCTTGGCCGAAGCGCTCGGCTTTCGAGGCCTTTTCAGCTGGCACAGTTGCCGACGAGGCGGAGCAAGTGATTTTTTCTGCCGCTCCAGCTCGATGGAGCAGACACTCGTCAAAGGCCGCTGGGCCAGCACTTTGACTGCGAGAATTTATATTGAAGATGCAGTTGCTGACCTAGTGAAGGTCAGGCCGCAAGATGAACAGTGTTCAAATGTTCAATGCGGGCTCGAGATTCTCCGTGAATTTGTCAGTTTGTGAGCGTTGAATGTGCATCTTCTATTCCCTATCCAGCCGTCCCTCTTTGTGCCCATTGCATGGTTGTGTGTACATATATCTCAGCTTCGCTGACTTTCCATGCCTAAGTCTAGGCGGTGACTGGAAGTTAGCCTCACGATTGTAGAGTTTTTAGAATAGTTTCTCTTAGACGGCGTGGGCGCCAAGGTTGGAGATGTGGGGAGTTAGCTGGTGACCTTCAGGGTGTGCCTTTCTGGTGCCGCACGTTCCAGCGCGTGGCCGAGGGTGTCTGTGTGGGACCTGTGGTCGGCCTCCCACGGGATGGGTGCCTCGGGACCTCGGGAGGTCCCTTGGCTGCCCGTCCTGTTCGGAGGTGCACCGTGTCTCGGTGCTGGCCTGTCCCTCCGTGATTCGGGCCCGCGTTTGTGGGTCCCGAGCGGCCCCGCGGGCTGTGGGCGCAGTGGAACCTTCGGCCAGTGTGCTGGGGGGCGGTGTGCAAGGTCCTGAAAGTAAAGGTCACGTGTCGGGCTAACTTGACCACTGGCGTGGACGTACGCCTCCGTAAAACAGTATGACCGTTTACGCTTGTGTAAGGCAATACTGTTTGGGGGCATCGTTGAACGCCGTCTCCTTCCGTAGCCTCTTTCCAAGGCTCCCACCCGCTACCTCCCTGTAGTCCAGGGCCGCGTCGCGGCCCCTGAACGAGGAGACAGTTCTGTATAGATGCCCCCAGCTACTCCAGATTGGTGCCCTAGCCCAAGGGAGTTAGCTGGTGACCTTCAGGGTGTGCCTTTCTGGTGCCGCACGTTCCAGCGCGTGGCCGAGGGTGTCTGTGTGGGACCTGTGGTCGGCCTCCCACGGGATGGGTGCCTCGGGACCTCGGGAGGTCCCTTGGCTGCCCGTCCTGTTCGGAGGTGCACCGTGTCTCGGTGCTGGCCTGTCCCTCCGTGATTCGGGCCCGCGTTTGTGGGTCCCGAGCGGCCCCGCGGGCTGTGGGCGCAGTGGAACCTTCGGCCAGTGTGCTGGGGGGCGGTGTGCAAGGTCCTGAAAGTAAAGGTCACGTGTCGGGCTAACTTGACCACTGGCGTGGACGTACGCCTCCGTAAAACAGTATATATATATATATATGTATGTGCGTGCGTTTGTATATATATATATATATATATCGTGTGTGTGTGTGGGTGGTGCTTCGTGCGTGCATATATATATATATATATATATATATATATATATATATGTATATATAAACATATATATACACATATTGTATATCTACATCTATGTGCATATGATGTTCCAACTTACTTTAGCCTTGCCCACCAGAAAGAATTCTGAGCACCAAGGACATATTCCGACACTTTTTCGATATTTTTTCCTGGGTGCTCGACATTATTTCTGGGATGTGGTCCGTAAGTACGATGGGAACACTATATATATATTTATTTATTTATTTATTTATTTATTTATTTATTTATTTATTTATTTATTTATTTATTTAATTTATTTATTTATTTATTTATTTATTTATTTATTTATTTATTCATATATATATATATATATATATATATATATATATATATATATACCGGGCTACAGGGCCGGGGGCTCCCTGGCCGGGACCGCAACCCCCCATGGGAGGATCGGGCCTCCGGGAGCGCCCTTGTCCGGCCCAAGAGGCGCCGAAGACGGTCCAAGCGTGCCTCGAGACGCTTACGATCGATCCAAGACGCCCAAGATGGCTCCCAGATGGCCCAAGAGGGCGCCAAGAGGGCCCCAAGATAAGCCCAAGACGGCCAGAGAGGCTCCCAAGACGCTCCAAGAGGCCTCCAAGAGGCCCCCCCAGAGAGCCCCAAGAGACAAACATCGTGCATTTTACGAAGGTTTTGGATACATGTTGCCTTTCCCGCCTTTTCAGCTTTCCGACGCTCCACGACGGCTCACAGGCCCCCCGCAGACGCCCCAAGACAGCCCAAGAGGCCTCCAAGAGGGCCTCAAGACGGCTCTGGAGGGCCCCAAGATGGCCCAAGACGCGCCCAAGACCGGCGAAGAGAGGCCCAAGACGGCACCAAGAGGGCTCCAAGAGGGGAACCGCGAGCCGGAAATTCGAGCCTCCCGCCTCCACAGGGCTCCGGGAGGCCCCAAAGGGGCGCCAAGAGGCCCCAGGAGAACCCCAAGATAAACCCAAGACGGCTAAAGAGGCCCCCAAGACGCTCCAAGAGGCCTCCAAGAGGCCCCCCCAGAGAGCCCCAAGAGGCCCAAATTGTTAATTTTATGAAGGTTTTGGACACATTTTGCCTTTCCCGCCTTTTCAGCTTTCCGACGCTCCACGACGGCTCACAGGCCTGCCGCAGACGCCCCAAGACAGCCCAAGAGGCCTCCAAGAGGGCCTCAAGACGGCTCTGGAGGGCGCCAAGACGGCCCAAGACGCGCCCAAGACGGGCGAAGAGAGGTCCAAGACGGCCCCAAGAGGGCCCCAAGAGGGCCCCAAGAGGGGAACCGCGAACCGGAAATTCGAGCCGGGCCCCAAGAGGCCCCAGGAGACCCCCAAGATAACCCCAAGATGGCCAAAGAGGCCCCGAAGACGCTCCAAGAGGCCTCCAAGAGGCCGACCCCCAGAGGGCCCCAAGAGGCCCAAATCGTGCATTTTACGAAGGTTTTGGATACATGTTGCCTTTCCCGCCTTTTCAGCTTTCCGACGCTCCACGACGGCTCACAGGCCCCCCGCGGACGCCCCAAGACAGCCCAAGAGGCCTCCACGAGGCCCTCAAGACGGCTCTGGAGGGCCCTAAGACGGCCCAAGACGCGCCCAAGACGGGCGAAGAGAGGCCCAAGACGGCACCAAGAGGGCTCCAAGAGGGGAACCGCGAACCGGAAATTCGAGCCTCCCGCCTCCACAGGGCCCCGGGAGGCCCCAAAGGGGCCACAAGAGGCCCCAGGAGACCCCCCAGAGGCACCCAGGAGGCCCGAACGAGGCTTCACGAGGCTCCCAAACAGCCCCGAGGAACCTTACAACGGACGGTGCGGACGAGCCGATTTTCGGACCGCCGCCGCCGCCGGTCCAAGAAAACGGCCTCCTGGACGCCATGCGCGCCGTGGCCCTTCCTGCGGTGGCACATCCCGCCCCGGGCCAGCGCAGAGGCCCTCGGATCCCAGAGAGAATTCTCCGTCGTCGGCGGTGTCGCCGTCGTCGGCGTCGTCGTCGTCGACGCCGTCCCCGCCCCGGTCGCCCCTCGGGACCGCGCTCGCCCCTTCGACTTCTCGGCTCGCCTCCCGCCGATGTTCTTGTCGCCCTTCGACTTTCGGAGTCTTCTCCGGGGGTCCTGGGTCCAGTGCTCCGGCCTCTCCAGAGCGCTTCAAGTGGCCGAAATCGGTAATTGTTCAAAGGTTTTGGAGAGATTTAGCCTTTTCGGCTGTCCGACGTTCCAGCACGGCCCAATAGGCCCCCAAGAGCGCCCAAAGACGGCCCAAGAGGGCCCCCAGACGACCCCAGAGGCGCCCAAGACAGTCCAAGAGAGCTCCAAGACGGCCCCAAGATGCGCCCAAGAGGGGACCACGACGAATCCAAAATTCGACCCTCCCGCTTGAAGAGTGCCCCAGGAGGCCCCAAGGAGCCCCCAAGAGGCCCCAGGAGGCCCCCGAGAGGCACCCAGGAGGCCCAAACGAGGCTTCGAAAGGCCACAAAACAGCCCCGAGAGGCCCCACTACGGCCCCCAGACGGTCACCGAGAAGATGCAAAACCGCGTTCACGACGTTCCCGACAGGCCAACCACGAGATCCAAACCAACACCCATGAGGCCTCTGACCCACCACCTAGGGCACCCGCCGCCCGTTCGCCGTCCGCGTAGCACGCACCACTCTGTACTCAACAGCTTCAGTCTCCAAGACAACAACCTGTAGTCAACAGCCCCCGTCTTCAAGGCAACACCCTGTGCTCAACAAGCTCCCGCTGCAGGAGAGCACCCTTAAGGAATTCATTCAAATTCCGACCTGCCCGCCCGCCCGCCACCCGCCCGCCCGCCGCCCGCCTGGCCGCTCGCCCGCCTTCCGCGTAGCACGCGCCACCCTGCACTCAACAGCCTCCGCCTCCAAGACAACACCTAGCATTCAACAGCCCCCAGCGCTCGCGGGACTGCCCAGGTCCGCTCCCAAACGCGCTACGACACGCCAAGAGGGCCCTAAAGCTTGCCAAGACAGCCTCAAGAGGCCCCGGACACGCCGAAGATGGCCTCAGGACGGCCGACGACGCCGCCAAGACGCCCCAAGAGCGCCTCCAGAGGCCCCTCCACAGGGCCCCGCATTTTTGCGCTATCGCATGTTCCGCCTCCCCACGGTCCCAGACGGCGTCAGAGGCCGTTCAGATCGCTCCAAGACGGCCGAAGAGGCTCCCAAGAAAGACCAGAGACGGCCCAGGAGGCTCCCCAGATAATTCAACAGGGCTTCGAGAGCGCCCCAAGGGAGCCCCAAGAGCGACCCAAGAGGGCCCGAAGAGCGCGACATTTCAAGGTCTCCAGCCTGAGAGGCTCCTAGGACGCCCCTGGAGGCCATCAAGAGGCTCCCAAGAAGCCCCGTGAGGCTCCCAAGAGGCCCCCCGGAAGCCCCAATGAGTTCCCAAGGGGCCCCATGGAGGCCCCCTGCGGGCCCCCAAGAGACTTCGGTAAATCGTATTTCCCAGAGCTTTCCGGGAACATGATTCCTTGGGCTTCCGTCCACCGCCCCAACCATGTTTCCAATAGGCTTGCCGACAAGGCTAAAAAGGGCCCCTCGGTAAGCCCCCAGAGGCCCTCTTGTTAGGAGAGCCGAATAAATCAAGTTCCCGGAAAGCCTCCCGGGAACATGATTCTCGGGTTGCCGCCTTCTCCCCAAACCATGCTCCCTAAACGCCCGCCAGGATAAAATCACGAGAGCCCCAAGCAGCGCTACCTGCCGTCATGCTCGGAAACGCGTCAGGTTCCGAAGCCTCCGGAGGCGCCCAACGACACCCCAACAAATCATGTTCCCAGGAAGTCTTACGGTCAGTGCCGCCGACGTTGAAGGAGGACGGTCCAGGACACCCAGAAATCTCCCAAACAGGCTTCCAAGAGGGCGCCGAGACAGCCCATGGCCGCCCCCACACGGCCCAAGAAAGCCCCAACACAAACGAAAAGGGCCGCAAGAGGCCCCCAGGAGGCCCCGAAACGAGGACATATCGTTCGAACGCGCCCAAGATGGCCCCCCGACGGCCCACAAGGCTTCCAACACGGCCCAAAGGGACACCAAAATCATTGATTGTCCTTCGATTTTTGATGGATTTCAGACGGCCCACGAGGGCGCCGAGACGGCCCACGAGGGCGCCGAGACGGCCCAGGGACGCCCTGCCGCGGGCACGAGGTGGGGCCCGGGATGGGGCCCTCGCGCCGGGAGGCCCGGGGGCCTTGCCGAGGCGCTGGGGGCCTTGTAAAGTCGCCAGAAGACGGCCCAGGATTGCCAGAAATGGCGTTTCCAGACAACGAACACGACCAATGACCGCCCGAGATCGCCCCAGAATTGGTCCCTGACTGTCCAAGAGGCTTCCAAGACGCCCCAAGAGGTCTCCAAGATGGCTCCCAAGGAGCCCCAGGAGGCACAACTAATTTGTTTTCCTTTGGTTTTTGATCGATTTTCGAGTTCTCGCCTTTTGAGTTTCCTGACGCCCCACGACGGCCCAAGAGGCTTCAATTTCCGCTCCAAGGTATCCCCAGAGGCCTCGAAGACGGTCTCAAGACAGCCCACGGAGGTCCCAAGACGGCGCCAGAGGCGTCCAAGGCGGAGCGAGAGGGCCCCAACACGGCCCCAAGATGGAGGGTTGACACGACCCGAAAATCCGAGTCTTCCATCCCGAGAGGCTCTCAGGAGGCCCCGAGAAGCCCTAGCAGGCTCCAAGAGGCCCCAAGAAGCCCCCCCAGGGGGCCGAAGCGTATCCAAGAGGCCTCCCACGAAGGCCCCAAGAGGCACAAATCCATGTCTTGCCGTAGGTGTTTGATTGATGTTAGAGTTTTCAGCCTTTTGGCGTCCTGACGCTCCAAGGCGGCCCAAAAGGCCTCCAAGACCAATCCAAGATAGCCCACGAGGCCTCCAACAGGGCCCAAGACAGCCCGAGAGGGCACCAATACGGCCCCAAGGGGGGCCCAAGAGGGGTAAGACGAACCGAAAATCAGAGCCTTCCACCCCGAGAGGCTCTCAGGAAGCCCCAGAGGCCCCCAAATGGGACCCAAGAGGCCCTCTAGAAGCTCCCCAGAAGGTCGAAGAGGTTCCAAGAAGCAATGTTTTCCCATCGGCTTTTGATGGATTGTAAAGTTCCCAGCCTTTTGGCTTCCCGATGCTCCAAGACGGCCCAAGAGGCCCCCAAGACCGCAGAGGCCTCCAAGAGGGCCCCAAGACGGCCCACGAGGGCCCCAAGACGGTGCCCGAGGCGCCCAAGACGGCCCGAGAGGGCCCCAAGAGGGCCCCAAGAGAGCCCCAAGAAGGTGAACGCGAACCCAACAGCAGAGCCTTTCGCCCTAAGAGGCCCACAGGAGGCCCCAAGAGTCCCCAAGTGGTTCGACGAGGCCCACCAAAGCCCCCCACCAGGCCACAAAAGGCTCACAGGAGACGTACACGGGGCCAATCAAAATTGCTTCAAGGAGGCCCCGGGAGGCTTCCGGATTGCCCCAATGTGGCCTCAAGCCGGGCCTCTACGCAGCCAAGACGGCCAATTGTCTGCTTCAGGCTGCAGAACATCACTTTCCGACTGCCCGGAGAACCCTGACGATGCCCCCAAGGGACCCCAAGAAGCCCCAAGATGCCCCCCGAGAAGCACCCAAGATGTGCCTGCAACAGCCAATTGAGGAAGCATGGAGGGCCCCCCAGAAGCCCTTCAGATGCCCCCACGAAGACCCAAGAGGTTTCCAAGAGGCCCTCAGGAGGCACGACTATGTCACGCGCCTGTGCTTGATAGCGCTGTCCAAGATCCTCAAGCGCGCCCCTGGCCTGGGCTAGAACCTGAGCGCGCGCGAAGCGCGCGCGATGGTTCTAGTATATATATATATATATATATATATATAGATCGATGTTTATGCTCGTGGCCCGCTCTTTGTTCTCATCACTGTTTGTGACATAATCTATAGACGGCGCTCTGACTGCTGAGGAAGGTGAAACACAGAAGCTGCCCGCTCGAAGAGTGTGAATCGGCACGGCGTGTTTTTTGCTCTCTGTCGCTCTCTCTCTCTCTCTCGCATGTTTTGTGTCTTTTTGGTTGAGGGTGGGTGGGGGGTGGTGGGTGGGGTGGGGTGGGGGGATTCTCTCTCGCTCTCTCTCTCTCTCTCTTGTTTTTTCTCTTTCTCTTTTCTCTGAGTGAGCACAGATGTTTCTTTCGCTCTTTCTCTTTCTCCTTTCTTTTTCTCTTTCTCCTTTCTCTCTTTCTCTTTCTCCGTTCTCTCTCTCTCTCTCGCATGTGTTTTCTTTTCCCGAGAAACCTGTGGAGTTGGGTCTTCGTTTTGAAGCGACAGCGCACCGCGCTCCTTCCTCCCTCCTCCTCCCCTCCCTTCGGTCTGCAGCCGGTTTCGCGTCCTGCACACCCCCGGCAGCGCCGCCCCTGGCGGACTTTCGAGGACATCACATCCGAGTTCTGAGTTCCGAGTTCCCCCCTACCTCCTCCCCCTCCTTGCCTTTGTCCTCCGCGTGTCGCTGTTTCGGCACACCCTCACGCGTCTCGTGGCCCCCTATAGGGAGCTCCACCGAAGGGGCTCACATGCCAGCGTTCGCATGCGCCCGCCGCACGCATTTCGGCACACCCTTCTCACGTTTCGTGACCCCGTAGGGAGCTCCATTGAAGGCCCCAGTGGCTACGTTCGCATGCGCCCGCCGCACCCTTTTCGGCACACCCCTCGCACGTTTTGTGGCCCCATATGGAGCTCCACCGAAGGCCCACATGCCAGCGTTCGCATACGCCCGCCGCACCCTTTTCGGCACACCCCTCACACGTTTCTTGGCCCCATGGGGAGCTCCACCGAAGGCCCCAGTGGCTGCGTTCGCATGCGCCCGCCGCACCCTTTTCGGCACACCCCTCACACGTTTTGTCGTTCTGTGGTCCTACAGGGAGTTCCACCGAAGGCCCCGAAGGCTGCGTTCGCATGCGCCCGCTGCACCCTTTTCGGCACACCCTCACTCGTTTCGTGGCCCCCTATAGGGAGCTCCACCGAAGGCCCCGAAGGCTGCGTTCGCATGCGCCCGCACACGTTTCGCGGCCCCCTTTTGGGAGCTCCACCGAAGGCCCCGAAGGCTGCGTTCGCATGCGCCCGCCGCACCCTTTTCGGCACATCCCTTACACGCTTCGTGGCCCTATAGGTAGCTCCACTGAAGGCCCTAGTGGCTGCGTTCGCATGCGCCCGCCGTACCCATTCCGGCACACCCCTCGCACGTTTCGTGGCCCCATAAGGAGCACCCACCGAAGGCCCCAGTGGCTGCGTTCGCATGTGCCCGCCGCACCCCTGTGTTCTGCACACCCTCGCACGTTCCCGATCCAATGGGGTTCCCAATTGCATATGGTTGGGTCACTCGCTAGGCCAATTCCCGACCGTCCTGCGGTGTTGGGTCTTCGTTTTGAAGAGACAGCGCCCCGGGTTGCTCCAGCCCCCCTCCCTCCCATCCTTGCCGTCGCCCTCCGCATGTCGCTGTTTCGGCACACGCCTCACACGTTTCATGGCCCCATACGTAGCTACACTGAAGGCCTTAGTGGCGGTGTTCGCATGCGTCTACCCCGCCCAGTGCAGCGTTTCGTGGCCCCATAGGGAGCTCCACGGAAGGCCCCAGTGGCGGTATGCGCATGCGTCTTCCCCACCTCATACAGCGTTTCGTGGCCCTATAGGGAGCTCCACAGAAGGCCCCAGTGACGGTGTTCGCATGCGTCTTCCCTATGTACCCAGTGCAGCGTTTCGTGGCCCCATGGGGAGCTCCAACGAAGGCCCCAGAAGCGGTGTGCGCATGTGTCTCCCCCACCCCATACAGCGTTTCGTGGCTCCATGGGGAGCTCCACCGAAGGCCCCAGTGGCGGTGTTCGAATGCGTCTCCCCCGTCCAGTATAGCGTTTCGTGGCCCCACAGGGAGCTCCACCGAAGGTCCCCGTGGCGGTGTTCGCATGCGTCTCCCCCGCCCAGTACAACGTTTCGTGGCCCCATGGGGAGCTTCAACGAAGGCCCCAGTGGCGGTGTTCCCATGCGTCTCCCCCACCCAGAACAGCGTATCGTGGCCCCATAGGAGGCTCCACCGAAGGTTGCAGTGGCAGCGCCCGCATGCGGTTCGACCTTCAATGTCGGTGCACCCCTCACACGTTTCACGGCCTCCTAGAGAGTCCCACCGAAGGCCCCAGTGGCAGCGCCCGCATGCAGTTCCACCCTCCATGTCAGTACACGCCCCATTCCCCCCCCAGGCGCAGAGGTGCCGCCGCTGTCTGAGTTCTGGGGCCTTCTCCTTAGGATTTTTGTTTATCTCCTCTGGCGCGTAACGGTCGGTACCCGGGCCATCCTCTCCCCCCTTGGGTAACAGTAGCGATCGTATGTGGGGTCGGGTGGGGGGTTTGGACCCCTCCCACATGGTAGTGCTTGCGCGCAGACTACGGCGATCGCAGCGCACCCAAGCCCTGGCGCGTACCACCCCGCTTGAGATTTACCATTACCTGAGGACCGCCTGTCCTCTCTGCCTGTTCTTCGTGTCCTTCCGCTCTTCGGGCCTCTTCGTGGTTTGATGGACGCGGTGCTAGCCACCATCTCAAGGGATGTTCTTGTAGCAGTGCGTCCAGGATCGCTTCACAGAGGTGCTGTGTCGTGGTGCTCTCCGCTGCGAGACACAAATTTGGAACATAAGCAATGTTGCGAAGGCCTTGCGGCCGGTTCCGCCGACCCTGAAGGGGGACGACGACGACGACGACGACGACGACGACGACGACGACGACGACGACGCTGACGTGGGTCAGAGTCCTCAGGGATTCTGTTTGGGGTCTCTTCGGAGCGCTCTCGGAGGCCTCCGGGGGGCAAGGCCTCTTGGGAGCCTCTCGGGGGCCTCTTGGGGCCTCCTGGGGGCCGACACCACATCTGGGGATCCCTGGGCGTAGAGCTGCCGCCCCCGCCCCAACCCCTCGGGGAATGCCCCGCGGAACGGCGCGCCCTGCGGGCATCCCCGGCGGGATCTCCCGCTCTCCCGGGCGCCCTCGCGCGGGCGGGGGGCCGTCGCCCGTCTGTTGCTGGCCTCCTGGGGCGCGCCGCGGGCTTCCGTGAGCTGGCCCCAGCGGAGTGTTCGTCTCCCCAGGTGCTCTTCGAGCCCTGCTGTCCGCCAGGCGGCGGCGAGCGGTGTCGGCGACTGCAAAGGACATGGTCACGCCGGGGTGTGGTTTGCGATCGGCATCGCTGGGGCCTGGGGGGCACTGCGCTGTCCTCGTCGGGCCTCCTCTGGGCGCGGGCGAACTCTATCGAAGTACCCGCGCGCCCCCCAGGGTGCCTCACAGGATGCTCCCCAGGGTGACGATTGCAAAGCACACCCTTTGCAAACCACACCCTTTGGAGTCGCCGACGGTGGGGTGGAAGTGAGATGGAGAAGGCCGCAGGAGGATCGGGCGGGTGGCAAGTGAGGGGGGTGACCTGCACATGGGGCTCTAGATGGGCCCTTAAGGGCCCCTTTCGGGCCCCTGCTGGCTCCCAAAGGGGCCCTACAGGTCCCCTGTAGGGCCCTTCTTCACCCCCCATTTATCGGTGGCGTGCGAGGGTGGGGAAGTGAGAAGGAGAAGGCCTTCTCATGGGGCGGGGCTTCTCAGAAGCCCCCACGCCTTCGAGAAGTCTTCGGTGCCTCCGGGGAAGGCTTAGGGAAAACTTCCCTCAGAAGGCTGGGGGGCTTGGGGGACTTCCGAGCCCTCTTAGAAGGCCTTCTCCTTTTCACTTCCCCCCTGGCCTCGCCGCCAATAGACGCAGCGGAATGTTCGCCTCCCCTGGTGCTCCTCGAGCCCTGCTATTCTTGTTCGTCCAGGCCTCCCAGATGGGGTCCGAGCAGATGGGGTCGGAGGATCGCGCCGCATCGCCGATGCAGCGCCGATGCATCGCCGATGCGGCTCGATCTGGAGCCCGATGTTTTCCACGCCGACGTCGCCGATGCATCGCCGACGTCACCGATGCCTCGGCGATGCATTGGCGATGCGGCGCGATCCTCCGACCTCATCTGCTCGGACCCCATCGTGCAGGCCTTTCTGTTTATTTCAGGGCCCTTGGGTGGGGGGTCCAGCGGGGCGGCCTCTCACGTGGACCGGAGCAGGACATCCCCCTCGTTGAGGTCCTCCAACGGAGCGGAGCAGTACAATGTCGGTTCGGGGAGGGTGCTCTAGTGTTCTTCGCGTTCGGTGGCTGTTCTTGTGTATCCTGGGGAGGGTACCCTTGGATGATCTGTCTGTTTGGGCCGGCGGAGGGCCCCATGCTCTTGGAGGATGCTCCTCTGTCCCAGGTCCGACTGTACAGCGGGGCGACGTGGTACGCAGCTGTCCGATCGCACGAGTGGGTTGTCTCGTCTGAGCTGGGGGATGATGGCCGATCTTGCCGCGTCTCGTGCGAGTGCCTCGGCCAGTCCGCTCGAGTCCTGGCGTCCTGCCCCTGTGACTCGCCGCGTTCTCTGTAAACTCGGACTTCGTAGCACACGGCCAGAGCAAAGAATGCACGGTACGTAGCACCCTGCAGTTGTGGATAAGAGTGAGGTGGCGGTCGTGGGGCGGTCGCGGGGCGGTCCCGTGTGGGTCCCGGGCTGGGTCGGGGGCGGGACGACGACAACAAACAACAAGCAGCAAGCAACAAACAACAAACACGCAATAAACAACCAAACGCATAAACACCCGAACACCAACAATACCAACAACAACGCCAACACTAACAGCAACAGCAGCAACAGCAACAGCAACACCAACACCAACAACAACACCACTACCAAAAACAGCAGCAGCAGCAACAACACCAATCATTCTAAGTCTGTTTGCTCTTACTTGCCCGCGTGTCATTCAAAACGAGTTCCCCACACCCTCGATACCGCCCTTTTTGTCTTCGATCACACCCCCTTTTGGAGGATTCTTTCTCTTTGCGGGGGGCGGCGGGCTTAGACAGGCGGGCAAACCTGAACGGGCGGACAATCCTTCGTGGGCGTACCTGTGCCCGCCATTGGAATGGGTGTGGGCCCTGCAAAAAGAGGGGGAAAACGATGGGAGAGTGGGAGGAAGGGAGGGGGAGGGACGAAGGAAGAGGGGAAACGCCAGGAGAGAAGGAGCGAAGAGGGGGGCGGTGGATTAGAGGCAGAGAGAGAGAGGCAGAAAAAGAGAGAGAGAGAGAGAGAGAGAGCGAACACAGCGACAACAGCGCTCGCAGGCAGGCCAGGGCCCGCACGGATGGGGTGGCTACGGCCCAAGCGGTCGACAGGAAGCGGACGCGCTACCCCCCTTCCGGCGGGGAGCTGATCCCGGCTGTTTTGGAGTCGGGTGGCCGGCCAGCCGACGAGTTGGTCGCCTTCGTCCGCTCCTACGGCCAGGACTTAACGGAGGCCGACAGGCCGGGCGTCATTTCCACAAACTAGAGGAAGATCCAGCGCTGTTTGGCTTTCGCCAACGCGGAGATGCTGCTTAGCGCGGTATGAGCAGCCAAGCAGCCCCACAACCACCACCAGCAAGAACAACGCGACCACCACCACGACCACAACTAGCACGCCACCACCGCTTCGATGCGCACGACGGCCACCGCGCCCATTCCGACATGGCCGACGACAAACACCGCGACCACGAACACCACGACCACCAGAACGACGACCACCGCGACCACCACGACCACCGACAGCCCGACGACCACCACGACCACAACGACTTGCGCGACCAGCCCCACGACCACGACCTTCACCACAACCACAACGACGACCACCACGACGACGGCCGCCTCCCGACCGCCCCCGGCCTCCTCCCCCTCCCCCTCTCCCTCCCTGCCCCTTGCTGGCCGCCCTGCCGCAGCGTGCGCCCCCCGCCTTTCCTCCCCCTCCCCCTCCTTCTCCTCCTGCCAGAAAGTCTTGAATTGATAACTCATGCGGGGCCCCTCGCCGAAAGCGGCGGTGTCGCTAGCGCGAGGGAGCGGTCGGATGGACCATTCCGGCCGCCCCAGGGGTCCCGTTCGCGGGTGCCGGTCCCTTCTGGGAGCCCCTGGGGCCGTGGATAAAGAGAGAAGGAGAGGGAAAGAGAAATACAGATACGGGAGGTAGAGAGAGAGAGAGAGAGAGAGAAACCAACAAAAAGAGGGAGGGAGGAGGCAAGAGAGGGGAGGGAGAAGGGAGGCGGGAGAGGAGGGAGAGGGGATATGGCCAAGTGAGGTGCGCTCGCGTCAACATCTGACATCCTACCCCTCCCTCCCATCCCTTACCATGGCGCTGATTTTCTTTATCCGCGGACGCGTGTCGTAGCGGACCTGTGGCTCCGCGCGCGTGTGCGTAGTGGGTGGTGGTGCGCGTGCGTGCGTGCGTGTGTGCGTGGTTGTGGTTGTTGTGGTGGTGGTGGTATGTGTGTGTGTGTGTGTGTGTGCGTGTGTGCGCGTGTGCTGTGGTGTGACGTGGTGTGGCGTCTTGGTGGTTTGGTGGTGGGCCAGGTGCGTACGTGCGTGATGGCGGTGGTGGTGGTGGCGGTGGTGGTGTGTGTGTGTGTGTGTGTGTGTGTGTGTGTGTGTGTGTGTGTGCGTGTGTGTGTGTGTGTGTGTGTGTGTGTGTGTGTGTGTGTGTGTGTGTGTGTGTGTGCGTGCGTGCGTGCGTGCGTGCGTGCGTGCGTGCGTGCGTGCGTGCGTGCGTGCGTGCGTGTGTGTCTGTGTGTGCGCGCGTGTGATGTGGTGTGACGCGGTGTAGCGTGGTGGTGGTGGGTGGGGTAGTGCGGTGGTGGTGGCGGTGCGCGGTGGTGGTGCGCGTGCGTGCGTGCGTGCGTTGGTGGGTGGAAGTGGCGGTGGGTGTGCGTGCGGCGGGGCGGGGCGTGGTGCGGCGCGGTGGTGGCGGGCGGATGGGCGCGCGAGGAAGAGGCCCGCGCTGGGGCGAGAACGCCATCCTGAACGACGGAGGCCAAACACCGATCCGAAAATGAGGCCCACGCTGCAGCGGGAGCACGATTCGGAACGATTCGGGAGCAGAAATGAGGCCGGCGCCTCAGCGAGAGCAGCATTTTGAAAAAAACGCAGGCGAAAACCCAACTCCCGGGAATCCTGTGTGTTAAAAAACAGTACGCGGAGGGGGTCGAATATTCCCAGCACGCCATCAGGGGAAGAGGGAGAGTAGTATTCATATTGAGTAATTGTAGAGAGGCATAAGGATGAGGGACGAGATGAGGGAGAGAGAAGGGGAGAGAGGAGGGAGGAGGGAGGAGGGAGGGAGGAGTAGCAGGAAGGTAAGAACGTGAACGTTCGAGGGAGTCCTAGGCGAAAGCGCCGTTCCCGAAAAAAATTTCGGGCGGGAACCCACGACGGGCGGGCGATCCCTTGACGGGCGGGTTGGGCGGGTGGGACATTCAAGCGGGATGCCTGAGTATGGCGAGAGCGCGATTACTACGTAAATTGTAGTGGCGTCCTTGGCGCAGTGTGTTTCCTGAGCGTCGAAACGCGATTTTTGAATAAATTGCGTGGAAGTCACAGGCGAAAGCGCAATTCCATAATAAAATGTGAAGGGTTCTCTGGCGGGAGCGGGGGTCTAGATTAAATTGCGAGAGCGTCTTGATCCAATTGCGAGGACGTCTCAAGCGGGAATGCCGTTCCTGAGTAAATCGTGAGGACGTCTCAGATGGGAGCGGGGGTCCTGAGTAAATTGCGAGGAAGTCACATGCGGGAACATCGATCCCGAGTAAATGGTGAGGAAGTCTCAGGAGCGGGGGTCCTGAGTAATCTGGGGGGCCAGGGGCCCAGTTTGAGCAACAAGACTTTCCCTGTCAGAAAACAAGGTGCGAGCGTCGAGGGGCACATATGGATTGAGAAAAACAGTATGCACCGGTGAGAGGGGATCAGCAATAATTATTCTTCAACACCACCACCAACAACACCAACAACAGCAACACCAACACCACCACCAACAACACCAACAACAACAGAAACAGCAGCAGCAACAACACCAACAATTACAACTACAGCTACAACAGCAACAGCAACAGCAACAGCAACAACAACAACAAGACCACCACCACCACCATCAACAACAACAACAACAACATTAAAAAAAACACCACCACCACCATCATTACCACCACCACCAACAACAACACCAAAAACCACCACCACCACCAACAGCAACAACAGCAGCAGCAGCAGCAGCAGCAACAGCAAGAACAGCAGCAGCAATCCGCACCGCGGGAGCCCACTTCAGCCAGGCACAGCCAGCAGCAAGAACTACAGCAGCCAGCCAGGCACAGCGAAGGACCGTTCGGCCCCCTTCACGCCGACGACTTCACAGGCCTCAGGGCTGGGTGGGAGAGGGGCGCCCCCGGGTGCACCGATGGGGAGAGCACGCCGGCCCCTGCTGGTCTTCCGTCCTCGCCGTGCTCTTGCCCCACACCGCTGCTGGCCCAGCGCGTGCGCCTCCGTCGGCCCTGGGGCCTCCCGACGCCCAGCCTTCCTCGTCTCGCCCCCCCCCCCCCCCTCTGTGCGCAGGGGCTCGATCGGGGCCCCAGCCTCTCGCGGCCGCCGCTGCGGCTGCCGAGACGCCGCCGCTGCTGGCGCTGCAGCGGGCGCGCGCCACGGCTCGCCAAGTGCCTCCTCGCAAACGTCCAGAGCAGAAGCGTGTTTGTGCCTCGATGCAACCAATGGGTCGTACTGTAAGTCCTCCTCGGCGGAGCCAGGCCGTTTGCGAGTATTTACTTTGCGAGTGGTGGGGCGCGCTCGTCTAGGCACCGCGGCCGCTGCCGGTTGCGGCTGCCGCGCGCGCGGAGAGGCCCACCAGAAGTTTGTGTTCCGGGACAGCAGGAACTCTTTTGTTCAGGGGCGCCTCGCCGGAAAGCGCCGCCAGAGCCCCGAGAGGGGAGTGCCACATCGGAGGCGGGAGGTCCGGGGGGGGGGGGAGTGAGGGCGCCAAGGTGAGCGAGGGGGGGAGGGAGGGAGTGGCGTGGGCCTCGCGAGGCGTCGGCCGCACGCCATCAACTCGAGCACGCGCCTGGGGGGCCGGCGGAAGTCCGCAACAGAAAGAGAGAGAGAGAGAGAGAGAGAGAGAGAAGGATGGAGGGCGTGAGGGACGGGGGGGGGAGGAGAGAGGCAGAGCGGGGAGGGATTAAGGGCGCCCGCGTGCGCGTGCACGGCCGCCCTTCTCCCTCGAGGCGGCCGCGTGCGCGTCAAGGGATGCTGCTCCAGAGGCGGCCCCAGTTTTCTGAACCCGCTGGAAGTCGAGGGAGGGAGGGAGGCAGGGAGGGAGGGAGAAGAAGGAGGAGGAGGAGGAGGAGGAGGAGGAGGAGGAGGAGGAGGAGGAGGAGGTTAGTTGGTTGGATGGACCCTTTCGGATGAAGAGCGAGTCCGCGGGCACGGCCCCTCCAGCAGGACTGCCGGGCGGACAAAAGCGACGCCGAGGCGGCCGCTGGACGCTCCGGGAGTGGCGGGGAGGAGGGGCTCCCCAGGGCCCCCCACGACGGACAGCCATTCCAGTATCGTTTGACCGATCCCCATCCCCGTCCCCCTCCAGACCCCCACCATCTCATCCCTCAACTTGGGGATCCAGGATATGCCCTTCGAAATCTGACAGAAACTGCCTATGTCCCCATCTAGGGGGGTAAACCGGCCAGTGGGGCCCAGGCCACGCGAGTGGGGATAGGGATCGGTTCAACGATGCTCAGCCATGCAGCGACCCGGGTCGTGGGCCAGGCCCTCGGGCCGCTACCCCGCGGATATACCCGGAGTTGCTTCGCGGATGCCCCGCGCGGAACGCAATTCTGTGCGACCGCACATCCGTGGGATCGCGTCCTGGAGTCCAGACCGCGAGGGCGCGGATGCGGATATGTGCGCCGCTCGTGACCCAGTGTGCTCAGCCCAGCATGGTTCCGCAGGGGAGGATGGGGATGGGGGGCCCTGAGATCTGACGGCGCGAGACAATGGCAGCACCTTGAAGAATCACGATCAGAGCCTCATATTGCATCTCTCCCTGCGCGGGATCGCTCTGTGAGGGCCCCGGGGCCCGAAACCAGGCGAGAACTTCCGGCTCGAAAAAGCTGAGACGCCAGGATTTCATCGGCGGCCAGCGAGGGGGGGAGATGAGAAGGAGAAGGCCTTCTCAGAAGGCGGCGGGACTTCTCAGAAGCCCTCCTGCCTTCTGAGAAGCTCTCTGTGTCTTCGGGGAAGGCCCAGAAAACTTTCAGAAGGGCGCGGGACTTCCGACTCTTCTGAGAAGGCCCGCCCCTCCTCACTTCCGGGAAGTGACTTCCCCCGCGCTCGCCGCCGATCTCAGGGGAGGGAGGGATGGAGGGTGTTGGGCGGCTGGCTCGAGGCCCCAGGGTTAAGTCGGGCATGTCCCTCAACAGGAGGAACATTCAGACATAGTCAACAAAATAGTCTGGGGACGATTTGTCGACCATTTTGATTACCGTTGAGTAATTTTTTCCCGGAAAGGGCTCGAGCCCAGGGTTCTCTTTTAGTGGGTTTACCCCCCGGTTTTTACTTGAAGGGGGCCGGCGGATGACGGGAAGCGTCTTCGAGGTACGAGAAGCAAGCGGGACGTTCTGGCTGAATCCTTGAGTAAACATATATATATATATATATATATATCTTTATATCTATGGGTTGCCGCGCTGCACGGGATTTTTCGTTGGCGGATGACGGGAAGCGTCTTCGAGGTACGAGAAGCAAGCGGGACGTTCTGGCTGAATCCTTGAGTAAATATATATATATATATATATATATCTTTATATCTATGGGTTGCCGCGCCGCACGGGATTTTTCGTTGGCGGATGACGGGAAGCGTCTTCGAGGTACGAGAAGCAAGCGGGACGTTCTGGCTGAATCCTTGAGTAAATATATATATATATATATATATATATATATATATATATATATATATATATATCTTTATATCTATGGGTTGCGCGCACGGGTTTTTCATTGGCGGATTCCCCAAAATGGCCATTTCGCTCGAGACATCCTCGAAAAATCGAGGTGTTGGAGGCTATCGTTTAAGACGTCTTATGTCAAAAATGACGGTTTCGCTCGAGACATCCTCAAAAAATCGGGATGTTGAAAAATATCAAAAATTTTTGTTATGCATGAAAAATGAGCGTTTCGCTCGAGACATCCTCGAAAAAATGAGATGCCGACAGAGGTGTTTTAGAACCTCTTATGTCAAAAATGACGTTTTCGCTCGGGACGTCCTCAGAAAATGAGCAGGTGGTCTGCCGTGCTCCCGTGTGGAGCACGGCAGACCACCTGCATTTCGCTCGAGACATCCTCCTAAAATCGAGGTGTGGTCTGCCGTGCTCCTGTGTGGTCTGCCGTGCTCCTGTGGTCTGCCGTGCTCCCCACAGGAGCACGGCAGACCAGGCTTAGGAACCGAGAGGAGCACGGCAGACCAAGACGAGGAGCACGGCAGACCAGGCACCAAGAGCGCCCTCAAGACGACGGAAAGGATGACCAAGACGAGGAGCACGGCAGACCAAGACGAGGAGCACGGCAGACTATGCCCTAAGAGTGCCCTCAAGACGGCCGAACAACGGCAGACCCCATAGGAGCACGGCAGACCACAGAAGAGCACGGCAGACCAACAGGAGCACGGCAGACCACACAAGAGCACGGCAGGCCACACAGGAGCACGGCAGACCACACAGGAGCACGGCAGACCACAAAGGAGCACGGCAGACCACACAAGAGCACGGCAGACCCCACAAGAGCACGGCAGACCCCACAGGAGCACGGCAGACCCCACAGGAGCACGGCAGAGCAGACCCAAAAGGAGCACGGCAGACCACACAGGAGCAAGGCAAACCACAGGAGCACGGCAGACCACACAGGAGCACAGGCAGACCCCACAGTAGCAAGGCAGACCCCAAAGGAGCACGGCAGACCACCGGAGCACGGCAGACCACACAGGAGTACGGCAGACCCCACATGAGCACGGCAAATCCCAAATGAGCACGGCAGACCACAAGAGCACGGCAGACCACACAGGAGCACGGCAGACTCCACAGGAGCACGGCAGACCACAAAGGAGCACGGCAGACCACACAGGAGCCCGGCAGACGCCACAGGAGCACGGCAGACGCCACAGGAGCACGGCGGAACCCACAGGAGCACGGCAGACCGCGCGCGGGTACAACATAAACGCGCCTTTTTGTTGTACCCCGAACGCCGCTGGCGTTTCCCCAACAGGAGCACGGCAGATCTCACAGGCGCGCGGCAGACCCCAAATGAGCACGGCCGACCACAGGAGCACGGCAGACCCCAAATGAGTACGGCAGACCCCAAAAGAGCACCGTAGACGCCTCAGGAGCACGGCTGACCACACAGGAGCACGGCAGCCTGGGCCGGTTCCGGCGCCGGCCGGCGCCGGAAAATTGAATTCCGAGGCGGTGCCGAAAAAAGGCCACTCCAAGACATATTTTTCTTTCGAAAATATTGATTTTCTGCTCCCGGCGCCCGGGAACCCCTTCCGGGCCGCTTCTGGCACCCGGGCCGGCGCTCGAGCCAAACGCCCGGGCCAGCACCCGGGCCAGCGCCCGGGCCGGTTCCGGCGCCGGCCGGCGCCGGAAAATTGAATTCCGAGGCGGTGCCGAAAAAAGGCCACTCCAAGACATATTTTTCTTTCGAAAATATTGATTTTCTGCTCCCGGCGCCCGGGAACCCCTTCCGGGCCGCTTCCGGCACCCGGGCCGGCGCTCGAGCCGAACGCCTGGGCCAGCACCCGGGCCAGCGCCCGGGCCGGTTCCGGCGCCGGCCGGCGCCGGAAAATTGAATTCCGAGGCGGTGCGGAAAAAAGGCCACTCCAAGACATATTTTTCTTTCGAAAATATTGATTTTCTGCTCCCGGCGCCCTGGAACCCCTTCCGGGCCGATTCCGGCACCCAGGCCGGCGCTCGAACCGAACGCCCGGGCCGGCACCTGGGCTGGCGGCCGACGCGCGATGCGCTGCCACAAGCCAGCTTCCCGCAAGATCGGTCCAGAGTGGGAGGGGACGGAGCTGGGCGGGTGAAGGACCACCAGAGCACTGCTCCAGCCTTCCCTCAGCCCTGGGTCTGCTGACCACACAGGAGCACGGCAGACCACACAGGAGCGCGGCAAACCACAAAGGAGCAAGGCAGACCCCAAATGAGCACGGCAGTCCACACGTTCGCACGGCAGACCGCACAGGAGCACGGCAGACCGCACATGAGCACGGCAGACCAAGAAGGAGCACGGCAGACCACACAGGAGCACGGCAGACCACACAGGAGCACGGCAGACCACACAGGACACGGCAGACCCCACGGGAGCACGGCAGACCACACAGGAGCACGGCAAACCACACAAGAGCACGGCAGACCATACAGGAGCACGCCAGACCACACAGGAGCACGGCAGACCACACGTTCGCACGGCAAACTCCACAGGAGCACGGCAGACCCCAAAGGAGCACGGCAGACCACAGGAGCACGGAAGACCGCACAGGAGCACGGCAGACCACACAGGAGCACGGCAAACCAAGAAGGAGCACGGCAGACCACAGGAGCACCGCAGACGCCACAGAAGCACGGCAGATCGTCGTCGTCGTCATCGTCGTCGTCGTCGTCTTCGTCAATAACGATCTCGAAAATTACGACAAAAAACGATGACAGAAAACGACCACAAACATAACACAAAAACCAACCGAACACGGAATCCAACAACAAAAAAACAATCAGAAAAACGACCGCAATCATAAAATGATAACGACGGCGACAGCGAGAACGGCAACAGCGGACGATTATAATGAAAACGACGACCACGACAAAGGAAAGGCACGCGACGACGACGACGGACAAACAAAAGACAAGACAGGCTGGAACAGAAAAAGTAGGCTGGGCGACAACGGGTGGGGGCCCGCGTGGCCGAGAGAAAAGCACGGTGTCGACACCATGATGTGGCCAGGGCAGCAGACTACCTCGACAGACCAGCGCGGCAGGCCACCATTTAGTCTGTTCTGTTGCGTTTATGGGTTTCTCTGACGTTCTCGCCAATACGGTCTCTGACGCACGTGGTGGATAAAAAACGGCGCTTCCCGTTCTTGTCCGGTCAGGTTCCCCAAAATGGCCATTTCGCTCGAGACATCCTCGAAAAATCGAGGTGTTGGAGGCTATCGTTTAAGACGTCTTATGTCAAAAATGACGGTTTCGCTCGAGACATCCTCAAAAAATCGGGATGTTGAAAAATATCAAAAATTTTTGTTATGCATGAAAAATGAGCGTTTCGCTCGAGACATCCTCGAAAAAATGAGATGCCGACAGAGGTGTTTTAGAACCTCTTATGTTAAAAATGACGTTTTCGCTCGGGACGTCCTCAGAAAATGAGCAGGTGGTCTGCCGTGCTCCTGTGTGGAGCACGGCAGACCACGGCCATTTCGCTCGAGACATCCTCAAAAAATCGAGGTGTGGTCTGCCGTGCTCCTGTGTGGTCTGCCGTGCTCCTGTGGTCTGCCGTGCTCCCCGCAGGAGCACGGCAGACCGCGCGTAGGAACCGAGAGGAGCACGGCAGACCAAGACGAGGAGCACGGCAGACCAGGCTTAGGAACCGAGAGGAGCACGGCAGACCAAGACGAGGAGCACGGCAGACCAGGCACCAAGAGCGCCCACAAGACGACGGAAAGGATGACCAAGACGAGGAGCACGGCAGACCAAGACGAGGAGCACGGCAGACTATGCCCTAAGAGTGCCCTCAAGACGGCCGAACAACGGCAGACCCCATAGGAGCACGGCAGACCCCAGAAGAGCACGGCAGACCAACAGGAGCACGGCAGACCACACAAGAGCACGGCAGGCCACACAGGAGCACGGCAGACCACACAGGAGCACGGCAGACCACAAAGGAGCACGGCAGACCACACAAGAGCACGGCAGACCCCACAAGAGCACGGCAGACCCCACAGGAGCACGGCAGACCCCACAGGAGCACGGCAGAGCAGACCCAAAAGGAGCACGGCAGACCACACAGGAGCAAGGCACACCACAGGAGCACGGCAGACCACACAGGAGCACGGCAGACCCCACAGTAGC
>CAUYUJ010014036.1:169937-182437 GCA_963575745.1 Prorocentrum cordatum
CCTCTCCTCCTCCTCCTCCTCCTCCTCCTCCTCCTCCTCCTCCTCCCCCTCCTCCTCCTCCTCCTCCTCCTCCTCCTCCTCCTCCTCCCAGGAAAAGTCGACACGGGGGTTGTTCATCGTTTTCGGCCTCTCGCGGCCTTCACCAGGCCTCGGGACCGTCGAGAAACGACGTGGGACGAAACGCCGGTTCCAGGGAGTCGAGGGGTCGGGGGCCCGGGTAAATAGATACCTCTTCAATTTCAGCAGTATTATATCTTGTTTGCCATTTCGATGTTATTACACGATGTTTTTTTTTCCCGGAAAGGGCTCGAGCCCAGGGTTCTCTTTTAGTTGGTTTACCCCCGGTTTTTACTTGAGGGGGGCCGGCGGAATTCTTGTGCGATAAATTACGAGGTCGAAGGGGGCCGGCGGATTTCAACTGTGAGGACGAAGGCCATTTTTCGCCACCCCTCACGCAGATCGTGCTCTTGGAATTTTACTGCCTTTAAGGAAACCTCGATATTTCACAGGTGAAGTCCACTTTTTTCCGACATCGACTTTAAACGATAATTATCCCGGCAAAGCAACCTAACAGCGATGTGTAGAAGCATAGCTGGAAACATTGCCTGTGGTATTCATGTAAGAGTGCTGTTGTAGAATTCTGGTGTTCTCGCAGTCGCATTCGGATTCGCAGTGGCAGTCGCAGTGGCAACATCAGCGGCAGTCGCAGTGGCACTGCCAGTAGTTGCAGTAACAATAGCTACACTAGCAGCAGCAACAGCAGCAGCAGCAGTAATAGTAACAGTAGTAGTAGCAGTAGAAGTAGTAGTGATGGTAGTAGTGGTAACAGTGAAGTAGTAGTTGTAGTGTGTGGAGTGAACGAGTAGGAGTGATGGGAGCAGTGGTAGTAGCAGTAGAAACGCTGCTTTCGATAACGGTATCTCCAAATGAGATCTTTGTATACGTGAATTGAGGTCTAAACAAGACACTGCTATCAACGGATGTGATTCCAAACGAGACACTGCTATCAACGGGTTGAGCCTCAAACGACACACTTGCATCCATGAGTGTAGCTCCCAAACAGGCACTCCCATGAATGGATTTAGTGTGATGTCGTAAAAGTAGTAGTAGTAGTAGTAGTAGTCGTAGTAGTAGTAGTAGTAGTAGTAGTAGTAGTAGTAGTAGTAGTAGTAGTAGTAGTAGTAGTAGTAGTAGTAGTAGTATGGGCACGGACCCGTGATACCTGAGTCTCCACCGGGGTGTTCGGCGAAGCCATTGATGATGATGATGATGATGATGATGATGATGATGATGATGATGATGATGATGATGATGATGATGTGACGATTGAGGAGGATGACGGGATGATGACCGTGCTACTTGGATTTGTTCTGTCCGTCTTTCTCGGCCTCCAACCAAATCTTGACGGAAGAGGAGCGCACTGAGGAGCGGCGTGTGAAGCGGACAGTCGGCAGAAATTGCAGGCTGAGAAGCACCGCAGAAACTCGGAGGCTGAGAAGCACCGCGGCCGCGCAGTCCTGCTACTGCTGGAACTAGGATTACAAGTACGCACGCCGAGAAGCACCGTGGACACGCGGGCTCGGATACTTCACCTCTCCCGCTTGTATTGCAGGAAATCGCGCCAATCCGGCGGCTGGCAAGTACCGAGGAGGCGCAGGCTGAGAAGCACCGCGCGAGTGCAGGCTGAGATGCGCTACGCGAGTGCAGGCCACGGCGTTGCGTGTCACATGAATGCAGGCTGAGAAGCACCACGTTTTGTTTGCCGGAGATCACTCCCAGGTCACCTGATCCCGCAACAACAGCCACGGCGTAGCTGCCACAGGGGCCGCAGAGAGCAACGGCTCGGTCACCCAATTGGCCTGTCGGTGAATCACAATGCGCGTGTGGCTCCATGAGCCATTGTATCGCGCGTTGCGAGGCACCAGTGTGCTGTACGTGTTGTTGCCGTAGCAGAAGACGGCCTTTGGGGCCCAGTGCGGATTCCAGCGGACAACGTAGACCCTGTGGACGCCATTCCGGATGACGTCGCGCGCACCCTCGATCTGTGCCACCCATCGAAGCCAGTCAAACGCTGAACCATCGGTGATGTCAACAGCACCTGGGGCAGTCTCGCCATGGTGGTAGTGCGACAGCGTTTGGAGAGCGGCTGAGGAGCACCGCTGAGGACACGCTGAGGAGCAGCGCTGTTCAATGCAGCAGGGTCAGGAGCACCGCCGCCAGACCGAGAACTATCAACGTGTCCTGGCATTAAGGTGCGCAGTAGGCGCTGCGCAGTTCCTTTGAAAGGAAATCTTCGAAAGCAGGGCTGTAGCCGAGAAGGCTACGGGGACGATGATGATGATGATGATGATGATGATGATGATGATGATGATGATGATGATGATGATGATGATGATGATGATGATGGTGATGATGATGATGATGATGATGATGATGATGATGATGATGATGATGATGATGATGATGAGTCTTGGAAGTCTGGGAAGTGGAAGAGCACGAAGTGGCGTGCAGTTGGCTCCGGGCATTCAAAATGTGGCCCGGGAGTGGAGTTCCGGGAAGTGGAAGGGCACGAAGTGGCTTACAGTTGGCTCCGGGCATTCAAAATGTGGCCCGGGAGTGGTGTTCTGGGAAGTCCAAGAGCACGAAGTGGCCTACAGTTGGTTCCGGGCATCCAAAATGTGGCCCGGGAATTGACTTCTGGGAAGTCCAAGAGCACGAAGTGGCCTACAGTTGGCTCCGGGCATCCAAAATGTGGCCCGGGAATTGAGTTCTGGGAAGTCGAAGAGCACGAAGTGGCTTACAGTTGGCTCCGGGCATCCAAAATGTGGCCCGGGAATTGAGTTCTGGGAAGTCGAAGAGCACGAAGTGGCTTACAGTTGGCTCCGGGCATTCAAAATGTGGCCCAGGAGTGGAGTTCTGGGAGGTCGAAGAGCACGAAGTGTGTGACTGTTTGCTTAAAACGAGCCCGGCCCTGAGCCCGGCCCTCGCTGTTCCTTCTGAGTTATCAGATGCTTTCTTTTGACACCACTAGAAACCTATCAGTCTTCGCTGTTAGGTAAAAAACGATGTAAACGCGTTTGCTCGATAAATAACGAGGTACCGCGGCCTCTGGAACGGCGCTGAGAAGCTCTCTGTGTCTTCGGGGAAGGCCCAGAAAACTTTCAGAAGGGCGCGGGACTTCCGACTCTTCTGAGAAGGCCCGCCCCTCCTCACTTCCGGGAAGTGACTTCCCCCGCGCTCGCCGCCGATCTCAGGGGAGGGAGGGATGGAGGGTGTTGGGCGGCTGGCTCGAGGCCCCAGGGTTAAGTCGGGCATGTCCCTCAACAGGAGGAACATTCAGACATAGTCAACAAAATAGTCTGGGGACGATTTGTCGACCATTTTGATTACCGTTGAGTAATTTTTTCCCGGAAAGGGCTCGAGCCCAGGGTTCTCTTTTAGTGGGTTTACCCCCCGGTTTTTACTTGAAGGGGGCCGGCGGATTTCTTGTGCTATAAATTACGAGGTCGAAGGGGGCCGGCGGATTTCGATTGTGAGGACGAAGGCCATTTTTCGCCACCCCTCACGCAGATCGTGCTTTTGGAATTTCACAGGTGAAGTCCACTTTTTTCCGACATCGACTTTAAACGATACAAAAAACGAGGTAAACGCGTTCGCTCGATAAATAACGAGGTACCGCGGCCTCCGGAACGGCGCTGGGAACGGAGTTTTGGATTCTTGAAGTTGCATAAGTTCGGAAATAGCAGAAATCCAATGTGTTTTTTGACCCTGGCCCCGCCGATCTGCGTGAGGTGTGGCACGGAATGCCAGAAATGTGTCAAATCCCTTGTGTTTTTGGACCCTGACCCCGCCGATCTGCATGAGGGGTGGCGCGGAGTTTCAGAAATGTGGCAAATCCCCTGTGTTTTTGGACCCTGACCCCGCCGATCTGCGTGAGGGGTGGCGCGGAATTTCAGAAATGTGGCAAGTCCCATGTGTTTTCGGATCCTGACCCCGCCGACCTGCGTGAGGGGTGGCACCGAATTTCAGAAATGTGGCAAGTCCCATGTGTTTTCGGACCTTGACTTCGCCCAGGAGGGCCCAGGAGGCTCCAGGAGAGCCTAGGAGAGCCCAGGAGGGCCCAGGAGAGCCCAGGAGGGCCCAGGAGGACCCAGGAGGCTCCAAGAAGCACCAGGGGGCCCAAGGAGGGCCCAGGAGAAGCCCCAGGAGGCTCCAGGAAAGCCCAGGAGGGCGCAAGAGGTCCAAGGAAAACCCAGGAGGGCCCAGGAGCCCTTAATTACGAGGGATCGTTGCCCCGGGAGCGCTGACGCAGCGTAATTTACGAGGGATCGTGGCCCTGGGAGCGCGGGTGTAATGTAATTTACGAGGGATTGTAGCCCTGGGAGCGCGGACGCAGTGTATTTTTTTGTTGTCATAATTTGTTGAGGATGTCTCGAGCGAAACGCTGGTTTTGCAACATTGGGGGATGTCTCGAGCGGGGGCTTCGTGGGGGGCCAGAATTCAGAGGATGTCTCAAGCGACATTGTTGTTTCCACGACCCGCGCGCAGGAATTCTGAGGATGTCTCGCGCGTGCCGCGTCCCGCGCGCAGGAATTTCGAGGATGTCTCGACTAATTCGTTTGTTTTGCCAGGAATTCATTGGATTTTGGCGGGATGTCTCGAGCGAAACGCTTGTCCCCAGCACGTTCCGTAGCGCGTCTCCTTGGCACGTCCCGCGGTGCGTCCCCATGGCACGTCCCCTCGCACGTCGCTTGCCGCGTCCCTTGAGACGTTCCACGGCGCGTCCTCCTGGCATGTTCCCCTTGTCAATTAGCTCTGGGGCAGCTACTATGTGTTCAGGCAGCTCGAGCTGAAGGTCCAGATCGGTTCGGTCAGGACTCGGATGCAAAGGGGGACTCGATCCACGACGCTATAGAGCACAATCGCAGCATGGCGCATCGCAATTCAGCACGGTGCAGGACAGCACAACCCTCGGCACGGTACATCAAGATCGATACATTCAGCATTGCAATTTGGCACGTTTCTTGGCACGTTCCGTGGGGCGTCCCTTGGCGAGTCCCCCTGGCACGTCGCGTGGCGCGTCCTCTGGCACATTCCGTGGCACGTCCATTGGCACGTTCCGTATCGCGTCCCCTTGGCACGTCCCGCGGTGTGACCCCATGGCACGCCCTCTGGCACGTCGCCTGGCGCGTCCCTTGAGACGTTTCGCGGCGCGTCCTCCTGGCATGTCCCCCTGTCAGTTAGCTCTTGGGCAGCTACTATGTGTTCAGGCAGCTCGAGCTTAAGATCCAGATCAGTTCGGTCAGGACTCGGATGCAAAGGGGGACTCGATCCACGACGCTATAGAGCACAATCGCGGCATGGCACATCGCAGTTCAGCACGGTGCAGCACAGCACAGCCTTCGGCAGGGTACATCAAGATCGATACACTCAGCATTGCATTTGCCCGTGACCCAATCAGGTGCCTTGGGAAACGTTGCCATGCGTTACAGCTCTATTTTCCTTTCCAGATTCGTGGGTCGATCATGTTTTTTTTTTGGGGGGGGGGATTCTTTAATTCTATCAAATGTCTGGGTCTGGCACGGACCCGCGGTGCTGCGACGCCCCCCAGGCCGAGGTGCCTCGGCGGGCGCCGTTCGGGGGCCTTGAGGCGGGGGTCAGTGCAAACGGGGGTCCGTCAGAGCGCCCAGTCATCTCGCAGGATCCTGCAGGGCCAGGGTTGTATTGACCTGGGCCAGGGCGCAGGATCCTGTAGGATTCTGCAGAATCTCGCAGGATCTTGCAACGCCTGACTGACCCAGACCCCCGACGTCGTGATTTTTCCACAACGTCGACCCCCAGAGGTCTGGACCCTTTCCCCGGTTTTTCACCCGAATCGCTTTTGGACTTTCCCGAGGCCTGGAGAGGGCCCCTGGAGGCCGAAAATGGCAACAAAACTTCCCATCGTGATTTTTTCACAGAGCGAGGAAGTCTGGGTTTGCATTGGCCCGTGCCAGTAGATCTCCGAGCCGTGCGCTTCAACGTACCCTTGGTGCCGCAGCTAGGCTGCTGGCGCCCTCCCGCCAGAGGCCACGGGGCGGAGCAGCCGTGCTGTGGGGCTTCACAAGGATCCAGCCTGAAGTCGGGCATATCCCTCTACTGGAGGACAATTTCGAAAATAGGGGAAAATAGTATGGAGACGATTTTTCGACTAGTATTGACTTTTATTCCCAACCAACCTGTGTTGTTGGGTCCTCGTTTTGAAGAGACGGTCCCCGCGTTCCTTCCTCCTTGCTCCTTCCTCCTTCCTCCTTCCTCCTTCCTCCTCCCCTTCCTCCTCCCTCCTTCCCCTCCCACACCCATTCTGGCACACCCCTCACACGTTTCGTGGCCCCATAGGGAGCTCCACCGAAGGCCCCAGTGGCTGCGCCCGCATGCGGTTCCACCCCCCATTCTGGCACACCCCTCACACGTTTCGTGGCCCCATAGGGAGCTCCACCGAAGGCCCCAGTGGCTGCGCCCGCATGCGGTTCCACCCCCCCATTCTGGCACACCCCTCACACGTTTCGTGGCCCCATAGGGAGCTCCACCGAAGGCCCCAGTGGCTGCGCCCGCATGCGGTTCCACCCCCCATTCTGGCACACCCCTCACACGTTTCGTGGCCCCATAGGGAGCTCCACCGAAGGCCCCAGTGGCTGCGCCCGCATGCGGTTCCACCCCCCATTCTGGCACACCCCTCACACGTTTCGTGGCCCCATAGGGAGCTCCACCGAAGGCCCCAGTGGCTGCGCCCGCATGCGGTTAGGGTTCACACAGCCCCATCCACCGAAGGCCCCAAGTGGCTGCGCCCGCATGCCCAAGCCACACATTGGCCCAGGCATAGGTTCCACCCCCCACTGTTTCGTGGCCCCATAGGGAGCTCCACCGAAGGCCCCAGTGGCTGCGCCCGCATGCGGTCCACCCCCCATTCTGGCACACCCCTCACACGTTTCGTGGCCCCATAGGGAGCTCCACCGAAGGCCCCAGTGGCTGCGCCCGCATGCGGTTCCACCCCCCATTCTGGCACACCCCTCACACGTTTCGTGGCCCCATAGGGAGCTCCACCGAAGGCCCCAGTGGCTGCGCCCGCATGCGGTTCCACCCCCCATTCTGGCACACCCCTCACACGTTTCGTGGCCCCATAGGGAGCTCCACCGAAGGCCCCAGTGGCTGCGCCCGCATGCGGTTCCACCCCCCATTCTGGCACACCCCTCACACGTTTCGTGGCCCCATAGGGAGCTCCACCGAAGGCCCCAGTGGCTGCGCCCGCATGCGGTTCCACCCCCATTCTGGCACACCCCTCACACGTTTCGTGGCCCCATAGGGAGCTCCACCGAAGGCCCCAGTGGCTGCGCCCGCATGCGGTTCCACCCCTCCATTTCGGTACACCCCTCACTCGTTTCGTGGCCCGGGGGCGCCACCGAGGAATATATCCACAATTGCGGTATTCACAACTACGTATGGTTGGGTCTTTCGTCAGGCTAATTGTTTTTTGTTGTTTTTCTTGTTTTCATCGCGTTGTTTTGAACCATGTGGTGTATATATATATATATATAATATATATATATATAGATAATATATATATATGTGTGTCGGGGTACGGGGCTGGGGGCCTCTGGCCAGCTGCCTCGACTCGCCACGAGGGGACCCCCCCCCAGGCCTTTCCAGAGCCGCTCCGGGGCGTTTCCCGAGCGGCTCTGGACGGACCCTGGTGATGTTTCTGCACCAGGAATGGTTCCCATCTTCGACCCATGTCGCCGAAGCACGTGGTAGAGGTTTCCGGAGGCCTCCAACATGGCTCCAGACGCTTCCAGGAGCACTCCCAAGAGAGCCCTGGGAGGCCAAAATTGATGGTTTTCCGACGGTTTTGGAAGGATTTAGGCCTTTTGTTTTTTCGGTTATACGACGCTCCAAGACGGCCCAGGAGGTCTCCAGGTCTGCCCCCAAGCAGCCCCAGAGGCCCCCAAGACAAGCCCAAGGTGGCCCCGGAGAGCCCAAGGCTGGCCCAAGAAGCGCCCACGACAGCCCAAGAAGGCTCCAAAACAAGCCCAGGAAGGGCCCAAGAGAGGGACCGCGTACCGAACACCCAGGGCTCCCGCCTCAACAGTGACCCCGGAGGCCCCAGGCAGCTCCCAAGAGTCCTCCAACATGGCTCCAAACGCTTCCCAGAGCACCCCCACGAGGGCCCCAGCAGGCCAACAATAGATGGTTTTACAATAGTTTTGGAAGGGTTTTGGCCTTCTGATCTTTGCGGCTGTCCGACGCTCCTAGGCGGCCCAGGAGGCCTCCGAGACCGCCCCCAAACAGCGCCAGAAGCGCCCAAGGCCGCCCCGAGGCGGTCCCGGAGAGCTCAAGGCTGGCCCAAGAAGCGCCCAGGGCAGCCCACGAGTGCCCCAAAACAGGCCCGAGAGGTGTCCAAGAGACGGACCGCGTCCGGAAAACCCAGGGCTTTTGCCTCAAGAGAGCGCCAGGAGGCCCCAGGTAGTTCCCAAGAGGCTTCAAACATGGCTCAAGACGCCTCCAGGAGCATCCCCAAGAGGGTCCCAACAGGCCAACATCGTGCATTTTACATAGGATTTGGAGGATCTTGGCCTTCTTGTCTTTTCGGCTTTCCGACGCTCCAATAGCCCCCAGCGCGCCTCCAGGTTCGCTCCCACACAGCCCCAGGCGGGCCCAGAGAGCCCCAGGGAGCCCGCAAGACCGGCCCTACGCAACCCAAGAGTTCCTCGGCATGATAGTCTTGGAGGGGGGAAGAGCGGGGGAGCCTCTGGCGCCCCATGCTCCGGGAACGCTCCTCCGGAACATGGCGTGCGAACATGAGCTGAGTGCACGCCGCCGTCTTCGTGGTAAGAATCGTCGCGGGCATCGCACCTGAGCGGTGACATCAACTAGAACCTGAGCGCGCGCGAAACGCGCGCGATGGTTCTAGTACATATATGTGTGTATATGTACATACTTGTAAACACATTTTTGTAGCAGGGATTGTATAAAAGGAAGCGATTCCAGATGATCGGAGGCGACGAAATGGGGCAAGTAGCCAATCGGAGGGTATTACACGTATTCGCCAGGGAGCCTCGCCGAGGACATGGGCCATCGGCACCCTTGAACACATGTGTTGCTCCCCCCGCGGCTATTGGCCCCTCTTGTCGCCTCCGAGATGGAGCCCCAGTCCTGGGAAATGGGTCGAGACCTTTGGGGGTCCACGGTACGAACAGAGCGCGACGTCGGGGGTTTGAGGAGGCAGGGAGGGAGGGGAGATCTGCCTCGAAGGCCTGGTCAGAACGCGCTCCAGACGAGGCCCAGGTGGCGATTTGAGAAATGATTTTAACAGTTGAGGAGGGAGGATGGAGCCGCATGAGGAGGAGGAGGAGGAGGGGGATGATGATGATGATGATGATGATGATGATGATGATGATGATGATGATGATGATGATGATGATGATGATGATGATGATGATGATGATGATGTTGATGTTGATGATGATGATGATGATGATGATGATGATGATGATGATGATGATGATGATGATGATGATGATGATGATGATGATGAATGATGATGATGATGATGATGATGATGATTATGATGATGATGTGATGATGATGATGATTATATGATGAATGATGATGAGGAGGATGAGGATGAGGATGAGGATGAGGATGAGGATGAGGATGAGGGGAGGATGGAGGGAGGAGGAGGAGGGAGGAGGAGGAGGAAGGGAGGAGGAGGAGAGGAGGAGGAGGAGAGGAGGAGGACGAGGAGAAAGTGAAGGATGAGGACGAGGGAGGAGAGGAGGAGGCGGAGGAGGAGGAGAGAGGCGGGGGAAGGAGAGGAGGAGGAGGAGGAGGAGGAGGAGGGAGGAGGAGGAGTGAAGGAGGAGGAGGAGGAAGGATAGGAGGGAAGAAGGAGGAAGGAGCAGGAGGGCGGAGCAGAAGAGGAGGGAGGAGGAGGAGGAGGAGGAGGAGGATAGTGAGGAGGAGGAGGAAGGAGGGAGAGAAGGATGAGGATGAGGGATTGAGGATGAGTATGAAGGATGAGGATGAGGAGGAGGAGGGAGGGACGGAGGAGGAGGAGGAGGCAGGAGGAGAGGAGAAGGAGGGTAGGAGAGGACGAGGAGAGAAGATGAGGAAACGGAGGAGGAGGAGGAGGAGGAGGAGGAGAGGAAGAAAGGAGGAGGAGGCGGGGAAGGATGAGGAGGAGGAGGAGGAGGAGGAGAGGAGGAGGAAGAGGAGGAGGAGGGAGGAGGAGTGAGGAGCAGGAGAGGAGGAGGAGGAGGAGGAGGAGGAGGAGGAGGAGGAGGAGGAGGAGGAGGAGAGAAGGATGAGGATGAGGATGTGGATGAGGATGAGTATGAGGATGAGGATGAGGAGGAGGAGGAGGAGAAGGAGGAGGAGGAGGAGGAGGAGGAGGAGGAGGAGGAGGAGGAGGAGGCAGGGAGTTGGCAGGGAGGGAGGGGAGGAGGGAAGACGTGCGCCGGGCGCTCGGAGGCCTGGGAGGCACTTCCCGGCCAGGGTGCCGCCCGCCGAGCCAAAGGGGGCCGTCGGTCTGCTGTGTTCAAGGCGCCGGACGGGAAGAGGACGGACATCAACGTCCCCGTCAGCCAGGCGGGGAACAACATGGAGGCGCCAGAGGGGCAGGGAGCAGGAGGGAGGGAGAAGGGAGGATAGGGGAACGAACAATGGCATAAACATACAAACTCGGAGGTCCGCGCGGATTCCTCGGATTGGCGCGGGAGGGGGTCCAGCGCCGCCGATCCGAGAAATTCGCGCGGACTTCCGAGTTTTTATGTTTACGTTCTTGTTCGTTCCCCTACAGAAGGGGAGGAGGGTCGGAAGGAGGGGGGAATGCAGCAGCTCGGGGGTCGGGAGTTTCGAGGAAGCGTGCACATAGACTGCGGCGCGTGGATCAGCGGCGGGTGGCGTTTCCATGCGAAATCGCCGCGCTCCTCCTCCTGCTCCTGCTCCTGCTCCTGTTGCTCCTCCTCCTCCTCCTCCTCCTCCTCCTCCTCCTCCTCCTCCTCCTCCCTCTCCTCCTCACCAAATGAGGCGGCGCTGGTCTCATGCTGCGGGGAGTGCATTCCTCGACCCGCGGAGCTGGCGCGCCAGATCCGCGGGTCCGCAGTCCCCGTTGGCGTGTGCCAGAGATATGGAGATGGAGAGACGTTGGGCAAGTCTTGGGGCCCTCTTTGGGGCCGTTCTGGGGCCGTCTTTGGGCTCTGCTGGGCCGTCTTGGTGCCGTCTTGTAGGAGGAGGAGGGGGAGGGGGAGGAGGAGGAGGACAGGAGGGGGAGGGGAGCAATGGGAGGAAGGGGAGCAGAATGAGGAGGGGGTCGATCGTCTGGAGAGTCTCTTTGGGCTGCCGTGATGGCCTTTTGGTGGCCCTCTTGTGCTGTCTTGGGCCCCTCTTGGGCTGGGGCTCTCTCGGGGCTGTCCTTGGCCGTCAGAGGTGCTTCTTCTTGGGGCCCTCGTTGAACTTTTTTTGTCCTCTCTTTCGCTCCTCCTGGGCCTTCTTGCGACCATCTTGCGTCGAGACCTCCTGGAAAGCCATGGTATCTATTATTGAAGGATTTCCCCAGGTTTTGGAGGATTCGTAGCCTTGTGGAAGGCCTCTTGGGCTTCTCCTTGGTGTCTTGGACCCGCTGGGACTGAGGGCACGTCGGGCCATCCTGGCGACCTTGGAGGCAGTCCTTGGAGGGTCCAGGGTCGGCGTCACCCCAAAATACTGATACAATGTGTGCGTCGCCCCCCCTTGGGGCGACGCGCGAAGCGAGAAATGCGCCGTGGTGGGCGCTTTCTGGCCGCACCGCTCGGGAAACGATATGCTACATGATGATGGGTGTACTGCACGTTCGGGTCGGACGCGCGCCTCCGAGGAAGACGTCTAGTGTTAGTATGTCCCTGTGCGCCCCACAGGAGAGCCTCCAGGGAGGCGGCGGCCCCCTCCCGGGAGCCTTACGGTGGGGGGCGGGGGTGCATGCATGCCAGCGGGTGTGACGAGGGGGTCCGTTTGAGGAGCTCGTCTTGCTCCTCCCGGCGGCGAGCGAGGAGGAGGAGGAGGAGGATGGGAGGAGGAGAAGGAGGAGGGGGAAGGGGAGGGGGAGGAGGAAGAAGGCCTTCTTCTCGGAGGCGGCGGGACTTCTCAGAAGCCCTCGCGCCCTCTGGGAGGTTTTCGGCGTGTCTTCGGGGAGGGCTTAGAAAGCTTCTCGGGAGGCGGGGGGACTTCCGAGCCTTCCGAGAAGGCGCGCCCCTCCTCATCTCCCCCCCACCTCGCTCGCTGCCGATCCTCTTCTTCCTCCCTCTCGTCCTCCCTCCCCGCTCGCATCGGCCGGAGTTGGCCGGGCCCCTGATCCCAGATCGATCTTCCTCTCCGGACGGGGTGTGGACCGCCACTTCCCCCCGCGGAGATTGGGGACGCTTTGCAGAACATTTGACTAGGTGGTGGCCATCGGAAGGCGTGCAGCAGCTCTGCCAGGTGGCCTGTGG
>CAUYUJ010014036.1:187437-347437 GCA_963575745.1 Prorocentrum cordatum
CTGTGAGACCCCCAAAGATTCCTCGGGGTGGAATTCTGAGGGGGCGAGGCTGGGTGCGTGTCGTCGGATGGGGGTCCCCGCTCGAAGGGGAGCCCCCCTCGGGGTCCGACCACTCGCACCCATACATGGTCCCGGGCTCCGGGCCCACGGGCCCCCCCTCCCCCCCCCAGATGGTATGGTCCCAGGATTCCTCGGGCCCCCCCCCCAGATGGTACGGTCCGAAAGACGACGACGACGACGACGACGATGACGACGACGACGACGACGACGACGACGACGACGACGGCGGCGGCGGCGGCGGCGGCGGCGGCGGCGGCGGCGGCGGCGGCGGCAGCGGCGGCGGCGGCGGCGGCGGCGGCGGCGGCGGCCGGCGACGACGGCGACGACGGCGACGGCGACGGCGACGGCGACGGCGACGACGACGACGACGACGACGACGACGACGACGACGGCGACGCGACGGCGACGGCGACGGCGACGGCGACGGCGACGGCGCGCTGGCGAGGCGACGACGACGACGACGACGACGACCACGACGACGACGACGACGACGGCTGCGGCGGCGACGACGCTGGCGGCGGCGGCGACGACGACCAGACGACGATGACGACGGCGACGACGAACGACGACGACGACGACGACGACGACGACGACGACGACGACGACGACGACGACGACGACGACGACGACCTCTGAACCACCACAGCACCACACCACATCCACGGGGGGGGGAGGGGGGCACCGCAGCGCAGCACCACGCCACGCCCACCTCTGAACCACCAGAGCACCACACCACATCCACAGGGGTGGGGGGGGCACCGCAGCGCAGCACCACGCCACGCCCACAGGGGGGGGCGGGGGGGACCATCGCGCGGGGGGGGGGGGGGCCCAATGGCATCAGCATGGGGGGGGGGCCGGGGGGCCCAAGCCCTGGACCATTCATATAGCGCCTTCAGTGCTTTGCCCTCCATGACAAGAGGTTTTTGCTGCCATTTTCGGTCTCCAGGGGCCCTCGCTGGTCTGCGTGACCGTCAGGGAAGCCTCTCCTGGGGCAGGGGCCCAGATTGTCTGTGAAGGCCGGCCGGCTGTGGGGGGAGGGCAGGGCTGGATCTGAACGCTGTTTTGCTGGCCCTCGGCAGTGTTTTGTTTTTTTTGTTTTGGCAGGGAGGTACTGGAAGGCAGGTCGAGCAAAACGAAACTAACAAAACGAAACAATCAACGACATAACAAACACGAAGGCAACGACAACAACACAACGACGAACCAACACAACGACAACACAACACAACGACGAACAAACACAACATGTTTCTCCCCATATGTGCATATATTCGCATGGACCTGTCCGCCGTGATAGTCTAGGCGCAAGATTTTTCGAATCTAAGCGGGCTTGAGTTGTGACGGTCTGGTCATGAATCTAACTTAAAACGGATTGGAGCGTGAATGAGTCTCTGTAGTACGAGCGCGTCTCTGCGCATGAGCCTGGGGCCTCCTGGGGCCTCCAGAAGCCTCCTGGGCCTTCCTGGGGCCTCCAGGGGAAGCCCGATCTGTGGGAACAGACGTACATAAAACATTGCGGATTTGAGCCGCAGGAGAAGGGCAGTCTATAGGAGCACACGTGAAACACCAAGGACTCGTGCCCCAGGGAAGGCCCAATGTGTAGGAACAGACGTAAACCATTTAGGATTGTATACACAGGAGAAGGACAATACATAGAAACAAACGTACAACATCAAGGATTCGTGCTCCAGGTGAGGCCCAATCTGTAGGAGCATACGTAAAACATATGGGATTGCCTCCTGCTCCTGGGGCCTCTCGGGGCCTCCTGATGCCTGGGCCTCCTGGCGCTTCCTGTGGCCTCCTGGGGCTTCCTGGGGCCTCCTGGAGCCTCTTGGAGCATCCTGTGGCCTCTTGAATCTTCCTGTGGCCTCCTGATGCCTCCTGGGACCTCACGTGGCTTCCTGGGGCCTCCTGAAGCCTGCTGGAGCCTCTTGTGGCATCCTGGGGAGAATCTGTGCCCACGAGTCTGGCCGCCAACACAGGCAAACCGATCGAGACATCCTCAAAATCTGGCCCCCCCTGGGGGGCGAACATGAGCGCCTCGCTCGATACATCCTCCAAATCTGCTCCGAAAGCGGATGTTGGGGACCAAAACAGGCAAACCGCCTGAGACATCCCCGCCATTTGGGCGCGAACGGAGGCCGTGCAATACCCTTGGCGGCCCCCCCTTAGGAGGCGCCTCGCACGAGACATCCTCCAAATCTGCTCCGAAAGCGGAGGATGTTGGGGACCAAAACAGACAAACCGCCTGAGACATCCCCACCATTTGGGCGCGAACGGAGGCCGTGCAATACCCTTGGCGCCCCCCCCTTAGGAGCGCTAAAACAAGCAAGCCGCTCGAGACATCCTCCTCATCTGCTCATCGTCATCATCATCATCATCATCATCATCATCATCATCATCATCATCATCATCATATCATCATCGTCATCGTCATCGTCATCGTCATCGTCATCGTCATCGTCATCGTCATCGTCATCGTCATCGTCATCGTCATCGTCATCGTCATCGTCATCGTCATCGTCATCGTCATCATCATCATCATCATCATCATCATCATCATCATCATCATCATCATCATCATCCATCATTCATCATTCACCATCACCATCATACTCACATCATACTCTCACCATACCATGGCCATCATCATGACAATCATCATCACTGTCTAGTGCAGAGAGGGAGGAGGGGAGGGGTGGTCCGGCGCGGTCGGAGAATTACGCTACCGAGGAACCCCACATACTTAATTTAGATCTTATGTGTTTGCTTATGTTTATTATATATGCGCAATTCTGCCGACCTCGTGCACTCGCCGAACCTTCGAAGGCGGCCGGCTGTCGCCCTCCCCCCTCTCCCCTGGCACCTCAGAAAGAGTTGCCGCCGCAAACCCTCCCGACAGAGGATTTGATACATACCGGACCAAACACGCCTTACTCGCGTCGTCGTTGGCTTCTTCTGCCAAGGCGGTGTACTTGATCAATAGCGTGTTGGGCCACCAGTTCTCGAGCTGTCGGCGGTACGCTTTGAACGAGCATTCTACCAGGGCATAGCCCTGCTTGCTAATGTAGCTGCGCAAGCCTTCCACAGTAATGTCGAAGCCAATCTCAGCCATGGCGTTCCTGAGGCTCAAGCACGGAGCTGGCAGTACAGCGAGAGCAGTTTTAGGCGGCATGGCTGGCGACCGCGACGATGGGGAAGCTGCGCTGCGCCTGCCGTGAAGCCCCGGAGGCTTGAGCCAGTCTTCGCGCGTCCTGCTTGAGCCGATACATCTACTGCAGTGCACAGAACCGTCGCCCGTAGAACTTTTGCTACGCGCCCCTCTGCGGCGACTTAAAAACACGCTTCCTGTTTTTCCACGCGCGACAAACCTTTTCAAGCGTGCGACGGATAGATACCGCACCCCCTGCGCACTCCCTCTCGTGTCGAGGAACTGCTACGCCTGCCGCGCTTTGCGGACAGCCCCCCCTGCGCCCCCCCTGGTGTCGAGGAGCTGCTGCGCCTGCCGCGCTTTGCGAGCGTGCGACGGATACAAAGCACACCCCCTGCGCCCCCCCTGGTGTGGAGGAAATGCCACGCCTGCTCCGCTTTGCGAGCGTGCGACGGGTACAGACCGCACCCCCTGCGCACCCCCTCTCGTGTCGATGAACTGCCACGCCTGCCGCGCTTTGCGAGCGTGCGACGGATAGAGACCGCACCCCCTGCGCACCCCCCTGGTGTCGAGGAAATGCCACGCCTGCCGCGCTTTGCGAGCGTGCGACGGATAGAGACCGCACCCCCTGCGCATCCCCCTGGTGTCGAGGAAGTGCCACGCCTGCCGCGCTCTGCGAGCGTGCGACGGATAGAGAGCGCGCCCCCTGCGCACCCCCCTGGTGCCGAGGAGATGCCACGCCTGCCGCGCTTTGCGAGCGTGCGACGGATAGAGACCGCACCCCCTGCGCACCCCCCAGGTGTCGAGGAAATGTCACGCCTGCCGCGCTTTGCGGGCGTGCGACGGATAGAGACCGCACCCCCTGCGCACCCCCCTGGTGTCGAGGAAATGCCACGCCTGCCGCGCTTTGCGGGCGTGCGACGGATAGAGACCGCACCCAGTGCGCACCCCCCCTGGTGTCGAGGAAATGCCACGCCTGCCGCGCTTTGCGAGCGTGCGACGGATGGACACCGCACCCCCTGCGCACCCCTCTGGTGTCGAGGAAATGCCACGCCTGCCGCGCTTTGCGAGCGTGCCGCGGAATAATATTAGTTATATTAGTAGTATTAGTAGTAGTATTAGTAGTAGTATTAGTATTGGAGTAGTAAGTATGTATAGTAGTAGTAGTATTAGTAATTAGTAGGTATGTGTAGCTTGTATTAATGTAGTATTAGTAGTAATAGTAGTAGTAGCAGAGTAGTAAGTATACTATAGTAGTAGTAGTAGTAGGTAGTAGTAGTACTAGTAACTAAGTAACTAGTAGTCGTAGTAGTAGTCGTAGTCGTAGTCGTAGTAGTAGTAGCGTAAGTAGTAGTAGTAGTAGTAGTAGTAGTAGTAAAGGTAGTAGTAGTAAGATAGTAGTAGTAAGTAAGTAAGTAGTGGTCGTAGTAGTAGTATGTAGTAGTAGTAGTAGTAGTAGTAGTAGTAGTAGTAGTGGTGGTAGTAGTAGTAGTAGTAGTAGTAGTAGTAGTAGTAGTAGTAGTGGTGGTAGTAGGCCGTAGTACCAGACAGAGTCCAAGTAGTGGTACTAGTGATCGTAGTAGTAGTACTGGAGTGGTAGTAGTGGTACTCGTGATCGTGGTAGTAGTGGTACTAGTGATCGCCAAGCGCGCGGCCGACGCTACTGGAGACGACGCCGCGCTCGCGGCCGACCAGCTTGCCCAGCGACTTTCAATTTCCTTGCGCAGGGAAAATGCGCGGGCAGTGCTGCGACGCCTCCAGCCGCGAGCGGGCGCGACGGCCGCGCGCCTGGCCGCGGCCACGGCAGCCGCCACAGCGGATGCCGTGTGAGCTGCCTACGGACCCCCAGGCCCTCTGACCACGACGACCCCGACGACCCCCGACCCGCCGGCCCACGACCCCCAGGCCCACGCCCCCTTGGCCCCTGACCCAGACCCGCGGACCCACGCCCCCCCCGACGACCCCCGACCCACGACGACCCGCGGCTTTCCCCCGAGCGTCGCCGGCGCTTCTCGCCCCCTCCCGCCCCCCGCCCGCCCCCACGCGTGCGTTTGCTTGCTGCTGCCTTTGCCTCCCCCCTCCCCTCCTGTCGCTGTTTTCCTCCCCCTCCTCCTCCTCCTTCTCCTCCTGGCCCCAATCGGTGGCGGGAGTTTCGGCCGCGCTTTCCGGTCAGCTTCTGACAGCTGTTTGCGAATTTGGAGTGTTGTGGCCTCCCCGTTTGGAGTTGCGAGCCCCCGGAAGGGAAGACGCCTCCAGATTGGCGGTCGGGCCACGATGGCCCGCGGCGAGTAAAGTTTTCAGAATCCGTTTCGTTGTGCGTGCAGTGTTAGTCGGACCTACCCTTAATAGCCCCCTGGAACACTGCGCGGAGTTTCGGGGTCGGCGCCAGGACCTTTTCGGGCGCGGCGCCGCCCCCGGCGGCTTTGCGGCCGCCTGCAGGGCCGTGCAATTTATTGTGTCTCTCGCCGCGGCACGGCAGAGGCCGTGCGCGCGGGCGCTCGGGCTGTCAGGGGCGCTCGTAGTAGTAGTAGTAGTAGTAGTAGTAGTAGTAGTAGTAGTAGTAGTAGTAGTAGTAGTAGTAGTAATAGTCGTAGTAATCGTAGTAGAAGTTGTAGGTAGTAGGAGTAGAAGTAGGAGTAGGTGTCAAGCTAGCCAGCTCGAGCGAGTCAAGCATGGCATGCCCAGTCCCACCCGCCCTCCCACAACATAAGAAGCAAAGCTGGCACAACTGGGGGCCGAAGTCACACCGGCCAGCCGGTTTGGTACAGCTGATGCGGCCGCGATGGCGGTTGCCGACGGGAACTGGCGAGCGCGTGTTGAATGCCGCGCACGCATTGCCAGACGAGTCGAGAATGGCCCGGTACACCGCAGGAAGCCAGAGGTGGCCGGAGGAAGCCCGACGGTCTGACAGGACACCCCAAAGCATTTTTGTGAAAAAGCATTGGGTTTTTGATGTTTTTATGTTGAAATGCTTGCAAACACACGGTGTTCGGTAGGATTCTGACATGAACGCGCGAGTGTGCTCTTTGTGGTATTTTTTGCACAGGATTCGCGGCCTGGGTGCATGACAGAGCATCGCGAGTGCACCGCGCGATGACGTGAAATCGCTGGATTTGACGAATTCTTAAGATTCCTATGGTTTTCCTATGATTTCAGCAAGAGAGCCCGGGCGGGAAATTTGTACAATTTTTGTGAAAAAGCATTGGTTTTTTGATGTTTTTATGTTGAAATGCTTGCAAACACACGGTGTTCGGTAGGATTCTGACATGAACGCGCGCGTGTGCTCTTTGTGGTATTTTTTGCAATGGATTATCGCCGTGGACGGCAGGACGTCCATGTCGAGAGGAAAAAATAAGAAAAATGTTGATTTTGTATTGTTTTTTACAGGTTAGGATGGGACCCCCCCGGATGCGGCCCCTAATGGCCGGCCTGAGGGGGGAGTAGGAGTATATTCTAATAAGGAATAAGGATAGGAGTGCGTAGTAGTAGTTGTAAGTAGCAGCAGCAGCTAGCAGCCAGCAGCCAGAAGTATGTATTAGTAGTAGTAGTAGTAGTAGTACTATAAGTAGTAGTAGTCGTGGTAGTAGTGGTCGTGGTGGTGGTGGTAGTAGTAGTCGTCGTCGTAGTAGTGGTAGTCGTCGTCGTCGTCGCCGCTGTAGTAGTAGTAGTAGTAGTAGTAGTAGTATTAGTAGTAGTAGTAGTAGTAGTAGTAGTAGTAGTAGTAGTAGTCGTAGTCGTAGTCGTAGTCGTAGTAGTAGTAGTAGTAGTAGTAGTAGTGATAGTACGAATGGCAGCAGCAGTACCAGTGATGATGGTAACCGACGTAAAGGATACGACTACATTCGCGCTGTAATAACTAGAAAACTGATTGGCATCATTATTCCTCACCCTCCTTATCATCATTCGCCTTCTCCTAGGCCTACATCTTTGTTCTTCATGAATGGATACTCTTTCTCGCACCCCCAGACGTGTCGGCAGGGCCTGACGGGCGCTTCGCCGGGGAATTCGTCCCCACTTGTCATCCTGAAGCTTGCAATTGGCGGAAGTTTCATGGAGGGTGGTTCGTTCTCACAATGTGGCTCTCGCCTGAATGCCGCTCACAATTATCTCATGTTCAAAACGTGGCTCTCGTTTCAGCACCGCGCACGTTTGTCTTCAAAGTTTGCGACAGCTTCAAGGCTTCGCATAGTTGACGTCTGAAGAAAGGCGTTCTGACACGATTCAGGAGTGTCCGGATGCAACAGTCACGTTGATCCAATGTGTTGAAATTCCAGGAATGGCGTTCTGGCGCGATTTAGGACTGTCAGGATGTAACAGTGAAGTGAATCCGCTGCGTGGAAGTCCCAGGACTTGCATTCTGGCGCGATTGAGGAGCGTCAGGACGCAACAGTCAAGTTGATCTGCTGCGTGGTAGTCCCAGGGATGGTGTTCTGGAACAGTTGGAGATTCGCAAACGTTTGTCTTCCGATGGGGTATCTGCAAGAAACTTGGAGTACTTACTGATTCATCGTTGATGCGTCTTGGGATTACGCTGGTCCTCCGCCTCTCTTTTTGCGCTGGGCGGACGTTATGTGCGATGCTTGCAGCGCCCAAGCTATGTAGCGATCCGGCTTAGATCGGGCGGCAACAAATCAAGGCTGCAAGTCAGTGCGGGAACCCGTGGGGCACATAGAGTTGGTAAAAGTAGAAACGCCCGTGAGGGCGCAGAGTATCTAAGCGAGCAACCAGTGAGAGAGAGGAGAGGAAACATGAACACAATGATAAGAATACGTTAAGATGACATACGGAAGGAACACATCGAACGGGAGAGGTCGAAATAAGCGTGCAATGAAAAGCACCTCATGGTAACAAAGCTCACCTGGTAAGTGTTCATGTTGCGTTTCCCAGAGGTGTGTCTCACCAACTGGGTTAAGCTAAGCGGCCATGGTATAGCACGACCGGACTTAATCATGTGAATTCCAATAGCCCCCATCACCCAAAGAATCAATCACCGTCCCCCGCCACCGTCCTCCTCCTCCTCCTCCTCGTCCTCCTCCTCCCTCTCCTCCTTCTCCCGCTCTCCCTCCCTCTCGCCGCCCTCCGCCAGACGCCAGACCCCCTCGCGTCGTGACAAAAAACGGCTGAATGCGTTTCTTTCATTTTCGGCCTCTGGCCTCGGGACCGTCGAAAAACAACCTAGGATGAAAAGCTGGTCCCCGGGCGGGGGTCCAGACCTCTCTCCACGTCAAGCAAGCGTCACGACGTGGGGGTCTGGGCCCCTCCTCTCCCTCCCAACCCCAACCTCCCTCGCCTCTTCTCCATGTCTGGCCTCCCAGAGCGGCTGAGTGCACGAGGAGCATTGGACGAGTAACCCTGGAAAGACCCCCGGAACAGCGAGCCCCTGTCCGGACCCGAACTGTTCCTCATTTCAGCGTCTGGACTGTAGATCCCCCGTTGGCCCCCATGGAAAATCTATCCCACAAAGGCACCCCGTAAGCAGGATGAGAATGTTCCAGCTCGGATCTCGTAAGCTCCAAAGGTTTTGGTGCACTCAAGGTAGGATGTTGGGCTTCGGGGGCCTGGAATCGTGAGAGCCCTGTACCCCTGCAACACTGGCTAGACCTGGGAGACCTGGAACGGTGAGAACCTGATACGTCTACCATGCTTTCTGTGCCCGGGAGACTTGGAACGATGAGAATATTGTACCCCCGCCAGACTCTCCGAGCCTGGGAAAACCCGGAACTGGGAGAGCCCAGTGCCTCTACTGAACACCTTACAGACCTGGGAGACTCGGAATGTGAGAACCCTATCTGTCGCTTCAACACTTTCTGGACTGCACAGACATGTTGTGGACAGAATCCCTTGCCCTATGCCACACTGGCGCACTATCTGGACCTGGGACGCACCATTGTCGGGATCCCAAGACACCCCGTTGTGCAAATCTGGAAAGAGTCAAAAATGGGTTGCAACGCAAGGCCCATGCTGTAGCCCCAAGGCCAAGAACGCACAGTGAGCAGAGGCCTGTCACAGCCTCCCGAACCATCACTCTTCGAACAGATCAGATCGCACTCCATCCTCATACCACCGCGAAGCGATTCCTCCTCCCTCACCTCGTGTATTTCCTTCTCCGCCTCCTTATCTTGCTCAGCATGTTCATCTTCAGTATCCGCCTCCTCCTCATCCTCCTCCTGCTCATCATCATCATCATCATCATCATCATCATCATCATCATCATCATCATCATCATCATCATCATCATCATCATCATAATCATGATGATCATCATCATCATCATCAACATCACCAGCATCATAAACATCATAATCAGCATCATCAGAATCATCATCATCATAATCATCATCATCATCAGCGTTACCAACATCATCATCGTTAGCATCATCATCGTCATCATCAGCAGCAGCATCATCAAAATCATCATCATCAGCATCGTCGCCATCATTATCATCATTATCATCATTATCATCATTATCATCATCATCATCATTATCATCATCATCATCATCATCATCATCATCATCATTAGCATCATCAACGACAACAACCTCGCCATCGCCATCATCATCATAACCATCATAAGCAGCATCACCAGCATCATCTCCGTCATGGTCGGCAGCATCATCAGCCTCATCATAATCGGCATCATCAGTCTCACAATCATTATCACATCAGTCTCATCACCAACATTATCATCATTAGCATCATCATCATATTCATCATCATCTTCATCATCATATGCAGCAGCATCGTCATCATCATTGTCATCGTCAGCATCATCATCCTCAGCATCATCATCACCACCATCAGTATCATCAGCATCATCAACATCATCATTGTCGTCATCATCAGTATTTCCACGTCCATCATCGTCAGTATGTCTACGCTTCCATCAGTATCATGTTCGTCCTCTCCCTACTCTTCCTCCTCCTCCTCATCATCATCATCAGCATCATCCCGCTCGACCTCCCTTCACCCACCTCCTCCCCCTTTCGCCCTCCACCTCCTCCAAACCAACTGCTCATTTTCCCCTCTCCTGAACCCCACTCATCCGCCGATTCCTATTATCATTCCTCCTCCTCCTCCTCCTCCTCGTCCTCCTCCTCATCATCATTAGCATCATCATCATCATCATCATCATCATCATCATCATCATCATCATCATCATCATCATCGTCATCATCATCATCATCATCAACAGCAGCAGCAGCATCAGCATCAGCATCAGCATCAGCATCAGCATCATCATCACCATCATCATCATCATCATCATCATCATCATCAGTTTCGTCCTCATCCTCATTCTCGTCCTCATCTTCGGCACTCTCCTCCTCTACCACACCACACCCCTTGTTCCCTTCTTCATCCGCCGCCCCGCCTGACCCCCGCTCTTCGGGCCCTCCCGACCGAGCGCCGGCTCCGAGGAGGGGCACCGGCGACGGCCAGGGACATCTGTCCCAGGCCGTGCCTGCTCCCGGCACCGACCTTTCCCAGGAGGCCCTCAAGGTCCAGAATCTGATCATGTCTGCTTGATTAGGGGGCGAAAAAAAAATCCATCCCCGCAATGACCACCCCGACAAGCGAGGCCGTTTAATAGACGCACCCAGAAAAGGAATCGAGCAGGGCAGAGCTGTTTAGTAAACGCCCAGGGCCGTTTAGTCAACGCTGATTCTAGGGTCTGGGTGGTTTTTCTTCCCTTGCTTGACGCTACTTTGATTCTGGACCTGGATATTGGTCCTGGCTGCACGCAAGAGTGGCCGTTGGTGCGCGGCCAGGAGGGCAAGTGCACGCGCACGAGCCCCTGCCAGGGGGGGGGGGGGGCTGTCGGCCCGCTCCAACGGTCGCTCTGGCCCTACACGTAGCCGATGGCTGCTAGCTAGTGCGGCCATGGTCTCCAGACGGTGGGGAGAGGAACGAGTTGGAGCAGATTGCTCCTGGCCAGAGCCACCTGTCCCGACGCTGCCCTGACGCGTTGGAAATCGATCTGGGTCGCGGAGTGCTGCTCACCAGCCGACGCTGGCTCCCAAAGGCTCTAGTAGTCGAGGGGGGCGGCGGCGAGCTTGCGACGGCGACAAGCGTTGAGGCAGTGGCGAGGGGGTCAGAACTAGAGGACGAAAACTGCACAAGCATAAACAGTCGGAGGTCCGCGCGGACTTCTTGGATCAGCGCTGGAGCGCCCCTCACTGGCGCACGGAGCGCGCCAGGGGCGGCGCCAGGGGCGGCGCCAGCGGCGCCGCCAGAGGGGGCCCAGCGCAGATCCGAGAAATCGGCAGAAATCGGTGCGAACCTCCGAAAATTTTATGGTCATGCATTTTTTGCTGTCTGACAAACTGGAGGCGAGCTCGCAGAGGAAACGGATGGCAGCGGCGAAGTCGCAAAAGCGACGTGGGGTGCAAAAAGGTACTGATACAGCTACTCCTCAGACCTCCCCACGGGTGCGTTCTGATTGGAACTTCGAGGCGAAACAAGCCGTGGCGACGAGGGCCTCCTGGAAGGCCCAAGAAGACGGCAACGAGGGGGAAGTAGCGGCATCTCGGTGGCATCGGTACCTTTTCCTCCTCGGAGCGACGCGTCTAGAAGAAAGAACTGCATACACATAAACTGTCGGAGGTTCGCGCGGATTTCTTGGATCTACGCTGGTCCCCCCTCTCTCTGGCGCGCGAAGCGCGCCAGGGGCGGCGCCAAGGGGGCCCAGGCGCCCACCACGGAACTCTGCACGGAACTCTGCACGGAGCTCGCGTCCTCGAGCGTGGCAGCGCGTCTTTTCTTATGCCGCCTCGAGAGCCGGCCGACCGCAGATAAATTATGACTGCTCCGCCCCGCCGTCCGCACCGGCCTCTTCGGCGTCGGCCTCCGCCTGTGGGGGCTGCGCGGGGTCGTCCAGGGCTAGCCAGGCAACGCCTTCTCCTACTTCTCCTCCTCCTCCTCCTCCGCCTTCTCCTCCTCTTCCTCCTCCTCCTCCGTCTCCTCCTGCTGGTCCTCCTCGTACTCCTCGTCGTCCTCCTCCTCCGCCTCCTCAACCTCCTCTTCCTCCTCCACCTCCTCCTCCTCCTCCTCCACCTCCTCCTTCTCCTGCTGATAGTGTTCCTCCTCCTCCTCCTCCCGCCTCCTCTCCTCCCTCTCCCCGCCCTCCCCTCCTCCTCCCCATCCTCCTCCCTCCCCCCCCCCGCATCATCCAACACTCCACAACCTCATCACCATCCTCATCCTCACCCTCACAATCATCATCATCTTCATCTTCATCATCATCATCATCATCATCATCATCATCATCATCGTCATCATCAGCATCATCGTCATCATCATCATCATCATCGTCATCGTCATCGTCATCATCGTCATCATCATCAGCAGCATTATCATCATCACCAACATCATCATCCTCATCATCATCAGAAGCAACAGCAGCATCATCATCAGCATCCTCTTCCTCCTCCTCCACCTCCTCCCTCTCCTCCTCCTCCTCCTCCTCCTCACCATCATCATCAGCATCAGCACCATTACGATCACCATCACCATCACCATCACCATCATCGTCATCATCATCGTCACCACCATCATCGTCAGCAGCATCATCATTATAAGTACCACCAGCACCACCACAAGCATCATCATCATCACCATCATCATCATCATCATCACCATCATCATCACCATCACCATCAGCATCATCATCATCATCATCTTCAGCAGCAGCATAACCATCATCACCAGTATCATCATCATCGTCATCAGCATCATCAGCAGCAGCAACAGCATCGTCGCCGCCAGCATCAGCGTCATCAGCAGCATCAAGCCCACCTCCAGCATCAACAGCATCAGCATCAGCATCAGCATCTTCAGCATCATCCACATCATCATCATCATCATCATCATCATCATCATCATCATCATCATCAGCATCATCAACATCATCACCATCATCAGCATCATCTTCTTTTGTCAGCATCATCAGCAACAGCCTCATCAACATCATCGGCATCAGCATCATCATCGTCAGCACGATCAGCATCGTCGTCGTCATCATCAGCATCATCATCATACGCATCATCAGCATCATCGTAACCCTCACCAGCATCATCGTCATCATCAGCATCATCATCATCATCATCGTCAGCATCATCATCATCATCAACAACAACAACATCAACATCAGCATGATCAGCATCGTCGCCGTCATCATCAACATCATCATTAGCACCAGCATCAACATCATCATTCGTCATCGTTTTCGCCATCGTCATGAGCATCGTCATGGTCCTCGTCATCGTCACCATGCTCATAACCCTCCTCATCATCATCAGCAACATAATTCGGCGTCATCCATCAATTTCCTGGTCGGCAATTCCCTCCGCCTCCTCCTCCTCCTCCTCCTCTTCCTCCTCCTCCGCCTCCTCCTCCCCGTTCACCTCACCATCATCAACATCGTCTGCATCATCATCATCATCGCCGTCATCATCAGCATCATCATCATCGTCGTCATAATCAGCGGCATCGTCATCGTCGTAATCATCATCAGCAGAATCATCATCACCATCGTGGCATCGTCGTCGTGTTCGTTGCCGTCATCACCATCTTCCACATCTTCCTGATCAATCCCATGTCCACGATCAGTTTCCTGTTCGTACTTTCCCTCCTCATCACCTCATCCCCCTCCTCCTCCTGCTCCTCCTCCTTCACCTCGTCCTCGTTATCCTCCTCCTCGTCCTCCGTCTCCTCCTGCTCCTCATGCATTCTCCCTCCTCCTCAGCCCCCTGCTCCCTGCGCCTCCTCCCCCCTCCGCCCTCCTCTCTCCTTCTCCCTCCTCGTCCTCCTTCTCCTCTTCTTCCTCGACCTCCTCCTCTCCCTCCTCCTCCTCCTCCTTCTCCTCCTCTTCCTCCTCATCCTCCACTTCCGCCTCATCCCTGCCTCCATCCCTCCTTCCCTCCCTCCCCTCTCAAGCAATTTTGGGCCCTCGCAGGTGAGGTTGGGGACTGGGGTCACTTTGTTGCCTACACTCACGCCCACTTGCAAGGTTCCAGTCCTGCACCTCACCGCGGTGCTTGAGTGGCATCGCGGTCGCGAACGACAAGTTAGCACCCGCGTTGGCGAAGCAGGGCGAATTGAGACCGGCACAGGTCATCCTGTCAGGGTTTGCACCACGTCTGTGGGGCCGCTGCGCGAGCTGTGGTACTTGCGAATGGAACGATCTTCTCGAGCAGAACGATGGGGCCTGCAAGAAGTACGCCAAGAACGTCGGACTGCACAAAGGCATGTCCAAGTCGCCGAAGAAAGCCGCTGTCGCCGACGACGAGAAACAGCTGCTCAAGCCAGGCCGTTCCAACATGACTGCCGAGGCTGCACACGGAGCATCGGTGACGGAGCTGTTGACCAGCGCCATCGCCCCAGCGGCCGACCCCAACCTTGAGCAGACTCTCCGGGCTGAGTTGGCCAAGCTTGGGAGCAACCAGGGGTGTTCCGTGGTCGAGAAGTCAGCTGCAGAAGCGTTTCGTCGAGCTGATTCAGCTTGAAAGGACGCGGAACACAAGCACGACCAGGCCGTGACGTCGGTGATGCGGCTCAAGGAGCCGCTCACCACTGCGAGATCCAAGGAGGCCGCCGCGGCGCGCTTCCTGGCAGAGGCCACGGTGAACAAGCAGCCGGCTGCGCAGCGGCTTGCTCGGGCTGAAGGCGTCGTCGGCGTTGAAAGCGCCAAGGCCGAGACCAAACCCGACAACTTGTTCAACCTATCCTGGGACGTATTTTCGAGAATTTAGAGGAGACTAGGGCGTCGGAGCGCGCCAACATGCAGCAGCTGCAGCAGGAGCTTCAGCAGGCGATGTGCAACCTCAGAAGGCGACGGGCCTGAAGCAGGTTGTCACGGAGCGCTTGAAGAAGAAGCGCAAGTCCGAGGCAGCAGAGGATGAGGATCCGACGCAGACGAACAACGGCGAGCAGGAGGGAGCTGGCGGTGAGCGTCCAGAAACTGGTGCAGGGGCCGAGGCAGCGGGTGCAGCGGCAGCTTCGACGGCGGCTCCTGAGTCCACCGGGGCGAAGGCCAAGGAGGAAGCTGACAAGGCCGCCAATGAGGCAGCCATCGCCGCCGAGGCCCGATCGCATCTCCAAAGCGAAGCTCGCGGCCATGGAGGCCAAGAACAACGGCGGGGGCGTTCCCCCCGCGATGTGGCCAAGCCCAGTGGGAAGGGGCACGCGCCGCGTTGAGCACGGCCAGGCGCGCCTGAGAAATTGGTCGGGTCAGCTCGGGCGACGCCGGGTGAAAGTGGAGACCTGCCATACTAGACTTCCTCTTCTACGACACCTGCTCCTATTCGGTTGTTGCGTGCGCCTGGTCAGGCCGGTGCGTCGTCTAGTTCCTCACCTTCTACCTCCCCGATATCGGTTCCCTCTACTTCCGACTCGCGGCCGAGTCATGACGAGGATGATGAGGAGCCATATGCCACTCTCGACTTTGGCAATGTCGCGCGCACGAACGATAAGACCTGGACTTGGGCTGCCGCGCAGATGCCTCAGACGGACTTGTTCGCTTGTGTGGAAACCCACGTGAACCAGAAAGACACGAAGGCATGGGATGTAAAGCTCGCGCCCAGGGTTTTCGACTGTTTCACGCTGCTGCGCGAGAAGGGGCCCGGCCGCGTCCAGTTGCTGAGTCACCAGAGGGGCGAGCGAATGGAAGGGGCGAGTGGATGCTTTCCAAGGGCCACCTCCGCGCCCACTCGCTGGAGCTCGCAAACAAGACGTGCATCGAGCAAGACAACACCCAGCTCATCGACGGCTCGGTGCCAGTGGTGGTTCACATGCGCGGCTTCTCCTTCGTCACAATGAACTTCTGAGGCTGGAGTGGCATAGGTTTCACGGAAAACAACCTTGCGCGGCATCGCCGTCTGGTAGGACTCCTTGGGGCCCTTCAGTCGCCATGGATCGTGACAGCAAGTTTCAAATGTCAGCAGCTGCACTTACTAAATCAACTTTTGCGGACCGTCTTGGGGGACACATTGTCACGGCTCAAGTCGAGTACGCATGTGACGCGCATAAGAACGGTTCACAGTTTGACTACATCTTGTGCAGCACGAGCGCGCTCAGTTTCATTCGCAGGGTTGATCCGATAGTCGACGCGCAGTAGGAAACACACCTCGGTCTTCGCCGTCGTCTCAGGCAGCGGGGAGAACAGCTTTCAATTCGTCTCATGAGTGTCGCAGTTCGATTACCACAGACGCCTAGACCAGGTGCTGAACCCGCAGCAAGCTTTAAATCTAGCAAGGCACGCAGTGGGCGAGCAGTAGCCTCGCAGGCCTCCGTTGTCACTCGTGATGCCATGTACTCAGAGATGTTCGGAGATGCCTTGGAAGCCCTTGCCAAGGTTAAAAAAAGGCGCGCGCGCGCAGCTCCTCCAGCTAGGGAGGCTGAGGAATGTGAGCAAGAGTTCGATATGTTTGGAGAGGATCCGTGGGCTCACGGGCCAAATCTTGTCCAGATAATCACATTGCGAGCCCGTCTGGGGCCAGCAAGTCGAGCTCTGTTCTCGCTCTGGCGCTCCTGGTCCTGGACTCCCCGGCTCGGCCTTGGTCTCTGTGTCGGCTCCTGGGGGCCCTGTGGCTTCGGTCGGGTCGGTGGATTCGGTCGGGCTCGGGTCTGTCGACGTTCGGGACCCAGGCGCCGCCTGCTGCCAATTCGATCCAGCCCCCACGGGTAGTCAGGTTCAGCAACCTGCGCATGAGATGCCTTATGATGTCCGAGAGGCCCAGCGCGCCTCCGTAGGTTTCTTTATGTTCCCCCTGCTTCTCTCCCCCCTGCATCTGGTGGACTCCGCGATCTACGAGGCTAACCCCCGAGGACTCCAACATCACGAGCGGGATCGACTCGTCTTGGATCCAGGCTGTTGGGAGCACGATCCTTGAACACCGTGGAGGGCAAACCCAGACGGGCCCTTCTCGATCTACCTGCCCGTCGTTTGTCGTGGAAGAAATTCGGGTGAACGATGAGATCCGCGCTGGCCCCCTTCGTGATCTAGTCGCTGGGCGGTGAACTTACGCGCACATGATCATCAGCTCTCTGGCTCGACAGTAGTCTCGTCGTAATGGGGTTCTGCAAGGACAGCGGCTGGAGAAAGCGCGCCAAAAACTTGTAGATGACAGGCCTCACCAGGTCCACCGCGCGCTGCGAGAAGGCCTGGAACCCGCTTGGTCTGAATGTCTTCGCGCGCGAATCGCAGTTGCTTAATGCGACATCTCAATGTTGGAACGCTTTGCAGCTGAGCTGTGCAAGGTCATGAAGAGGGCCCAGAAGCGAGCGGCGTCTAAATCGCTGGCAGAGTTCAAGGAGTGGGCAATCCCCACCGAAGCGGTCGGATACCTCCACCGCTCCATGCGCCAAGACCCCGTCCCGTCCCAGGAGCTGTGAGATAATCATAGCAGCATCTACCATCCCAAGGGCATCGTCGATGTCAAACCTCGTACATGGCATAAGCTATGGCCCCCATCCGTCAACACTCCTCAAGCTCTTCTCGATGGGGTCCTTGGGACTATCCGCAGGGTTGCCATGGACTCTGAGGCCCTTCCTGAGCTCACGGTCGAGGATCTGCGTCGGGCTTTGAGGGTGATGAGGCCTTCGACGGGTCCAGGTATCGACGGGCTGGCGGCATGCGACCTCGAGCGGCTCCCCGACGCCGCCTTGCAAGAGTTGGCCGACCTCTTGAATGCGGCCGAGCACTTGTTGGCATGGCCAATGCAAACGATGCTCGTGACCGGTAAGCTGCTACGAAAAAAACGACTCGCTGGGGATCGCGGCATCGGCCTGACCTCGATGATTTAAGCGAGTCTGGAGCATGGCCCGAGAACCTGGGGTAACATCGTTGACGGCGGCCTCGGAGCAGCATTGGGACGCCGCGGTCTGCGGCAACTCGGCCCTTCTGGAAGCGTTCCGTCGTGCGTTGGACGGGGGAATACGTCCTGCCCTCGATATTTCCTATGGTCGCGGCTTGGCCGATGCAAGTTCGTTGTGCGACACAATGTGTCGGCTCAAATTGGCAAGGGCAACTACCATATTGGACTTCCCTCTTTCTGTATTACGCAGTGAACTTCTTCAGCGTGTGGCACCGCTCACGCTCAACCAGCTGAATGCGTGGTCTAGGACTTTCGAACCCACGCAAAGCATCGCACAAGGACTTCGATCTGGTACTCGCCTGAAGGGAGCTATGGCGCACTTCGTCACGCAGCGGATCAGCTCTGTACACGCACGTTGTAGCCATAGGCCATGGATTGACGACCTGTCGTAGGCCACCAAGGGCTCGCGCGAGGTTGCTCGCAATGTTCTCATTGAGTGCACTGCGGCGACGGCAGCTGGATTGAGAACGCAGGGTTTATCGATTGCAGCCAAGTCAGTGCCGATGCGTTCTCGTCTTGGGAATGCGAAAGTAGGCTCGCACGCACTTCGTCATAAGGGCATGATCGTCACAGCTGCGCGCTAGACGTCATATTTAGGAATTGACTTTGGAGCAGATAGTCGTCACGCTCGTGAACAGCGTACGAAGAGGAATGCTAAACACGCGTTGCGGCATAAAACAAAACCGCGCGCTACACTCGGGTGACCAGACGAACTCAGCTAACTTTTCGGCTGGAACGGCAGGGCGCTCAACCAGCAGGCAATTATGGATATCAACTCCATGGTGTGTTTGGATTCCAGCTTACCGCTTATCGCCGACGACTTGGAGCAGCATGCAGCGCCAATATTCGCGGGTGTTGCTTGACCCCTCTGTTAGCCACCGACGCCCCGAATATCGATTCAGCTGAGCGGCTCGCAGCAGGGGCTTTCGAGTTGTGGTTGCAATAGTGGCGGGAACATTCCAAAGTTCGAGCAGAAGTTGTGCGAGCATGGCCCAAGGTGCGTGACAAGTTCGAGCAGGCACTCGAAAATGTTCGAAGCAAACACATCAAGGGTCCCATGTCAGCCGTCAGTTCATATATATATATATATATATGTATATATATATGGTTTCGGGTGGATTCCTCAGGCTCCGACCTCGTGGGAGCCACCAAGCGATTTCAAGTGGGAGTTCCCTGATAAGAATTGCACTGGCATTCCTGCGCTCGATAGGTTCCAAAGGTTTCTGAGCGAAGTGACATCGGCAACAATGGCACCATCCTGGAAGCAAGCTGAGATTCACTTCGACAGCGAGGGCATTGGAACATGTGTCGATGTAGATTCACTGCGGAAGCTCTTGCATCAATTGCGAGGTGTTCGACCTGAGGGTCTGAGTTTGGCAGGCTGACTCCTGAACATAGCATGTGGTGGAGTATGGCCTAAGGCCAGGAAGGTGGACCAACTTGCTCGGCCTCGGAGTTCACAAGCATCATCTTCTTTGGGTCTGAGCTATGCTTATTCGAGTCGCAGGTTGCAGGAGCACGCCGATGCCGTTTGTGACAGGTGTGGCGGTAATCGTGAAACGTCTTATCATATATATATATATATATGTATATTGGAAGTGTTCAAAGATTAAGGGTCCGGCGGCCTACGATAAAACTGAATGATTGGAAGGGGAGGCGCGCACCCAACACGAGCAGCACGAGTGTTTCTGGCACCGCGGGCTCATCGCAGCATCCTGGACTCGCACATCGCCTGCGCCAGATGGTCATGACTGGACAAGTGGAGGCCTGAATGATAGTGTGTTCCCTGGATGTTTACCGATGGGATCAACGGAAGCCCCCACAGTCATCTTCGGCGACGCCAGCCGTGGTCCAGACACGTCAGACAACAGGTTGCGCCGCGTCACCCTTAGCATCATCACTCTCTCCAACTACGACGACCCCACAGTAGCGTGTTACATCATACAGCCGCTCACGGGCAATCGTCAAGTCGTGGGTCGCGGGTGAACTTCGGGCGTTGTAGTTACCCATATGGGAGAGTCACGGACCCACTATTCATGTCACGGGTTGAGAAAACGTGTTCAGAGGATGGGGACGTAAGCTGTGTCATTAGCACCGAAGACAGGATAGTGATGAACGGGCTCGAACTGGACATTTGCTGGAGCATAGGTCCCCTGACGTATTCAAGTGCGATGTGTTCATTCTCATACCCGCGGGATACATATATATATATATATATATATATATATAAAGTATATATGTGTGCGTGTGTGCGGGCAAAACTGCATCTTGTATGGTGATTCGGAACGAATTGTCGATACCTTGGTTGCTAACGTTGCGCTTTCGACACGGCTACCTGCACACGCTCGGCATGCAGCACTGAAAGTTGATCGGAGAGGGCACAGATTTCTGCGAGCACCTTTGGACGTGCTGGCAGCCGAGGCCGAGAAGGAGACGAAGGAAACGACGGGGCCTCCACCTCCTCCTACCCCTCCTCTTCCTGCCCCGTCGGTTGTAGCAATCATGTCGTCTCAACGCCAATTAGATGATTCAGGTTTGAAATGTACCCGGTGCTTTAGCACGGCCACACATGCCAATAATACCGAATGGAACCGACCCGCGTGTTTTAGGCCTCTGACTATAAACGGCGAATATCACTCTCTCCACTGTAGACAGAAGCTTCACCTCGCGGGGGGCTGGATGCATGAAGGTCATCAGATAAGACTGAGCACGCACTTCGGTATCTGGTTCTGTGGGGCTTGTCTCAAGTAGGCGTCAATCCGCCCTCCAGGATCGGTGTTTGTTGCGAGCCAGGGCGACAGGGGCTGAACATCTGAGGAGGATTCGCTCGGGACAGTGGCTGAAGGTCTTGAGCAAGGCCGAGCAGGCCAGCCGACAAGCCAATCCGAGGAAGCCCCCACCTCCCCCCATCTAATGCCCATTTCCCTCTGACTTAGTGAACTGACGTTCTCATTCTCGTTCCCTCCTCCTCCCCTCGGGCGCACGCTAACATGGATTATGGATCCGTGGATCTGGCGCGTGGGCGCCAGCTCCACGGATCGCGGAAGGCATCCCCCGAAACATGAGGCCGGTGCCGCCCGATTTGGCGACGGAGCGCGCCGCTTTGACATGGAACCATGACCGTCGCTTGCACACGCGCCTTGATCCATGCTTGCCCTCGACCCCCCTCCACCTCCTCCCCCTCCTCCTCGCAAAACGGTGAGGGCATTGGATAAAAGAACCATTGGATCAGGAACCCAGGGTCTGGAAGCTGGTGAAACTCCAATCGTGAATTGGCCATGGATGTGACCGCCGTCCTCATTAGGTAAGGAATTGTCCAGGGTCTGAAGTCTGCCTGGGGACGATCCTTAACGAACGCCCCCATCGCGCTACCCTTTCACCGCGGCGAGCGAGGCCCCACGCTCTTCCCCACCACCCCCGCAGACCACCACAGCCAAGCAGGCTCTCGCCGATTCCTTCCTGTGTGCGAGGGACCTGGCGGCGGCCCAGGGGCCGATGCCCAGGCGCGAGCCACTCATGGGAAAAGTAATGCAGCTTGAACCGTCGATTTGCTTGTTTTCATCGCCTCTGGCTTTTCGTCGTCTTTGGCCTCCGGGGGCTGTTTCTGGGCCCTGGGGCCCTGGGGCCGTCAGAAACGGGCCCGGGATGTAAAACGAAACTGCCCCCAGGGACGTCCCCCCAGCGATTCTTCGACACGACCTGCAACAAATGCATTACTTGTCTGGTGGGATGTAATACTATGCGCACTCCGTGGAGGTGCACGTCCGAGCCGAACACACGGCACAAACATCAAATACTATATTGCTACCTGGGCGGCATGGCCAGAAAGCGCCCACCAACAAGCATGTACTGTAGTATAATTTCCGAGTGCGCCCGTCGCCCCCTGGGAAGCCAACACACACACATACACACACACTCACACACACACACACACACTTTTTGCGTCGGCGGCTGGGCAGAGGTGGACTGCTCCGGCCGAATGGCAACAGGGGGCACGCTATATGCAAATTAAGGCCGCAATGCACGGGAGGAGGAGGAGGAGGAGCCCTGGCGCGACGGGGGGAGAGGAGTCCGGGCCACGCACACACTGGCTCCGGGGCCTTAATGTACACTTTGCCCGGATGAAGGATATGGCGGTTCCTCCTGCCCGTACCTGTCTAAGGTTGCCCCTCGCCCTGGGATGATGACGATAGGACATGCGCAGAACGGCTCAGAGCGGAAAGACGACGTGTCCACCAACCTGAGACTGGTCACGAGTCGGAAACTCGCAACAAGTGGCGTGGAGGATCCGTTGCCCACTAGAGCGCCCGAAGGAAGAAGTTCGTCAAGCTCATCGGTTTGAATATATACAAACTTTTGCCGCGCGACAGCAGAAGGTGGCAGGTCCTACACGTTGCTCGTTATGTTGGTGCTCCTTTGTAGAGGTTCCGAGTGGATACCAGTCAGCTCTTATTGCGGCAAACCGCAAGGGAGAAGAGGACAATCACGAGAGGAGGAAGGGGAGCAAGATGAGCAGGAGGAAGTGGAACACGAGCAGGAGTGGAGGAACAATAATCGGATAGTGAGAACAATGGGGAGTCAGGTCAGTAGAATATAATACAAGACAAGACAAGATAAGACAACCCGATCCTCCACCATACCCCCTGGCACGTTGAGGCGTGGCACCATACTTACAAAGGGCTGTCACCTTCTAAGCCCCCCACCCCACCCCCTCTCACCACATACAGCCGCGTGTATCGCCCCTTCCACGTTCCCTCGTGAAGAACAATGGTCCCAACAGGCCCCAAGGAACTCCCAAGATGCCGCCCCGTAACCCCATAGGAGGCAGCAAGCACGTTTTTAGCCGCATGTTATTTGTCTTGGCTTGTACACATAGCACACACAAACACACACACACACAAACACACACACACACACACACACACATCGCGAACACACACATACACACACGCACACGCACACGCACACACACACACACACACTCTCACACACACACACTTTTCGGTCGTCGCGGGCGGGCGACTCGCCACGCTACGCTGTCAGAGGCGCGCGCGGGAAGCCACGCGAGCGCTCAATAGTGTGAGAGGGTGGGACTGCGAACGGGGGCGCAGGGTCCTGGGGGAAGAAGGGAGAGGAAAGGTAGAACGGGGAGGCAGCAGGTGGGAGGGGGATGAGGGCGCAGGAGGGGGGACGGACAAACGGAGGTGGGGGGAGGGGGGCCAGAGGGCGAGGGGGCTGAGGAAGGAACCGCGCGCCACGACGACCCCTGGTTTTGGTGTTGAGTCAAAACTCGGCTCACTGGTGGCTTTTCGGGACGATTCGCGCATCCCCGGAACGCCCTCGACGAGGCGCAGCTGATGGGAACCATTTCTTCGAAGACATCGGGAAACCTTCCGAGGGGAGGGGGGGGCGGGAGGAAGGAAGACGAGGGAAAGGCGACGGAGGGAAGGCAGGCGGGGACCCTTTTGGTAGAGGAGCAAAGAACAGCATATGCTCAGACAGAAACTTTCGGAGCTCCGCACGGCCGGCTGGGATCGGCGCTGGACACCCCCACCCTGGCGCGCAAGGTGGGGTGTTCCAGCGCCGATCCAAGCAATCCGCGCGGATCTCCGACAGTGTATGTTTATGCCGATGTTTGTTCTTCCACTCGGGGGAGGCCGCCGCGGCCGTAGCAGGCCTCGCCCGCCGCGGCGTCCTCCCCCCGGAGCTCTCCGGGCAGCTCCACGCCGCGCTCGGCGCAGAGGTTGCGGAGGCGGCGGACCTGGCGCGCCCCTCATCGGGGCTCGGCCCCGGGCGCCGAGCTCTTGGTGCCCGCCGCGCGCCGCCCTCCTGCTCCGCCATCCCTCTGCTCCGCGCCTCCTCCCTCCCTCCCCCTCCTCCTCCCCCCTCCTCCCTCGCGCATGCCTCCACCAGTACGCATTCCCCCCCTACTCCTCGCCCAGAAACTGCCTCCCTCTCCCCCCTCTTCCTCATTCTCCCCTCCTCCGTTGCCCAGGATCCTGCTCATCCTGCTCTACCTGCTCCTAGTGACCCTCATGCCCTTCCTTGTCATCCTCACTCGCTGCCCTTCTCCTCAACCACCGCCGCATCATGATACCAATTATGTTCCTGCCTTGCTCCTGATCCTGATCCTGCGCCTGCTCCTGCTCCTGATCCTCCGCCTCACCATCAACAGCATAACTCGTACACCATCTACGCTCCATTCCCTGTGTTCGTCCTCCCCCTTCTCCCTCATCTATGTCTTCATCGTCATCCACTCCTCTCATCTGCCATCCCTTAAATATCCTGTCACTTCGCCCCCTACTTCCACGGGTCCCTCCATCTATCCGTGTATCAATCCAGCTAGCCTTCAGTAGACATCCTCATGCAGTTCCATATGTTTCCTCTCCGATCCATCCCCTCTTCGTCCTCCCTCTTTCCTCCGACCCCTCTCTCGGCATACCTCGAACCTCCCTCACCCATCCTCCTTCCTCCCTGTTTCCTCCTTCCCTTGCTCCCTCCTCCCTCCTCCTCCATGCTCCCTCCCCCCTTTGCTCCCTCCTCCCTTTGCTTCCTTCCTCCCTGCTCCCTCCTCCCTGATTACTCCCTGCTCCATTCTCCCCCATCCCTCCTCCGCCCTCCTCCTCCTCCTCCTCCTCCTCCATACCCATTTCTCCTTTAGCGGCTCCTACAGCCAGCGGGCTACCAGGAGGAAAACCATATAAAGAGGAACGAACGAACCAAAGGGCGTTTCTGGCCACGGCAAGCTTCGGCCACGCATAGGGCCCCTGACCTGGATCTAACGAACGGCCCGAAAACGGGAGGCCCTCCGCTCCGCTGCTCCGCTCCTGGCTTGCCCCTCCCTCCCCCTCCCTCCTTTGGGGACCCCTGGGGGGCAACTGGGGCAGTGAGCTCCATCGTGCCCCATGCGCCAGCGAGACCGCCGCCTTCGGCGAAGGGACCCCGCGCGAGGAGGAGGAGGAGGAGGAGGAGGAGCAGGACGAGGAGGAGTAGGAGGAGACGATGAGACGACAACGGCGAACCACAGGCAAAGGCGGCCGCTGTTGCCGCGGTCGCGGTCGTGGTTGTGAGCCAGGGTAGTGGCTAGGCTACTGCCGTGGTCAACGCCGTGGTCGGCATTCGTCGTCGCTGGGTTCGTGGCCACGCCATTGCGGTCCCCGCCGATGATATGGTCGTGGCAACCTCCATGGTGGTAACGGTCGTCGTGGCCGCGGGCGCTGTGGTATGTCATCCATCCTCCACCTGCTCATCCTTCCCATACTCCTCCCCGTGATGATCATGATCATCATGATCATCATGATCATCATCATCATCATCATCATCATCATCATCATCATCATCATCATCAGCATCAGCATCAGCATCAGCATCATCATCCATCATCATAATTATCATCATCATCATCATCAGCATCAGCATCAGCATCAGCATCATCATCGTCATCATCAGCATCGTAATCAGCAGCATCATCATCATCAGCATCATCATCATCAGCATCATCATCAGCATAAATCATCATCATGAGCATCATCATCATCATCATCATCAGCATCATCATCATCATCATCATCAGCATCAGCATCATCATCATCATCAGCATCAACATCAGCATCATCATCATCATCATGTTCAGCATCATCATCAGCATCATCATCATAATCACAGTCATCCGCAGCATCATCAGCATCTTGGTCATCCTCATGCCCATCATAAACGTCATCACCATCAGCAAAATAATTTCCACCCTAATCGTCACAAAAAAAATCATCAGCATCACCATCAGCATCAGCATCCTCATCCTCATGAGCATCAGCATCATCAGCAGCATCAGCATCAGCATCAGCATCAGCATCAGCATCAGCATCAGCATCATCAGCATCATCAGCATCATCATCATCATCCTCATCCTCATCATCATCCTCATCCTCATCCTCATCCTCATCATCATCATCAGCATCAGCATCAGCATCAGCATCATCATCATCATCATCATCATCATCATCATCATCATCATCATCATCATCATCATCATCATCATCTCTCCCCTCCCTACCTCCCACCATCCTCCCTCATGATACGTCCTCTCCCTTCCCTCGCGCGTAGCCGTCGCCCTCTCTCATCCCCCTCTCATCCCTCCCTCAGGCGCCCTCTTCCCTCCTCGATCCTCCATCCTTCCTCGCCCGTCCTCTCCCACCACATCACCCTCCGTCTCCTCCACCTCCCGCTCCTCCTCCTTCTCCTCCTCCTCTTTCTCCTCCTCCGTCTCTTCTTCGTCTTCTTCTTACTAGTATTATTGGTATGAATCGTCTTCTTAATCGTCTTCGCATTATTATTCTTAAGGTTATCCTCGATATTATTGATCGTATTATTATTCGTAGTAGTCGTCATCGTCTTCTTATTCCTAGCAGGATTGTGCGTATTCTACTTGCCGGTTTTAGTATTATTCGTATTATTAATCACCTTCTTCTTCATCGTCATCATCATCCGCATCATGAGCATCATCGTCACCATCATCACCACCACCACAACCACCATCATCATCATCATCATCATCACCATCAGCATCGTCGTCGTGGTCGTTGTCGTCGTCGTCACCAGCATCAGCAGCAACAGCAGCATCACCGTCCCCGACAACACCGTCATCCTCATCCTCATCAGCATCACCATCATCATCATCATCATCACAGTCGGCATCATCAGAATTATCGTCAGCACCATCACCAGCAGCAGCATCATCAGCAGCATCGTCATCAGCATCATCATCGTCATCATCAGCATCATCATCGTCAGCATCATGATCATTAGTACACTCATCAACATCATCATCATCAACATCCTCGTAATCATAATCATCACCATTATCACCGGCATGCTCATCATCATCATCATCATCATCAGCATCGTCGTTGTCGTCGTCGTCCCCACCATCATCAGCATCGGCATCATCATCAGTATCAGCATCATCATTATCATCGGCATCATCATCATAACCACCACCATCAGCGCCATTATCATTACCATTACCATTACCATCATCAGTACTACCCCATCACAATCACCAGCATGGTCATGATCATCGTCATGACAATCACCATCACCAATATCATCAGCATCATTATCACATCAGCACCAATATCATAATTATCATCATCAGCATCGCCATGAGTATTGTCAACATTGACGGTGGTATCATCGTAACTTGTATCCCAATCGTCGTTATCACAACCACCGTCGGTCTATTCTTCATCAGCATGCAACCGCTCTCCTTCCCCTCTTCCTGATCAGCATCACTCTTACCAGCCGCTCCTGCCGTATCCTCCACCGCGCACACTTTCTTCCATCATGATCACCGTGCTCATCATCGTATTGATCATCGTCACCGTCATCGTCTAATCAGAGTGAGGGGGCCGAACGGTCATTCACTGTCCCTGGGTGCGTGGCTGAAGTGGAATTCCGCGGTGCGGATTCTCGTTGTTGTTGTTTGTTGTTGTTGTTGTTGTTGGTGTTGTTGTTGAACATTATTTATTCTAAAGAATAATTATTGTTGGGCCCCCTGGTGCGCGCCCCCCCTGCGCCGCCTAGGCCGCAGCTACATTTTCATCATTTTCGTGAGGAAGTCTCAGAAAAGAGGGTGTGTACAGGATCCGGTTGTTTTGTTGTAATCCGCTTTCCCTTGCAAAAAACAATAGAAAATGACATTTCTTGTTCTAATATAATCAAATTTCAAGAATCCCTTGCAAAAAATAAGGTAAAGTGGACATTCGCGCGCGCAAGACGAAATCCTTCCAAAACCTTAGTGTTCGCAGCGATTTTAACATAAAAACATCAAAAAACCAATGGTTTTTCAACAAAAAATTGTCAAAATCTCATCCCGCGCGCTCTTGCGGATTCGTAGGAAACCCAACACTTTTTAAACATTTCTGTCAAACGGGCTTTTGCGAGCAACTTTTTCGAACTTCTGCGACAACGGTTGCGCACCTGCCAGGGCCATCATCCCTGTCAAATAATACCATGCGGGACACATTCGTTTTTTCTTCGCGCGCGCACGCCGAAATCTCCAAAAACCATTGGGCTTCTTAAGAATTTTAGCACCGCGCATCATAAAATCACACGAATCGCACCGTAGGTCCTCGAAAAACACCTGCACGACTTTTCAAAATTTCTACCCGCGCGCGCTGTCCGAATCCTAAAAAAACCAATGGTTTTCCAACATTTATGTTACATGAGCTCGCGCGAGCTACTTTCGCACGCTCTTGCAACGGGGTTCGCGCGCCTGCCAGGGGCCACAATCCCTTGCGGTTGCGCCATAGGTTGCGCCCTCGGCCGCCGAGAATAAAACGTCCCCCTATTGGTACAGTCATCGGGACAACCATCGGGACAACCATCGGGACAATCATCGGGACAACGATCGGGACAACCACAACCATCAGGACAACCATCGGGACAACCATCGAGACAACCATCGGGACAACCATATCCTCTCTCTCGTGTATTCCCACATCCCTCAGGAATTTGCCCTAAAGATGTGATCAACTATCTTGTGAGTACGTATCATGTGTATCATGTGTATCATGTACCATATGCATCATATGCAACAGATGTTCTGTGGAAGGCTTCACAACTTCTGTGGGTTAACAAGGCTTAACAACTTCTGTGGGTGTACGAACGTAGGCTTAACAACTTCTGTGGGTGTGTACTCCACGCCAGTGTAGTAGCCACGGTCGTCCGCAGGCCACGAAGTGAAGTGTCCGAACGTCATAGGGCGGGAAGCTGGGTGTGGGTGGTGGCGAAGAGTCGTGTGGATATTTGGTAGAGCTTGCACTGCCCCCCCACAAAGTGGGGGTATTGGCTGGCGTCGCATGAAAACCCTGGCACTGGTGAGAACACTGAGCGTTCGGGTAAAGTGATTGTTGTTGAACATTATTCCTTCTAAAGAATTATTATTGTTGGGACCCCTGGTGCGCGACCTCTGCGCCGCGCCTAGGCCGCAGCTACATTTTCATCATTTTTTCGCGAAAGCTTCAGAAAAGTGGATGAGCTCCGGATCCGGTTTTTTGTTGACGCTCGTTTTCCCTTGCAAAAAACAATAGAAAATGAAAATTCTTGTTCTTACTTGATCAAATTGCAAGAATCCCTTGCAAAAAATAAGGTAAAGTGGACATTCGTGCGCGCAAGACGAAATCCTTCCAAAACCTTAGGTTTCGTAACGATTTTAACATAAAAACATCAAAAACCCAATGGTTTTTTAAGAAAAAATTGTCAAAATGTCCTTCCGCGCGCGCTGTCCGAATCCCACAAAACCAATGGTTTTTCAACATTTATGTTACATGAGCTCGCGCGAGCTACTTTTTCTTGTTCTAACATAATCAAATTTCAATAATCCCTTGCAAAAAATAAGGTAAAGTGGACATTCGCGCGCGCAAAACGAAATCCTTCCAGAACCTTAGGTTTCGTAGCGATTTCAACATAAAAACATCAAAAACCCAATGGTTTTTCAAAAAAAAATGTCCAAATTTCATCCCGCGCGCGCTGTCCGACTCCCACAAAACCAATGGTTTTTCAACATTTATGTTACATGAGCTCGCGCGAGCTACTTTTTCTTGTTCTAACATAATCAAATTTCAATACTCCCTTGCAAAAAAAAGTAAAGTGGACATTCGCGCGCGCAAGACCAACAAAAAACACGACGATCTCAGGAACTTGCCCCAAAAATGTGACCAACTCCGCTCTCTCTGTCTCTCTCTCTGTCTGCTCTCTGTCTCTCTCTCTGTCTGTCTGTGTCATGTATTGTATGTCACAATTGCAGGATGCTGGGCACACGCGCGCCCCGAATAAGTGACCAAGTTCTGTGGGTGTGTACCCCACGCCAGTGTAGTAGCCACGGTCGTCCGCACGCCACGAAGTGAAGTGTCCCAACGTCATAGGGCGGGAAGCTGGGTTTGGGTGGTCGCGAAGAGTCGTTTGGATATTTGGTAGAGCTTGAACTGCCCCCCCACGAAGTGGGGGTATTGTCTCGCGTCGCATGAAAACCCTGGCACTGGTGAGAACACTGAGCGTTCGGGTAAAATGATTGTTGTTGTTGTTGTTGTTGTTGTTGTTGTTTGTTTTGTTTGTTGTTTGTTGTTTGTTTGTTGATTGTTGTCGTCGTCCCACCCGCAACCCGCCCCGCGACGACCCGCGACCCACCCGCGACCCCCCGCGACCCACCCGCGACCCACCCGCGACCCACCCCGCGACCCACCCCGCGACCCACCCCGCGACCGCGACCCACCCGCGACCCACCCCGCGACCCACCCCGCGACCCGCCCGCGGCCCACCCCGCGACCCACCCGCGACCCACCCGCGACCCACCCGCGACCCACCCGCGACCCACCCGCGACCCACCCCGCGACCCACCCGCGACCCACCTTCGATCCAAACCACGTTCAAAGTACAAACCACAATTTTCGGCGCCTGCGGCGGTTTTTTTTTGCATTCCTTCCAAGTGGAGAGCCCGCGACACACCCCGTGACCAACTCGCGACCAACCCGCGACCCAAACCACGCTCAGGGTACAAACCACATTTTTCGGCGCCAGCGGCGGGCATCTTTTGTATTCGTTTCAGGTGGAGAGCCCGCGGCCCACCCGCGACCACGTTCAGGGTACAAACCACATTGTTCGGCGCCTGCGGCGGGCATCTTTTGCATTCGTTCCCGGTGGAGAACCCGCGGCCCACCCGCGACCCAAACCACGTTCAGTGTGCAAACCATTTTTTTTGGCGCCTGCGGCGGGCTACTTTTGCATTCCTTCCAGGTGGAGGTGGAGAGCCCGCGACCCACCCGCGACCCAAACCGCGTTCACTGAACAAACCGATGCCGCACAAACGCGGCGGCAGATTTTTGCATGCCGTCTGAGCCCGCAAGGACCTCTTCAAGCCCCGCGCATCCACACCAGCCCGTCCAGCAACTTTGCCCTGGCGACTTGCCTTGATCAGAGAAGTCGGGGAGCATAAAGTGGAAAACAGGATTGTGTTGCAGTTATCTTGGGAAAGAAGGGGGAGGCAGGAGGAGTCAACAGGGGACGAGGAGGACGCGGAAAAAGAGAGGATGTAAGGGGAATGTGGAGAAAGACAAGGAGGAGGAGCAGGAGGACGAGGAGGACGATGAGGGGGAGGAGGGGGAGGAGGGGGACGAGGAGGGGGAGGAGAGGGATGATGATGATGGACGACAATGGGAGGACGATGATGGAGGCCAATGAGGGGGAGGACGACAATGGGAGGACGATGATGAAAGGACGAGGGGGGGAGAGGGAGGAAGAGGAAGAAGAGGAGGAGGAGGCCGAGGTGGAGGAGGAGGAGGATGAGGACGAGGACGAGGAGGAGGAGGAGGAGGAGGGCGCCATCGACAGGGAAGGTGAGGGCCACGAGGTCCGCCGGCTCGACGACGCCCGCGTCGCCCGCGCCCGCCCCCTCACTCTCATCCGCAATTGCGGGGTGCTACGTATTCCTCGTCTCACCACCGCCACCTCAACGGCTCATGGCCATCTGCCCTCCGTCCCCCCTCCTGCGCCCTATTACCTCTACCCTCTGCCCCTATCGCCCCTCCATCGTCCCTCCGTGCTGGTTTCCCTCCTCCCTCCGCCGCTCTCCCCCTCCCTCGTTGTGTGTGATTGGCGCCCTTGTTCAGGTTGCATGTCCACTGGATGTGTCCACCCACCCAATCACAAGGCTGCAAGTCTCAGCCACTTCTCGCACAAACTCGATTGCCAAACCTTCCGAAACAAGCTCGACTTGAAGCGTCGAATCGGCTCATCTCGCGTACGCATCTGTACCGTGCCTGGCCTACAACACATTGGAGCTGGTCGCGTGGACCTCCAGAAGTAGCATGCTGATACCGATATGCCTTTCCAAAACAATGCTTGCACTTAGCGGTTACTTTTCTGGTTCGCACGATATGGGCCTGCGGGCCGCTCTTGCCGCCATGTGGCATCCGTCGTCGGCTCGTTGCCACCCGCTTTGTATTGTTTCGCATGGCCTTGCATCCCTTCGCATTGTTTTGCAATTCGTCGCATCACATTGTGCTGTTTAGCAATACTTTGCACTGTGTTGCATTGCTTGGCATTGCTGTGCATAACGACACACTGGTTCGAGCCACTGCGTTGCAATATCTCTATTTTACAACGCATTGCGTCGCACTGGCCGGCACTGATGTGCAGTGTGTTGAGCTGGTGTGCGTCGCTTTGCGTTGCTCTGCACCACTTTGATTGCGCACCACATACGGTGAGGGCATTGGCAAAGGAAACCCTCGATAAGGATTCCAGGGTCTGGAAGCCAGTGGAACTTCAACCGATGATTGGCAGTGGATATTGCCGCCGCCTTCACCTGATTCAGAACCCTCCAGGGTCTGAAGCCTCCCGTGCACGTTTCTTAACCAACACCCTCACCGTATATTGTCACACTTACATTCTCAGCTCTAAACGAATATTAGGATCTACCTCCAAACTGGACTCAATGGCCCGCCTTGTGGTATTGCAATTTACAGGTGATGGTGCCCAATCGTCCATCCGAAATACGAATTCACATTATCCCAGACAGTCCCTGCCGAACCCCCTTTTTCATCCTGTTCCCCAGCTTACGCTACCGAGGAACCCCACATACTTATAATATGTCTGGCGTGATGATGCCCGACGTGAAACTTGCGAGAAAGATGCAGGTGGCCGTTGCTTCGCCGATCCCGCTGGTGGCGCCTGTCAAGCCTTAGGAGCCTGAGTACCCTCAGGGGGTCCATAGTCCCTGGGAGACCACCCCCCCGCGCACCCTCTATGGTGTCCAACATATGCCACGTGTGCTGTGCCCTGGACGACGGGCGCGCATAGCGGCCGCGGTGAGAAACCACCCCCTGCGCCCCCTCCCTATGGTGTCGAGAATATGCCACGCCTGCTTTGCCTGGGCGGCCGTCGAGCATAGCGGCCGCAGTGAGAAACCATCCCCTACGCACTCCCGGTGGTGTCGAGAATATGCCACGCCTGCTATGCCCTGGACGACCGTGATGAATAGCGGCTGCGCTGAGGGACCACCCCCTGCCCACCCCTTATGGTGTCGAGAATATGCCACGCATGCTATGCTTTGGACGACCGTGATGAATAGCGACCGCGCTAAGAAACCCCCTCCCCTTGCGCACCCCCTTCGGTGTTGAGACTATGCCACGCCTGCTTTGCCCTGGACGACCGTGACGGACAGCGACCGCGGTGAGGGATCACCCCCGGCGCACCCCTTTCCGGTGTCGAGAATATGCCACGCCTGCTATGCGCCATGCCTTGGACGACCGTGACGGATAGCGGCCGCGCTGAGGGACCCCCCCCTGCGCACCCCCTATGGTGTCGAGAAAATACCACGCCTGCTATGCACTGGACGACGGTGACGAATAGCGGCCGCGTTGAGGGACCACCCCCTGTGCACCCCCTATGGTGTCGAGAATATGCCACGGCTGCTGCGCCTTGCGTCTGTGTTTGTGCCTGTGTTGTGTGGTGTGTGGTGTGTAGGTGTCTGGTGTGTGTGTGTGCCTGTGTGCGTGTGTGCGTGTGTGCGTGTATGCGTGTGTGCGTGTGTGCGTGTGCGTGTGCGTGTGCGTGTGCGTGTGCGTGTGTGTGCGTGCGTGCGTGCGTGCGTGCGTGTGTGCGTGTGTGCGTGTCTGTCTGTTGCTGTGTCTGTGTCTGTGTCTGTGTCTGTGTCTGTGTCTGTGTCTGTGTCTGTGTCTGTGTCTGTGTCTGTGTGTGCGTGTGCGTGTGCGTGTGCGTGTGCGTGTGCGTGCGCGTGTGCGTGTGCGTGTGCGTGTGCGTGTGCGTGTGCGTGTGCGTGTGTGTGTGTGTTTGTGTGTGGCCGTGTCTGTGTGTGGTTGTGTGTGTGTCTGTGCGTGTCTGTGTGTATGCGTCTGTAGAGGAGGAAGGGAAACGCGGGTGCGACGCGGCAGGGGAGAAAACCCAAACCCTACTAAGCACGTTGGGCAATACAATGCGCGCACTTGGTTTTCAAGCACTATCAGTTGCCAAAGCCTGGCACACATTGATACGAAGTGCATACGCACGGGTCGTCGCGCGCGCATGCCGAAATCACTCAAGCCGTCGGTTGCGCAAGGTTTTCAAAATCGAGTGTCCCGAAAACATGGTAAACACCAATGGTTTCGCAGAGAAATGCGGTCGTGTTCGTGCAAAGTCTTGGGGAATCATATGTTTGTTTTACATGTGCATCTAAAACTACCAGCGGGCCTCCCGCGCGCGCGTGTCGGAAACGTTCGGACGCCCTTGCGCGCGTGTTGTCGCAAGGATCCCTTGCAGGAGGCGTAGCGAAGTGCACGCGGGCGCGGCTTCGCGCGCGCGCATGCCGAAACCCTTCAACCCCCCAGGTCCTGTAAAGACTTCAAAACAATGTGTTGCATCATCCGTTCTCAAACAAGCTCTGCGCACGCGCTCTTGCGAATCCTTGAAAACACCACGGGTTGCTCAGCCTGTTCATACAATTCGACCACACGGGCCTCTCGCCCCGCATGCCGAAATCATTCGAACGCTCCTGCGCGTGTGCTGGGAGGCACGACCCTTTTTCAAATAACATCATACGGGCCACTCGCGCGCGTCAGCCGCGCGCGCATGTCGAGAGCGTGTCAAAATCGTCATCACCGACGCGGGGACATCATCATCGCCACAGGCGTGATCAGCATCGGCGCCGTCATTGGCCTTGCCGTGGTGATCGTCCTCATCGTCACCATCGTCGCTACTACCTTCTACCATCATCGCGCCTACTGTTGTTGACGTCGCCATGATACAGCGTCCACCTGCGTCACCGGCTCGCCATGAAGTGCCCGGACGCGCCGGGAATCTCCCAGCGGTCAGCGCCACCGCGGCCGCGTCGGCCGCACCAGAAAAACTGGCCGCACTGCGCGCGAGCCTGTGCGGGCTATCGTGGCCGCAGGGATGCACTAGCCAACGCCAGAGACGCATCACAATCGCCGCCGCACTGGTGTTGCAAACCAAATTGCGGGCGGGCGGGTGGAAGAGCTGCACGAACAGAGGGGCTGACAACTCGAAGTTTTTCCATGCTGCGTGCGCAACATTGATTATCCTTGCTTCAAAAAATTACGATCGACCCCCCAATCCCAGGATAATTGGCACCCCTGGAGGATGTGCGAATTACATAGGATTTTGCCTGGTCGCTCCAATACCATCCCAGCCCCGCCGGTCTCGACACCCCCTTTCATCCCTTGCAAGAGGTACCATGCACGCACACGCTTCCATCTTGCAAATGAAGAAGCTCATTGCGAGCGAATGGGGCGAAGTGCACACGCGCGAGTCGTCGCGCGCGCATACCGAAACCCTTCAAAACCTCAAGTGCTGAAACAAGTAAAACAAATACTTTGGCAACATGATTTGTCAAAAAAACTCTGCGCGCGCGCCTTTGCAAATCCTTGGGGTATTCATTGGGTGTTGAACAATTTGACCTTTCGCGCGCGAATGTAGAAATCATTCGGACGCCATTGCACGCGTGCTGAGAGGGCACGAACCCTGTCTAATAGTACCATGCGGGCCAGTCGCGCGCGTCGGCCGCGCGCGCACGTCGAACTCGTGTGAAAACCTTCATCGCCGACGCATGGACACCATCATCGCCATCGGCTTGACCAGCAACGGCGCCGTCATTGGCCTTGCCAGCGTCATTATAACCATCGCCACCATCGTCGTTACTAGAATCATCGTGTTTGCCGGCGTCGACATCGCCATGATACCGCGCCCGCACCACTCACCGACATCGCACTGATGTGCCCGAGCGTCAGCGCGGCCTGCGAGACACGCTGGGAAGTTCCCAGCGGTCAGCGCCGCGCCAAACTAGCTGGCCGCTCTGCGCGCGAGCTTGCGCGGGCGATCGCGGCCGCACCGATGCACCAGCCAGCACCAAGCACTCATCACAATCGCCGCCGCATGGCTTTTGCAAACCAAATAGCGGGCGGGCGGGGGGAATAGCTGCGCGAGCAGTGGACTTGACAACTCCCAGCTTTATAATCGCACCACTTCGATTCCGTTTTCTATAAAAAAAATACGCTGGGGACCTACACCCCAAGAGTTAACGGGCCACCTCTTCTTAGCATAATTTACATGCAATGTTGCCCCATCGTACATCCTACATATCGAATCCTGCCATCCAGCCAGGCCATTATCGGTGCCCCCCTCGTCCTCTGCAAAACAGGTTATGCGCGCGCACTCGTTTAACACAAACCATCAGTTCCCGAATCACTTTGCAAAAAAATGCAAACGCGCACGTCGTCGCGCGCGCATGCCGAAATCCTTTCGAAACCTACGGAGCCGTAAGGACTTCAAAATCGAGACTCACAAGAACATGTTTAACACATGGTTTCGCAACACGGGTGTTCAAAAAAAAGCCTGCGACCGCGCTCATGCGAATTCTTAAGAACAGCATCAGTGTTTCAATATTCCATAAAATGCTACCCAACGGGCCTCTCGCGCGCGCATGTCGAAATCGCTCGAAAGCCCTTGCGCACGTGCTGTCGCAACAACCCGTTGCAAAAACGGGACGACGTGAGCACGCACGCGTCGTCGCGCGCGCACGCCGAAACCCATCAAAAACCTGTTTCGCAAGGAGTTCAAAAACGAGTGTCCCGGAAACAAATCAAAGCACATGGTTTTGCAACATCAAGGCTCAAAAAGGTAAGCGCCCGCGGTCTTGTGGGTTATTGTTTTTCCCTACCTAGGCTCTGCCTAGAAGGGTTCGTACTTTCTTTGCTTGAAGGGACGGGCAGTGTAACGCACCCCGGGCGGTTCCCCCGGTCCCCTGGGAGCAAGCAAAAGCAGCAGCAAAGGTAAAAGCAAACGCGCGGTTCCCCCAGGGGCGCTCCCTGGGTGCCAAGCAAAAGCAAAAGCAAAGGCACAAGTGAAGGCAAAAGCGAAGGCAAAGCAAAAACATAGCATAGCATAGCACAGCACAGCATAGCATAGCATAGCGCAGCATAGCATAGCGCAGCACAGCCTAGCATAGCATAGCATAGCCTGGCCTAGCCCAGCATAGCATTGCGCAGCATAGCATTAGCATAGCATAGCATAGCATATCATAACATAGCATAGCAGAGCAGAGCATAACATAGCAGAGCAGAACATAGCATAGCATAGCATAACATAGCGCAACACAACATCCACTATTGCTACTACTACCGCTACTGCTACAACTACGACGATGAGGAGAAGGAGGAGGACGGCGCTTACCGCTCCTACTAATGTTGCTTTCCTAGAGGCTCCAACTCGTAGGTAGGGTCGCACTGGGATAATTTTATGTTCCCCCCCAACCATCCTGTGGTGTTGGGTCTTCGTTTTGATGAAACAGCGCCACACGTTCCTCATATCCTCTCCTCTTTCTCCTCCTCCCCCTCCTCCTCTCCCTCCTCCCTCCTCCTTCTCCATCCTCATCCTCATCCTCATCCTCACCCTCATATTTATCTTCATCATCATCATCATCAACATCATCAGCATCATCATCACCATCACCATCACCATCATCATCAACATCATCGCAATCAGCGTCATACGCGTCCGTGCCATCCATTTCGACACACCTCTCACACGGTGCGTGGCCCCCCATCACACGGTTCGTGGCCACACGGGGAGCTCCCCCCAAGGCCCAAGTGGCGCAGTTCGCATGCGGGGACCGCCACCCATTTTTGCACACCCCACGCACGGCTCGTGGCCCTTAGGGAGCTCCACCCACGGCCCAAGTGGCAGGGTCCGCATGGCGGCCCCGCCCCAATTCGGCACACCCCTCGCCCGGTTCGTGGCCCCGTAGGGAGCTCAACCCGAGGCCCCGGTGGCAGGGTCCGCATGGCGGCCCCGCCCCATTTTGGCACAATTCTCACACGGTTCGTGGCCTCATAAGGAGCTCAACGCACGGCCCAAGTGGCAGGGTCCGCATGGCGGCCCCGCCCCTTTTCGGTACACCCCTCACACGGTTCGAGGCCCCCTCGGCAGCTCCACCCAAGGCCCAAGGGCCAAGGCCTTATTGACAGGGTCCGCAAGGCGGCCCAGCCGAATTTCTGCACACCCCTCACACGGTTCGTGGCCCTTTGGGAGCTCCACGCAAGGCCCCAGTGGCAGGGTCCACATGGCGGCCCCGCCCCATTTCGGCACACCCCTCACACGGTTCGTGGCCTCATAAGGAGTTCAACCCAAAGCGAAGAGTAGCGGCAGGAGGAGGATATCGGCCATGGGGGACCAATTGAAACGCAAATTCTTGACCACTTCGTAAATCCCCACCATCCGGAAACCACGGGAGGCTGTCTTGAGGCCGCTTGGAGGCTATCTGGTGCCGTACTCGGCTAGAGGCTGTCGGAGGCTACCTTAGGCCATGCTCGGCTATCTTGGGCCACCTCGAGGCTATCCTGAGGCCTACTGGAGATCTGTTTTGGGTAATTTCGAAGGCCATCTTAGGCCATCTAGGGCCCTCGTGGAGCCAGCCACCTTTGGCCAAACTGGAAAGGGGGTGGAGGGGGAGTGGAGGGCGGGGTGGAGGGTGGGGTGGAGGGTGGGCCTCTTTGGACCCCCTTGTGGCTCTTTTGGAGGTTACCTGCGGCCCTCTTGGGGCTCATTGGGGAGATCTGGGAGGTCTCTGTTGGCCGTCTCGGAGGCCACGCCTCTGCCAGCGCGCGTTGCGGCTCGAGCTGGCGCCGCTGGCCCGCGGGCGCGCGCCGGGAGACGCCCGCAACGGATAGCCCCCGCTCGACGTCCGAACTCTTCACCCGGGACCACGGGCGCGAGTCAGGGGGATTCCAGGCGGCGCGGCCCGTGCGGCGCCGCGCAGATGCCCCCGAAGGGCAGCGGGGTCCAATTCAGGGTCAGGATTGTTGAGAAACCGCGAGCAGTCAGTCAGTCAGTCAAGCCTGGCGCACAGACGGCGCATTGGCAAGATAAAAAGTTATGCGTGTGGCAGAGAAATGCGGGCAGTGAGAAGGATACGAATTCACCTGCAAACGTATCGGCGCCACGCGGGAGGAGGGGGAGGAAGGGAGGGGGCGGAGGGAGGAGGGAACGAAAAAGGGGGGAGGGACCACCTCAGAACCACTGTTGTGGCAGAAGCTTGTAAACACACGAAGCCCACTGTTGCTTCGGTCTGCCTCTCTTCCGGCATTGGTCCCAGACCCGAGGTAAACATGATCCAGTCTTGCAGGGCTAAAACTCGCAGCGGGTGGTCTTGTGACAACCCTGCGATCTTGTTGTCTAGCGAAGTCTGTCTCTCACAGAGCGCCTCACTGAGAGGGCGGGCTCGACATATGTTCAAAACTTGGTCGTTGGACACTCTCGACAAATATGAATGTGGACTGCGGCAACTACGCCTGAGACACTGCGCACTGAACTGTCTCATCTCTCTTTTGTCTGCTTTTAAAAGCCACAGTGTTTTCCAGATTGTATAAAGGCTTTGGAAGCACAATCGCACTGTACAGCTCGAGTTTCCTAGATCTCGTAATGTTGGCGTGTGACCAACAACGCTGTAACGCTGTGAACACACCGCGTGCCTCTCCGAGGCGCCGCGTTAGCTCCGGTTTGGCGGTGGCGTCTGCGTTTAGAAGACCACCTAAATAAACAACTTGCCGTGCAGGGACCACTGGGGTGCCCGAGGGGGTCTTGACAACCCCATTGTTCTGTACATTAATGGCCACCGTCGTGGCCCAATTTAATTCGAGGCCGTACTTTTTTCTTTCGTAAATCACAGCGTCTAGCAACGTCTGCAATTTCTCGGCGCTGCTACTCGCAAGCATTGTATCATCCGCGTATACAATGTCAGGGCAACCTAAAAATTCTGGTTCGACGACATCTGTGTGCACGTCCTCCACTGCGCGATCAACGTCGAAAAAACATCACGCTCTGCACGATAATGAACAAATGCGGCGAGAAAGGGGCAACCTTGTGCTATGCCTGATGCTTGGCACCGCTGCAACGAATTACCCGCGGAATCCTGCAGAATAAATCACCGTGCTGAATAAATATTTCGTATCATGTCCACCATCTGCTGTGGGATGCCAAGCCTAATAAGAGCTCCAATTAACATGTCGTGCTTAATCTTATCGAAGGCTTTCGCCCAATCTAAGAAAACCGCGATGAGTCCAGGGGTTTTCGCCGCCTGCGCTGCATCAGACATGCGTATAACAATAGCTATGGTTTGGGAACTACTCCGGTTTGGTCGGAAACCGAATTGCGAATTCCGTATTCGGCTCTCCGAGCCTCCGCTTTGCAAGCGTCTTTGCATCATCCAGGCCAGAAGTTTGTAGGCAACGGGCAATGAAGATACCGGCCTGTAATTCTCAGGCAGACTAGTGCCCCTTTTTTGTGCAAGAGGGCGACTACAGCTATTTGCCATTCGTCTGGGATGGCTTCCTCATCCCAGCACCGCCAGAAGAGAGACAGCGGGCAGCGGGTTCTAAATTCCAGATCCGTCTGATATCGCAGAAATGACCATCTTTGCATGGGCCTCTGCGGGACACCGACGACAGAGCCGCGGCGGATCGGAGGCGAATCGAGCGCGCCCCCGATCGGCACGCGGAGCTCCTTTGCCTGAAGCAAAAACCCGAGCGGGTCCAGGAAGAGGCCCGCAGACGCCGCAGCCACAACGGGAGGGCCCAGCTCGGCGCAGGGTGACAAGGAAGCGTGCTGCATCGCCGCGTTCCTTCCCGACACCGGGAGCCCCTGTGAAGCCAGGCTTGCAGACGCCAGGCGCCTCTGCCGCGGGCGCGCACGGCCAGGGCACCCCGCGCAGCCAAAACCCGACTCCCCGGACAGCGAGAGGCCGACAGGATCGAGCTGCCATTACGTTCCGCGAAATATTGGTTTGGCACAAGCAGCACGACCGCATGCCGCGGCGCACCCATGACGGGCCTGAAGACGAGCTGGCGCGAAGATGGCGCAGGTGGAGGGCGCCTCCTCCGTCTCGGATCCTTCGCGGTACTCGCGGCTGCATATGGTTGGGTCCTTTTGTCCGGCTGATGAATAAATGGTTGTTCAACATGTTCATCAAACATTGATAAACGGGTTCCCCGCGCAAAACGCATCCGAACACCCATGCGCGCGTGCTGGGGGGCCGCGAAAATCACATTACGCGGGCCATTCGCGCGCGTCGGCCACGCGAGCACGTCGAAATCCGTAAACACCTTCATCGCCGACGCGTAAACATCATCATCGTTATCGGCGGGCGTGATCAACATCGGCGCAGTCATTGGCCTTGCCGTCGTCATCGCCACCATCGCCACCATCATTGTTACTCTCATATTCGTGTCTACTGTTGTCGGCGTCGCCGTGATACCGCACCCGCACAACTCACCCACTCGCACTGAAGTGCCCGCTGGGAAGTGCCCAGCAATCAGCGCCACCGCGGCGGCGTCGGTCGCGCCAAACTGGCTGGCCGCTGTGCCCACGAGCATGCACGGGCCAGCGCGGCCGCAGGGATGCACCAGCCAACGCCAAGCACTCAGCACAATCGCCGCCGCATGAGTTTTGCAAACCAAAGTGCGAGTGGGTGGGTGGGATGTTTACAAGGGCATGAAAGTTGCCAATAGATTTGCAACAATCAATTGCACCATACATCTTGCACCACACGCACCGCACCACATCTATTGCACCGCGTACTACCTTGTACCATATGCAGCGCACCACACAGCTAACACCACATAAGTAGCACCACCTAGATTGCATGGCATATGTTGCACAACACGCATTGCACCACATAGCTTAAACCACAGATATTGCACCACGTACATTGCACGACATCCGCCACCGTGCCTTCGGAAAGAAGTGGAGTGCCCCAAGGCTCATGCAGCACTGAGGGTGCTGTGCTGCTGCTGCTTCTGCTGCAACCAGTAAGTCTTTGAAGGCCCCGACCAGTCGTTTCCCGGGCCGGCCCGGGGTCTGCCAGGGGCCGCTGGAATTGTTCGCGTCGGTTTACCTCGCTCAGGAGTGCCCCAAAACGAGCCCAGATGGCCCCAAGAGACCTCCCAAATAGTAAAAAGAGGACCCCAAGTCGCCCCAAGCTCGCTCCAAGACGCCCAAGATGGCCTCAGATGGCCCAAAAGGCTTCCAAGACACAACAAAAGGTCTCCAAGAAGCCCCCCAAGAGGGCCAGAAGAGGAATAAATCACTGATTGTCCGAAGGTTGTTGAAGGATTTTGGCGTTCTCGCCTGTTCGGCTTCCCGACGCTCCAAGACGGCCCAAGAGGCCCCCAAAACGACACCAAGACAGCGAGGGCTCCAAGAGGGCCTCAAGACGGTTCAAGAGCGCCCTAAGACGGCCCAAGAGGCGCCCAAGACGGCCCACGAGGGCTTCAAGACGGCCCCAACAGGGGCCCAAGAGAGGGAATACAAACAGAAAATCCTGGCTTTCCGCCACAACAGGTCCCCAGGAGGCCCCAAGAGGCCCCCAAACGGCCCCCAAGAGGCATCAAAACTGCCTCCAAGAGGCCCTCGAGAGGCTCCTCGCGATATCCCAACGAACACCCAATAGGCTTTACACCCGCAGCGCGGACACGGTGGCGGGATGGGCCGAAAGCCAGTAGTCCGCCGCCCCCTGCTTGCAGGGGTGCACGGCGTGCTGGACGTTTCAGGTTTTGGTTTTGGTTCTTTTTCTGAAAAAAAAACTCCCCAGTGGGCTTCGGCCCGTCCCGCCGGCCACCCGTAATTTTCCCAAAATCCGTCTGTCAATGCCTTTGTTGCCCCAACTTGGCCCAAGATGGCCTCCAAGACGGCCAAGATGGCCCAAGATGGCCTCCAAGATGCCTCCCAGACGGCCAAGATGGCCTCCAAGACGGGTAAGATGGCTCCAAGATGCCTCCAAGACGGCCCAAGATGCCCTCCAAGACGGCCAAGATGGCCCCAAGATGCCTCCAAGATGGCCCAAGAGGCCTCCAAGACGTTCTCCAGGAGAGCCCGAAGAGGCCAAAATCATTGGTTTTCCTTAGGTTTTTGAAGGTTTTTTGCGTTTTCTTCTTTTCGGCCTTCCGACGGCCCAAGAGGCCCCCAAGATCGCCCAAGAGGCCTCCAAGAAGGCCCTATGACGGCCCAAGGGCCCCCCAAGACGGCCCCAAGAGCGCCCCAAGACGGCCCAAGAGGCCTCCAAGACGCCCAACATGGCCTCCAAGACGGCCCTGAAGCGCCCCAAGAGGGCCCCAAGACGGCCCAGAGAGGCCCCCAAGACGGCTCCAGACGGCGTCAGACGGACCAGGAACGCCCTAAGACGGCCAAAGAGACCCCCAGGAAGCCCCCAAAGGCCCCCAAGAGGCCCAAGGAGGCCCCCAAGATGCCTCCAAGAGGCCTCGAAGAGGCCCCCAAGAAGCCCCCAACAGACCCCAAGGGTGCCCCAAGAGACTCCTAACAACCCTCATCCTCCTACTCTATTTCTTCCTCTTCCTCTTCCTGTTCATAATCATTCTCTCCCATGTGTTCCCCGAAAGCTTTCCAAACCGACTCGGGGAACTCATGGTCCGATAGCTTGGCCAAGCTCTAGTCCAACTTTCGGCCACATCGGCGTTTCCAAAAAGGCAGGGGGCGGCGGTGATTCGCCGTAGGCGTCTTCGATCCGCCGCCCCCTGTCGATCTATCGCAAGGGTGCCTGGCGTGCTGAACCCTCTCTGGTTTTGGTTTTGGCTCTTTTTCCAAAAGAACTCCCCCTGGGGCTCCGGCACGTCCCGCCGGCCACCCGGAAAGGCGCTCAATCCGGAACAAAAATCCTCCAAGATGGCTCAAGATGGTGCCAAGATGGCCGCGTTGGCCCAAGATGGCCTCCAAGATGGTCCAAGATGACCCTCAAGTTGCCTCCAAGATGGCCAAGATGGCCTCCAAGACGGCCCAAGAGAGTCCAAGACGGCCCAAGAGGCCCCCCAGAGGCCTCCAAGACGGCCCAAGAGGCCTCCAAGAGGTCCTCCAGGAGGGCCCGAAGAGGCCAAAATCATTGGTTTTCCTTGGGTTTTTGAAGGTTATTTGCGTTTTCCTTAGGTTTTTGAAGGATTTTGGAATGTGTTTCTTCTCAGCATTCCGACGGCTCAAGACGGCCCAAGAGGCCCCCAAGATCGTCCAAGAGGCCCCCAAGAGGGCCCATGACGGCCCAAGTGGACTCGAAGATGGCCCCAAGAGGGCCCCAAGACGGCCCAAGAGGCCTCCAACACGCCCAAGATGGCCTCCAAGACGCCCAAGATGGCCTCCAAGACGGCCCCGAAGCGCCCCAAGAGGGCCCCCCGTTGGCCCAGAAAGGCCCCCAAGACGGCTCCCGATGGCGTCAGACGTGCCAGGAACCCACCAAGATGGCCAAAGTTGGCTCGAAGCTGGCCCAAGACGGCCCAAGAGGCCCCGAAGAGGGCCTCCAGGAAGGCCAGAAAAGGCCAAAAACCTTGATTTTCCGCAGATGTTCGACGGATTTTGACATTTCCTTCTTGTCGGCCTTCCGACGGTCCGAGACGGCCCAAGAGCCCCCAAAGATCGCCGAAAGATCGCCCAAGAGGCCTCCAAGACGGCCAAGATGACCTTCAAGATGCCCACGTGTTCCCCGAAGGCTTTCCAAACCGATTCGGGGAACACATGGTCCGATGGCTTGGCAGGTCTGGCCTCAACGTTCGGCCACATCGGCGCTTCCAAAAAGGCAAGGGGCGGCGGTGATTCGCCGTAGGCGTCTTCAATCCGCAACCCCCTGTCGATTCATCGCAGGGGTACCTGGCGTGCTGGATCCTCTCGGTTTGGGTTTTGGTTCTTTGTCCAAAAGAACTCCCCCTGGCGCTTCGGCCCGTCCCGCCAAGGCCCCCCCAAGACCCAAAACGCCCAAGCCATCGCCCAATTCCCAAATGTTCCTCCAAGACGGCTCAAGATGGCCTCCAAGATGGCCACGTTGGCCAAAGATGACCTCCAAGATGGTCCCAGATGGCCTCCAAGTCCGCCGAAGATGTCCCAAGACGGCCTCCAAGACGGCCTCAGAGTCCAAGATAACCCCAAGTTCGCCCGAGAAGCCTCCAAGACGCCTCCAAGACGGCCCAAGAGGCTTCCAAGAGGTCCTCCAGGAGGGCCCGAAGGGGCCAAAATAATTTATGTTCCTTCGATGTTTGAAAGATTTTGGAATGTGTTTCTTCTCAGCATTCCGACGGCTCAAGACGGCCCAAGAGGCCCCCAAGATCGCTCAAGAAGCCCCCAAGAGGGCCCATGACAGCCCAAGAGGCCTCCAAGACGGCCCCAAGAGGGCCCCAAGACGGCCCAAGAAGCCTCCAACACGCCCAGGACGGCCTCCAAGACGCCCAAGATAGCCTCCAAGACGGCCCCGAAGCGCCCCAAGAGGGCCCCAAGTCGGCCCAGAAAGGCCCCCAAGACGGTTCCCGACGGCGTCAGACGTGCCAGGAACCCACCAAGATGGCCGAAGGTGGCTCGAAGCTGGCCCCAGACGGCCCAAGAGGCCTCCAAGAGGGCCCCCAGGAAGGCCAGAAGAGGCTCAAAACATGTATTTCCATAGTTACTTGAAGGATTTTGGCATTTGCGTCTTTTCGGCCTTCCGACGGCCCGAGACGGTCCCAGAGCCCCCAAATATCGCCCAAAGATCGCCCAAGAGGCATCCAAGATGGCCCCAGAGCGGCCCAAGAGGGCCCCCAAGAGGCCCCCAAGACGGCCCAGGAGCCCTTAAAGACGCCCACGATGGCACCCACCACAGCCCTGGAGCATTCCAAGAGGACCCCAAGTCGGCCCAGAGAGGCCTCCCAAACGGCTTCCGACGGCATCAGACGGACCAGGAGCCCACCAAGACGGCCGAACATGGCCCGAAGATGGCCCAAGACTGCCCAAGAGGCCTCCAAGAGGGCCTCCAGGAAGGCCCGAAAAGGCCCAAATCATTGATTCCCCATGGGTGTTTGAACGATTGTGGCATTTGCGTTCTTGTCGGCCTTCCGACGGCCCGAGACGGCCCACGTGCCCCCAAAGATCGCCCATGAGGCCCAAGACGGCCCCAAGAGGCCCCCAAGACTGCCCAAGGGGCCTCCCAGACGCTCAAGATGGCCTCCAAGACGGCCCAAGAGCCCTCCAAGACGTCCTCCAAGAATGCCCGAAAAGGTCAAAATGGCCTCCAAGACAGGCCAAGATGACCTTCAAGATGCCCACGTGTTCCCCGAAGGCTTTCCAAACCGATTCGGGGAACACATGGTCCGATAGCTTGGCAGGTCTGGCCTCAACGTTCGGCCACATAGGCGCTTCCAACAAGGCAGGGGGGCGGCGGTGATTCGCCGTAGGCGTCTTCGATATAGATTGCACCACCGCGCAACACGGAGTGGACCACATAGATTGCACCATGCAGATTACACCACATAGCATAAAACAACAATGTTTGGGGTCCACGCTGGCTATCATTGTTTGCAAAACTGGAGGCAGCTCGCAAAGACAACAGATGGCAGCGGCGAAATCACACAGGCGACATGAGGGGCACAAGGGTACCCAGACCGCTACTCCCCAGACCTCCCCAGGTGTGCGTCACCCAGCCGTAGCGACGAAGGCCCACCAGGAGGCCCAAGAAACCGAAAACGAGGGCAGGAGGCAAGGGAGAAAGGGGGCACGTGGCGGAATGGCGACCTCCACCTCCATCTGTCGGACCGCGATGTCCACGGCGCTATTATCCTGCGCCGTCCCTCCTTGCCATCTGCCTGCTGCCGTGTCTACAATTACACAATATGAAAATACTCTCCCACTTCCCCTGGTGGCGTCCCGAAAATATCCGACCCCCCCCCCCTCCCGCGTACTGTTTTTTACACACAGGATTGCCGGGAAACGGGTTTTCGCCTGCGCTTGTTTTCAAAATAAAATGCTGCTCTCGCTGAGGCGCCAGCCTCATTTCTGCTCCCGAATCGTTCCGAATCGTGCTCCCGCTGCAGCGTGGGCCTCAGTTTCGGATCGGTGTTTGGCCTCCGTCGTTCAGGATGGCGTTCTCGCCCCAGCGCGGGCCTCTTTCTCGCGCGCCCATCCGCCCGCCACCACCGCGCCGCACCAGCACCACCACCACCACCACCACCACCACCACCACCACCACCACCACCACCACCACCACCACCACCACCACCACCACCACCACAACCACGCACACACGCACGCACGCACGCGCACCACCACCCACTGCGCACGCGCGCGCGGAGCCACAGGTCCGCTACGACACGCGTCCGCGGATAGAGAAAATCAGCGCCATGGTAAGGGATGGGAGGGAGGGGTAGGACGTCAGATATGACGCGAGCGCACCTAGCTTGTCTCCTCCCCCTCCCCCGCCTCCCCCTTATCCTCCTCCACCTCCTCCCTCCCTCCCTCCCTCCCTCCCTCCCTCCCTCCCTCCCTCCCATCCACCAACACCTCCTCCTGCTTCTCCTCCTCCTCCTCCTCCTCCTCCTCTTCATCACCGTCGTCTCATCATCAGCAGCAGCAGCCCTAATCATCAGCAGCAGCATCGCCATCAGCAGCATCATCACCACCACCATCATCAGCATCATCCTCTTCAGCAGCAGCATCATCATCAGCAGCATTATCAGCATCATCCTCATCACCATCATCATAATAATCAGCCTCATCAGCGCCACCATTAACCTCATACTTATCATCATCATCATCATCATCATCATCAGCATCATCATCATCAGCATTATCATCATCATCATCATCATCATCATCATCATCATCATCATCATCATCATCATCATCATCATCATCATCATCATCATGATCATCACCATCATCATCAGCATCATCATCAGCAGTATCAGCAGTATCATCATCATCATCAACATTCTCATCATCAGCAGCATCATCCTCATCGTCATCATCAGCATCCACATCAGCATCAGCATCAGCCTCAGCATCAGCATCATCACCATCATCGTCGCCGTCATCATCAGCATCATCGTCATCACTATCATCTTCATCATCATCATCATCATCATCATCATCATCACGACGACCACCACAACCACCACCACCACCACTATCATCATCATAACCATCGTCGTCATCAGCATCATTATCACCATCGGCGTCATCATCATCATAATCATCATCAGCATCATCAACATCATCATCATCGTCGTCATCACCATCATCATCAGCATCACCGTCATCTTCCTCCTCATCATCCTCATCCTCCTCTTTCTCCTCCTCCTCCTGCTCTTTCTCATCCTCCTCTTCATCATCATCATCACCATCACTATCCTTAGCATCACCCTCGCCCAACTCATTCTCAGCTAGGGCACGGCATGGGGGGGGGAACCGCACAAAGCTCCGCGCGGTGGGCGAGGAAGACACCCGACGGGAGATCGGGGCCCCCGAGTCGAGCGGCGAGCCTTGAGGAGGCTCCGAGAGTCACCACGGCCGATCTGTCTGAGCATGGCCATCCTGAGGCGTGCCGCGGGCCCCCGGGGCCAACAACAGCGAAAAACGGCCACTCCCCGCGCGGCTGTTAAGATGATGATGTTGAATTTTGTTGAGTGGATGTTGACGCTATGCTTAACGTTGGCGACGGGGGGAAAGGGCCACAATTTTGTTGCTGCATGCCAGGCCTTGTCCGACTAGGATGGCCATATTGCTAGTGCATTTCACGCTCGGGCGCATTCGCCTGTATGCTTGCCCTCCTGCCATGCCTGCCGCACTCGTTGTCTCAACCCTTCTCTTCTCGAACCTGCTTCTTTAAAGGCAGGCCAATCCATGCTCCATGCTCTATCATCTGCCCCTGCACGTGCTCCACGATAGCGTATTGTCAACCGCCGCCGAACACTAGTTGGAGGGTGAAAATGGGGGTCGGGAGCAGGATCCCGGCCATGGTATCTCTATGGGCAGTGCATGGGCGATACATCTTCGATTGCTGGTCCGCGGGGGTTCCAATTGAAGCTCCCCGCCGGCACACATGCGCGAGACTTGAGGGTAAACAAAGCAAGGAGGCGGGGGGCTCGGGAAAGGCGACGAAGGCAACGTGCGCTGAGGGCGCATAGAGAAGAAGTTGGAATAAACGAAAGCGGCGAGGTGAGCGTCACCATCTGCTCACCCAGTCTGACATGCGGAACACTGCGCCTCAGTTTTGGGATCTTGAGGGCCTTGGCAAAATGTGAATTTACATTGTGGGGAAAAGCAAATTTGAATTCACATTTGGGGAAAAAGAAAATGTGAATTCACAGTTTGGCAAAAGGACAATGTAAATTCACATTGTGGATGTTCGCACACGGATCTTTATGATGGGGCCAGAATGTGAGTGAATTCGCACTTTGGGAAAAGGAAAATGTGAATTCACACTTTGGAAAAAAGGGAAAAGGTAAATTCACATTTTGGGAGAATCGCGGGACCCATTCCAAATCTGTCTTGGGGGTCGACAAGTCACCGTTTGGGAACATACGCGATCATCAATAACACAATCAAGACACACTTGCACTCCACTTCGCCGCCCCACGCGCGATATGCAAGAACGCCCGCACGCATGAACGATAATGGATGGACGGCGCGTTTGCCCGCGCGGGCAACCCGCGGGCCCGAACGACTAGTCCTCCATGACCGCCAACATTGGATGCCAATCATACCCGATCACATACATGAGCGATACATTGAGCATACATGGGCCATTCAGCCCCGATTGAAGACCCCCTGTTACAGGACCCCTCTTTCACCGTCACATTAGTTATGTGCACGGTGCATGTGTACTGGTGCGCCTGCGGTATCAAATGTTCGCATGTGTTTCTTGGCCATCAATTTAGAATGTGCTCCTTGCCGATGAGCAAGCCCGGTTTCTTGCGTGCGTGTGCGCGTTAAGTCCGCGCGAAAGCTATGGAGTCCTTAACCTTAGGTCGGGCATGTCCCCCTACAAGCGGATTTTGGAGGAACAATCGTGTTCAACAGATATTCAGAACATGCCCGACAAATTATCAACAATTGTTATTTCATTTTTTGCAAGAACAACAACTATACGATTTTCCTGTAGAGGGACAGGCCCGACCTAACCTTAACCCCACGCGTTGAAAAGAGCAAGACATCGGAGGCAAGATCTGCCAACATCGGATCGGGAAATCTGATCGGATCGGAACGTGCGTTGCTCTAGGGCACACCAGCACGGAGTCGGAATCGAACGAGATCGACCGCGCCAGGATGCACAACAACGCCCACGCAAGCTCCGGGCCGCATCGGATCGTCGGAACCTCGGAATCGGACCGAATCGGGCCAGCCGGAACCGATATCGAGCGTCGATCGGATCGAAATGTGCCCGGTATCGAGGTCCTCGCCCAGGAGCCGTGAGCTCTTATCGTTAGGTCGGGCTTGTCCCCCTACAGGCCGATTTTTGACGAAAAATAGAAAATACAAGAAAAATGCACACCAAATGCTCAAACATAATTTAAACAAATCGTCCCCTGACTATTTTTGTGCTATTTTTGAGTGTCCCCCCTGTTGAGCGACACGCCCGACTCAATCTTATCGCTCAGGTGCGCCGAAGGCATGAAGGGGGGGGGGGGGCGCAGCATGGCCCGAGGCATGCGCGCGGACGGGGCGGCGGGGGGTGGGGGGGGGAAGCAAGCGACGCGCAGGAAGACAAGACAAGACTTCTGTTGTTCTCATCGCCCTTGGGGACCACATCCCATCACAATTTCGAGCACCCGGAAAAGTGCCGAAACAGTGTCGAATCAGTGTCCACGCGTGAAAACCCTTGAGTTTCGGTACTTTTGGGGTGCTTGAAATGCTTTCTGGCGGTCAAGGCTAAAGTAAGTCGGATCGGGGGAGGTGCCCTCCCCAAAATGCGGCCAGAGCCGCCTTGCTCGGCGGCGGGAATTCGCGATTTCCCATGGAAGCGAGACCCGTCGCTAATCCACGCCCCCTTAATCCATGCTTGCGATCGCCTGATGGAAGACAAGAAAAGACAAGACGTCGCAATGGGGCTCTGAATCGATAGTTAAATCGCAAGATCGAGAAAGCTCTGCGCGCTGCACCTGCAGCTGGACCTCGCTCGAGAGCGCAGGTGGCCAATCAGGCCCCGCCCGCGCGGCCCCATTACCGGGCGGCCCTCCAGAAGGAAAGGGAGCCATGGGATCTCACGGCCCAGGCAAGCAGACCCCCCCCCCCAACCCCGAGTCATCACCCCCACCTTGGACACCCCCGAGACAGGAGGGACGCCAGCCCGAGGGCGCCTTGGGGCCTTCGCGCGCCCCTGCCTCGCTGCGGAGGCACACCTTCCATCCGCCACTGGGGATTGGCAGCCAGTTCGCCGGGAATGGATCCTCAACCGATATCCACACACCCCACGGTCGGGAACCATTGCGTAGATTGTCGCGGCTAGGAAAAACTCGGACCGCTGATGCTCGGGGACCGCGACGCGGTAGCGTGTCGCGCCGAAGCATGGTGGGCCAGAATCGGCGGCGCGACACGCTGAGCCAAGGTTCCCGACCATGAGCTGGCCTCCAAGACAGCCCCCGCCTCAGGACGGCCCAGGAGCCCCCCGAGACACCCCAAGAGTGCCCCAAGAGGACCCCCGGGAGGGTCGCATCGGGTAAAAACTAATGATTATCCGGTTGTCTTTGGAAGATGATCGCCTCCGCGGCCCGGCGGCGCGACACGCCAAACGAACGCTCCTGACAATGGTGTGGTCATCACGCCCCTCCCGGACGCCCCTGGGCAACGCAACGCTGCAGATACCCGAAGCCGCCACGGCAGGCGGCCGTCTGGGGCCTTCGGCGAGTTCCGCCCCCGTGCGGGCGGGCGTTTCCTTCATCCACGGCAAGTGGATCACCTCTAGTCGGGCGTGGCGAGCATGACCTCCACGAAGGCCAACATGCCGAACGCGAGGACCGCGTGGAACACACAGCAGGACACGCCCTCGTCAACGTCGAATACGAGAGACCGTTCTCGAGAATGACGTGAACACATAACCAGCGAGCCACAGGCGTGGAGGAGGAGGGCTCTGGGACTCTAAGATTCGAGGCTGGCCTCGCGCGCGCCCACGAAGGGGCACGAGGTCCGGGAGCAGAAAAGAACCGGGACGACGACGGCGACGAAGACGAACGACGACGGCAAGGACGACAAACGACACGACGACGACGACGACGGACAAACGAACGAACGCAACTCGAAGCACAAAGCCGCCGCCAACGACGACCGAGACGGTGGTGGCGGCCGCCGCCTGCGCGGGAACGGGAGCGGCGAGCGGCGGGGAGCGTGTAGCGCGCCGCCCCGCAGAGGAGGAGAGGGAGGAGGAGCAAGAGGAGGGGGAGGGGGAATGAGAGGAGGAGAAGCCTCGTAAGCGCCGCCAGATGTGGGCACAGGAGGCAAGAGGAGGACGCGGAGGAGGAGGAGGAGGAGGAAGAGGAGGAGGAGGGAACAGCGAACAGCTGAAGAACAGTATCCGAGTCGAAATACAGGCTTGAAAGCAAGGATGCAACAGCGAGCGGCGACCGCTAAGCGGAACCGCTCGATCAGCAGAGAGCGAGCCCCACAAACAGGTCCGCGGCAATCTGCCTCGGCAAGAGACAGAGGCAAGCCGCTACATCCCTATTCGCGGGGCTCGCGACCAGCGAAAACCTCGCTCAAACGCCACCGCTGAACATCCGGCCGAGGTCTCGCCCGTGCACGGGCACAGGAGCCCCCTCCAAACAGGAGCCTCCGCAGCGGGCGCCGCACCTCCTGCTGATGAAATACTGGCCTGCTGGCTGGACCAATTGGCCGTCAAACTCAAACGTCTCTCGAACCTGCACTTGCCTAAGCCCATCGTAAGTAATACGCAAAGCCTCGTGGGCACGCTGGACGGCACTACATCGCGCCCTGCTCAGGAGGCCTCCGTTTCTTTCCGCGCGCACACGAGAGAAGTGAAGATGGCTGGGTGCGCCGGCACTTCGTGCCAGGTTGTTCAAGCTTCGCCCAGGACAACGCCATCTTAGCCGAGCAGTGGCACAACGTGCAACGAACAACCCCCCCTTCCACCGCCTCCAGACCATGAGAAAGCAGAACGAACTGCGGCGGGGCTACCTACCTTCGCCTCGGCTGGGAGGTTCAGCCTGGCTCGCAACCATCTGGGCAGCTCTGGAGATGATATCGCACGTCTGCTTAGCATCCTTGAGCTGGCCCTTTGGGCCCTGACGAATCCCTTCAACATCTGGTGGCTGCTGGCACCAAGTTCCTCAAGCAGGTCGGCCTACATGTTGCCGACAAAAACTCTCGAGGCCTCTCGATCCGAGCTCGCAGAATCAAGATCACACAATATGGAGTCGAAGTCTCCGTGAGCGGGAGTCCACCTAAACGAGGGGCGTCGACCGTCACCTCAGACACTCTGGCACAACCTAGCCACGTCTCCCTGTACTGGCGTGACGGCTCTGTCCGTCCGCTAGCGACGGAGACCACGCACTGCCCTCTTCAACAGCAGACAGATGGTCGCTAACAATATCATCCCCAAAGGGTCTGACGCTCGGCCTTTGGGACCGTCTGGCACCTGCCCGCCAGGGTCCCACACATCGCACGCAATGGCCAGCCCGAAGGAAAGATTTCGAACACGGGTCACCCACACCTGATTACTTCGGGCACCCCGTTGGCGAGCCCCGAGCCGTCAGTAAAAAGCTAAAATCCCCTGGGCTGCTGAACAGCTCCCCAGGAAGAAACAAGAAACGTCGAGCTCAGCAGGGACATGGCTCATCTCCAACGGGACCATCGGATATCCGTATGTAAGCTCCACCGTGTCATAATCCGTAGAAAAACCACGAGCTCTCTCTATTAGCCAACCATATGCTCAAAGCAATCGTCTGGAAAAACATGGCAATCGTCAGGGTCCTCAGGCTCCTTTCAGATCTTGGCAAATCGGTACAACTGGTGGCCTAGAGTCTCTTCGGCTTCTTTACACGACTCACACAACTTGTTTTCGCTATACCCGTGCTGAAAATTGCGAGCCCTCGACCAGAACCTACCTCCGCGCAGGGCTCTGAGCGTGCCCGGGCGGACGCCTTCTTTCACCGAACGAGCTCCAACTCTCAAAGAACACCCCACGACAGCCTCACCTCCAGTGCCCTCAAGAATCCCTGACAAAGTCTGGGCAACCTGAGCGCGGTGGATACCTTCACGCAACCTCTCGCGGATATCACACTGGCAGGTGGAAAAAAGACTGATGATTTCTCCGAGGTCAGTTCTGAACTGGTGGCGGGACGCGAGCTCCAATCCAACTCTCAGCACAGACAGGCGGCTCTAACCGGCCCTCGAGCATTGCTCCAGCTTGGCTTCACTCGCAAACAATCCATGGCTTGCCTCCACGCCATGTTCACATCCGAGTCTTGGGCTTGCCTGTGCTGTACCCAGCAGCAATGCCGAAAAAGCAGCTGCACCGTCGCATCAAAAGTCGGGTCAAGCTGCGGTCTCTATTGGGTAGCCCAATACGACGCAACGTGGTTCGAGCCTTTCGCTCCCATAAGGCTCCCAGCAAGGGCACTCGGAATCCGAAGCGTGTCGTTCGTCACCCCAGAGATCGAGGCCCCATGGCCCCCGCTGGGCATCAAGCCCGTCCTCCAAAGCGCAATATGTTTCGCCCCGGCGGCCTTCCTGAGGATCTGAATCTTAGACTTGCAAGCAACAAAATTGAATATGCGCTTGTCTTCCATAGCTCGGACGACCTTACGCCCGTAAACGTCATGCCCACGATGGGGAGTAGGAGGAGGAGGAGGAGGAGGACCAGTGCAAACCCTAGACTCATCAACGGTGTTGGAATACACCCTCCCCCCTAAACTCCCTCTTCATAGGTTCCTACAAGGATTCATTTCCACTGCGGCAAGTGCCCCGTTGGGGACAAACGTGTGAAAATCTGGCAGCGCACCAAAACCACATTCTCAGGACTGCAACCCGAGTCAACCTGACTGTTGCGTCTTGACAATCACCGTAATTCAACGCTGCGAATCACCGTAATTCTTGCTTCCTGACACCCATCAATCGCTCTAAAAAACCATGGCTGGTACGTCAAACATGAGAATCAATGAACATTCTGCGAATGGTTAAAACGACTTTGCGCGGCGCTCAGGCGAGATTTGAACATCCTCAATCCACAAAAGATCTTGCGAATGTTTGAAACGAATGTGCGCGGCGCTCAGGCGAGAACTACACATTGAAAAGGAACCGCCTCAATCCGTGAACGTCTCGCAAATGTTGAAACTAATGTGCGCGGCGCTCAGGCGAAAACCACATTTTGACAACGAGCCGCCCTCAATCCGCGAAAGCCGTGCACATGTTCAAGACGAATGTGCGCGGCGCCAACGAAAGCCATATTTCGATAACGACCTGCCCTCAATACGAGAAGCTCCTGTGATTCTCAAATCGAATGTGCGCGGCGCTAAGGCCAGAGTCACATCTTGGAAGCGACCCGCCGTCCATCTGTGACACTGTTGCCAGCTTTTAAGCTTGAGGATCATAGATGATAAGAGAAGTCTCAAGCGAAATGCCCGGCCCGCCCTTCCGAGTGGCCTCGGGGTGCGACAGGGAGGAGTTATTCATAAGGAAAAAGAATGAAGGAGAAAGGGGAGTGGGAGGGAGATGGAGGGGGAGGAGGAAGAGGAACGAACAAACAAACCCCGGATCCCGCAGAACCGACTACTAACAGGCCAGGCGGAGGAGGAAGAAGTGGAGGACGAGGGCGAGCACGAGGGTGAGACTGAGGAGAAGGGCGACGACAACGACGACGAGCAGCAGCAGCCAGACGGAATCGTCCTGAGTGTACTGTTCCAGCTCGTAGCCCAGCTTACGGAGCTCGTTTCCGCAGGAGATCTGGCGGGGCGCGCCACCCCTCCCAGGCCCAAAGAACCATGAACCCGGCGCGACCCCAACCAGGGGTTTCTTCTATCAAAAAAATTGTTGAGGGTAGTTCTGAGCAGCGCAAAGCCATGCAATGCCAAGCATTGATTGGCATTGCTGGGTGCTACTTGACACTAAGTGGCATTGCTGTGCGTTGCTTGGCGTTGCGTTGCATTGCTTGGTGTTGTTGCTCGGCATTGCTTGGCGTTGCTTAGCATTGCTTGGCATCGCTGCTTGGCAGTGCTTGGCATTGCTTGGCGTTGCTTGGCGCTGCATGGCATTGCTTGACATTGCCTACCCCGAGCAGCTCCCGAGCAACTCCAGGGCCGCCTCTGACGGAGGGCCACGCACCCAGCCAGTTCTGTCAGAAACAAATGGCACCCCCTTGGACAATGCCAAATTCGGGCAACGACTACCTGGAGAGTCCTGGACTACCTGGAGGGTCCTGGTTCATGGCGAGGAGAAGAGGAGAGCAGCGTTCACACTGAATACAATAGAGGTCAGTCCACCAGTAACCTTCAACAACAGACCCAACCCTGAGACCCCAGGACGTCCATTGACTTTTGGTGTGGGAGCGTTGCGCTTCCTATAGTAAGACCATCGACACCCAAGAAACCCAGGGCACCCTGGAGGCACGCAGGGTGTTTCTTTGCATGGGCCCCCACTGTACTAGAAGGGGGCAAGACGGGCAGAAAACTCTCGAGGGGGTGGAATCATGCAGACGGGGCACGCGTCAGGCGCCGAGGCGGAAGCCAGTCCGAGCGCCAGTCCACTCGACCGTAGAACCACTCCAGATCAGAGCGGGAGGGACAGGATGGGAGGACAGACCCCGATATGGGAAGCACGCAGCTGAGCCTGTAACGTGGCAGGAGCCATTCCAGACGACCGAAGGCATTATGATTGAAAACATACTCCAAATCAGAGCGGTGGCATCCCCTGTGGAAAGTTGGGCGCTGGGAGGGAGGGAGGGAGGGAGGGAGAGAGCGGACAGGGACACAGAGGGGACACAGAGGACGGAAAGGGACTGGAGTGGAGTTGAGGGGACTGGAAAAGGAGGAAGGGAGTATTATTCTTCAACGGAGGGGAGGGGACGGGAGGGAGGGGAGGGTCGGCGGGAAGGAGAGAAGCAGAGGCATGCCACGCGCGCTCCCGCCAAATCTAACATGCTGCCCCTGCCACCCATCCCTTCCAACACTGCGCTGATGTTCTATCCATCTGCCGACAGGTGTCATGGCGAACCTGGAAGCCCCAAAAGGACACTATCGTGTTATGCGCAATCAAGAAAGGAAAAAAGGATCTGTGCACATCGGAGGAAGAGGATCGCGGAACAAATAATGGCATGAAGATCAAACTGTCGGAGGTCCGCGCTGACTTCGTGGATCGGCGCTGGAGGCGCCGCCAGGGAGCTCCCGCGCCAATCCGAAAAATCCGCGCAGACCTCCGAAAGTTGATGCTTGTGTCCTTGTTCTGTTCCCTGAGAAGGCGTGGCGTACGAATTGGAGGCGGCCAAGGGGTCTGAACTGGATGTCCCCCCAGAAAATCGGTCAAGAAGGACGGATAAGGGCAAACCCGCTCAAGATCGGTCCCCGGACCTCCTGGGGCCCATCTGGTGCAGTTCTTCACCCCAGGTACGTTTTTCACGGTCCCAGGGCCCGAAGACGGCCCCTGGAGGCCAAAAAATACAAAAACAACAAAAAAAATCCCAGGACCCAGCACCTCGAACCTCCCCCCCTCCTTGCAGGCCGGAAGAGGAAGGGAAGGACGGAGAAGGCAGAGGGGAGGAGGGAACGGGAGGGCAGGGGTAGACAAGGGGGCACAAAAACCGGGGGGGGGGGGGCACCAGCCGCAGGCCGGCACACAGAGAGGGCCAACACCGAGCGAACACCGCGGACAGAATTGCACATGCCGCAAGAAGCCCAAATCTCCGACGAACCTATTTGTCCCAGGGCCATCGAAAGAGGGTGGTTCGGGGATCTGCTGACCCGGGTCAATTCAGACCCAGGTCAGTCGGGCCTTGCAGGATCCTGCAAGATATCCTGCAGGATCCTGCACCCAAACCCGGGTCAACGCGACGGATCCTGCAAGATCCTGCAGGATCCTGCACCCAAACCCAGGTCAATTCCCCGGCCCTTCAGGATCCTGCAGGATCGGGAGCTCTGGCTGACCCCCGTTTGAATTGACCCCCGTCACAAGGCTCCTGAGTGGGGGACGAAGGAACACCCGTGGGGAAGCGGTGGAAACCTTGGCCGCGCACTGAAAAAAGGTCAACACCGTCGGATGTCTGGGACCGGAGAGATCTGGAGACCATTGACAGAGAGGGAGCGCCAGTCCTGGTCGAGCTTGCGCTTCTTGTTGACCTCCTCGCGCCCTACCTTGAGCTGGCTCACCTGGGTGCTCAGCTGCGTCGCAGCTCCCCTCGCCAATTACGAGCCGTCCTGACGTCCCCTCTCGCCCTCACTTCGTTCACCCGTGGACCACGAGACCACTCCGCGACGGTCCCGAACGAACATATCACGCAGCGCGAAGACCCAAAAAGCAGCCTTCATTGGAAACTTTTTCTTTGTTCAGAACTCTGCGCGACGGGGAAGGCCATATCAACCAGCATTGAATCGATACGTCGGATCGGGTTCAGAACCTGCGTCCGATGGGGCCTGCATCGGCACGGAATCGAGATAGAATCGGATCGGCCGCGCAAGGATGCACAGCAGCACCCAGGACGAGCACCGGGCCGCATCGGGTCGCTGGAAAATCGAACTTAGATCGGATCGGGCCCGCCAGACTCGATATCGAACATGATCGATCGGACTGAAACGCACCCAATTAGCGCCGACAGCCCTGTTCGTGACGCGGGCAGTGGGCCCTGGGGCAGATCGACGAGCCGCGCGCCTCAACGACTGGCACGTGCTGGGCGGGCGAGCAAACGAAGACAAAGGGCGCCTGGCCAGAACCTCGGAGATTTGGCCTCGAGCCATGGGGACCCCCGGGCGAGGAGGCTCGGAGCACTGCAGCTTCATCTTTGGAAGCCCTTCCCTATCCTCGGGGGCGTCCAAGGGGGCGACGTCCAGGAGGGGGGGTCGCAAACCACGGCACGAGGCACGTGCGCGGCCCCGGGGGGGAGGGGAGGGGGCGGGCCAAGCGACGTGCTGAAATGAGGAGAGGGGGCCATGAAATCCAGGGAGCCATGATATCCACCCAGGTGTGCGCCCGCTGCAAGTTTGCACCGTTTAACATGAGGGGGCCTCAGTCACACAAACTCCGACCGACTAGTTTCGATCCCATGTTACTTCACGTCATAGTTGGTCTGGTTCTGAATTTGGTGTGAAGGGACTTCGGCCGTTCCAGCAGGAGTGCCCACAATTCCGTGGCAACTCCTTGTGCTCCTCCCGCCCCTTTCCTCGTCCTCCCGCTCCTCCTGCTGCCCTCCTCTCGCTCTCCTGACCTCTGACGTCTTGGCATGGCCCATCTGCCCCCCCACCCTCTTGGACGACCCCGACATCATCGGGGCCCCATCCCTTAGGTTAGGTCCGGCATGCCCCCCTACAGGCGAATGTTGGACGACAGCTAAGAAAATACCAACAAATATTCCCAAAATGATATAAAACAAATATAGAACACCATCCCCATACTATTCTTGACTACTTCTGAGCATTCCTCCTGTAGAGGGACAGGCCCGACTGAGCCTCAGGGGCCCCGCGCCCTCGAACCCCCCGGCCCTGTGCACCGAGGGCACGGCGCCCCGACTCTCGGGCGGTGCGGCGCGGGCTCCGCGGAGGAGGCAGGCCACAGGTCTGGGAGAGAGGGCGCCCGCGGGCGGCCCCCTGCGGGTGTAGCCCGCCACGAGCATGCTGTTTCCAGACACAGATCTACAAATCTGTAGAGTCCTGTTCCTCCTCCTCCTTATCTCCGCCTCCTCCTACTCCTCCTCCTCCTCCTTCTCCTCCTCATCATCCCTCTCCTGGTCGTCGTCGATGTCGTTCAGGGTCGGCGGCACCCCGGCCGTCAGGCCTTCACAATGTGTGTATATATATATATATATATATACACACGCATGTGTATATACATGTGTACACATGTGTATACGCACATATACATACACACATGGCGACGCCTCGTTTGCTCTGTCAATTTCTACTGGCCCCCAACTTCCCCCGGCACGGGGGACAACCCAATCATGTTATGTGTAAAGCAAGTTTGCACATATTATGTGTAAAGCATAGATGCGCAGGTTTACATGTATGCAATTATGTATTCGATATAACACAAAACAGCACTATATAATACAATGCCATACAACACACTACAATCTAATAAGATACACTGCACTACACTACAATACACTACAATACAGTTCTACACAATACAACAAAATACAACAACAGACCATAGTTTTGGGAGGGGGGGAAAGGACAAGGAAGGAGACGACCTCGCATTAACTCAAATCACAGTCACAACTCGGCGTGTCGGCAACTTCATAGAAGCACAAGCGACAATGCGGACTTGGAAAACGACATCTCCAAGTACGCCGCATATACACCTATACAAACCAACGGAGGACAAATGCGATGATTGTGATGGTGGCGATGTTGGTGATGCGCGCACGAGTTGGCGACGATGCAAGACGACGATGCATGATGGCAATGCGCTAACATACTGGCGATGCTGGCGAAAAAGCATGATGGCGATGACGACGGTGGCAATTATTTGGCTCCATACCCCTTTGACAGTGACTGTGGCGATGAGGACTGTGATGATGAATGTGTTGGTGACGAGTGTGGTGATAAGTGTGATGATGCTTGTGGTGATCGTGGTTGTGGCGAGTGCGGTGGTGGGTGCGATGATCGTGGTGGCGATGAGTGTGGTGATGACAGCGACGACTGTGGTGTTGAGTACGATCGGGACACCATCGGGGCACCATCGGGCTAAATAATAAATGGCACCACCACCAAACCATCGGGATACCGACGGGACACCGACGGGACACCGACGGGACACAGACGGGACACCGGCGAAACACCTACGGGACACCGACGGGACACCGACGAGACACCGACAGGACACCGACTGGACACCGACGGGGCACCGAAGGGACACCGACGGGACAACGACGGGACACCGACGGGGCATCCACGGGACAACGACGGGACACCGACGGGGCACCGACGGGACACCGACGGGACACTGACGGGACACCGACGGGACTCCGACGGGACACCGACGGGACACCACGGCGGGACCCCCCTGGCCATGCTGGACCACCTGAGGAGCGGTGTTTTGTCTTGACCTGCCCTAGACACATAGGAATCATTTCTCTCGCCCGACCACGCAGATTCGCCTCGCCCGCACGTGCGACACGAACGCGAAACCAAAACCGATTTCCTGGTGTGAGTCTCCCCGTTCCCCTCCGACGTCACCCCCCAACCCCCGATACATCTATTTATCGGAGGTGAGGGGGTGAGATCGAAGTGGAACGGAAAGCCCCCCTACTGGGAAATCGGTTTCGGTTTCGTGTTCGCGCGTGCCGTGCGTGCGGGCGAGGCGAAGTCTCCTCCAGCTGAGGCGCGGCCGGACCAAACGATTCCTTTCCGGGGGCCGGTGGCCCGCGGTGTCCCGCCGGTGTCCCGCCTCCGGCTGAGGCGCGGCCGGACCAAACGATTCCTTTCTGGGGGCCGGTGGCCCGCGGTGTCCCGCCGGTGTCCCGCCAGTGTCCCGTCGATGTCCCAACGATGATGATGATGATGATGATGATGATGATGATGATGATGACGATGATGATGGTGCCGATGATGTTGATGTTGATGATGATGATGATGATGATGATGGTGATGGTGGTGATGATAATGTTGTCCCGATAATGATGATGACGATGATGATGATGATGATGATGATCATGATGATGATGTTTACGATGATAATGATGCTGATGATGATGAGGATGATGATGGTGATGGTGGTAATGATGATGGTGTCCCGATGATGATGGTTTTGATGATGATGTTGCTGATGATGATGCCGATGATGATATCCCGATGATGGTGATGTTGACGATCCTGATGATGCTGATGAGGATGACATGATGTTGAGACGATGATGATGATGATGCTGATGATGATGATGACGTTGTCCCGATAAGGTTGATGATTATGTTAATGATGATGGTGATGATGATGGCGTCCCGATGTTGGTGATGATGATGACGATGATGGTTTCCCGATGATGATGATGTTGATGATGAGGATGATGATGATGATGATGATGTGGTGATGTTGATGTTGATGATGGTGGCCCGACGATGGTGATGATGATGAATATGTTGATGATGATGGTGTCCGAATGATGATGATGATGGTGATGATGATGATGGTGACGATGATGATGGTGCCCCGATGATGATGATGATGATGATGTTGATGATGATGTTGCTGATGATGATGGTGTCCCGATGATGATGATGATGTTGATGATGTTGTTCATGAAGATGATGAAATGATGATGATGGTGATGGTGGTGTTCTGATGGTGATGAGTGTGTCCCGATGATGATGTTGATGATGATGGTGACGATGATGGTATCCCGATGATGGTGTTGATGATGATGATACTGTTGATGATGGTGATGAGGTGATGATGATGATGGTGTCCCGATTATGATGATGATGTTGATGACGTTGATGACGATGATGTTGTTGTTGATGATGATGACGTTGACTGTGAGATCGACTGTGACATAGATAGTGAGATCGATAGCAAAACCGAATGTGAGATCAATTGTGAGATCGATTGTGAGATCGACGGTGAGATCGATTGTGAGATCGATAGTCCGATGGATTCCGAGATCGATCGACTGAAATAGATCGAGTGAGATCGATCGAGTGAGATCGATCGAGCGAGACCGATAGTGATATCGATAGTGAGATCGATAGGGAGACCGATCGAGTGAGACGTTGGTTCCCCCCCCCGAACCTCCTTATCACCCGAAGGGTGGTCGTATAGTTACATATATAGAGAGAGATAACCTACACGACCACCCTTCGGGTGATAAGGAGTATGTGTGGGGTAGGAGAGGGGGGAACCAACATCTGACTCAATCGATCTCACTATCGATCTCACTCAACTGGACACCACGGGACACCACGGGGCACCACAGGACACTTGCCGATCTCACGATCGATCTCACGATCGATCTCACCCAACGGGACACCATAGGACCCCACAGGACCCCACGGGACACCGGGAGACACCTCTCGATCTCACGATCGGTCTCACTATCGATCTCACTATCGATCTCACTGAACGGGACATCATAGGACACTACGGGACACCACGGGACACCTCGGGGCCACCGCCGGACGGGCGGGAGGGGGAGAATTACTTGTCTTGACTTCGCCCAACAAGCGGCGGGTCCATTCCTCTCGCGCGCCCACGCAGCTTCGCCTCGCCCGCACGCACGACATGAACGAAACGAAACGATGTCCCGGTTGTGGGTCTCCGTCCTACTGCGACCTCACCCCCCAACCTCCGATATATATATATATATATATATATATATGTATGGTCGCCCCCCCCCCTGGTATCATACCATTCGCCGTTCTGCGAACGGCGACTGCGAACGGCGAATGGTATGATACCAGAGGGGGGGAGAGGAGTAGGGGGAGAAGAGTAGGCGGAGGAGACGGAGGAGGGTGTTTTTTCCTTTTTCCCCCCCCCCCCCGCCCTCGGAGGCGGATTTTGTTATTTCTTTTTCGGTTTGAAAACACAAGTTTTTTCTAATGTTTCATTGTTCCCCTTTTTTTCGGGCCCCCCTGGGGCGGCGGGTAAACCCCGAGGGGCCGAACGGGAGAGCGAAAAACAGGGGAAAAAAGTAAAAATATTAAAAGGAAAAAAGGAAAACAACTCCGCCTCCGAGGGCGGGGAAGAGCAACAAACATGAAAAAAACACCCTCCTCCGTCTCCTCCGCCTACCCCTCTCCCCCCCTCCTCCTCATCCGTCTTCCCAAATGGGGGGAAACAGACAAGGGCAGGGCGGTTTTTTCCTTTTTCCCCCTCCCCGCCCTCTGAGGCGGAGTTTTCCCTCTCTTCTCCATGTGAACACATCAGTTTTTTGAGTTTTTTTCTTTTTTCTTTCTTTTCGGGAAGGAGTAGGAGGAGAACCATGAGGAGGAGAAAGATGATATTGTTTCCCTGTGTGGGGGATCCTCCACATATTGATTCCTTATGTGGAAGGGATCTCCACATGTTGATTCCGTCTGTGGAGGGACCTCCACATATTGATTCCCTATGTGCAAGGGGTCTTCATATTGATTTCTTATGTGGAGGGGCCTCCCACTTGTACATTCTTTATGTGGAAGGGGCCTTCGCATATTATCTCTTTATGTGAAGGGGCGTGCACATATTGATTCCTTCTGTGGAAGGGCCTTCAAACATCGACTCCTTATGTGTAGGGGCCTCGACATATTGATTCCATTTATGGAGGGACCTACACGTAATGATTCCATATGTGCAAGGGGCCTCCATAATGATATCTTGTGTAGAGGGGCCTCCCACTCGTTCAATCCTTATGTGGAAAGGGTCTGATTCCTCTTGTGGGGGATCCTCCACATATTGTTTCCTTATGTTGAAGGGATCTCCAAATGTTGATTCCGTCTGTGGAGGGACCTCCACATGTTGATTCCTTATGTGCAAGGATCTCCATATTGATTTCTTATGTGGAGGGGCCACCAACTTGTTCATTCCTTATGTGGAAGGGGCCTTCACATAATGATTCCTTACGTGAAAGGGCCTGCACATATGGATTCCTTATGTGGATGGGCCTTTTAATATCGATTCCTTATGTGGAAGGGCCTCCACATATTGATTCCGTCTGTGGAGGGACCTCCACATATTGATTCGTTCTGTGGCGGGCGATCTCCTGTTCCTCCTCCTCCTTCTGCTCCTCCTCCCCCTGCTTCTCTCACTCCGGCGCAGGGGTTGAGGAGAAGAAGGATCAGAAGGAGTAGGAGGAAAAAGATGAGGAGGAGAAAGATGATATTGTTTCCTTTTGTGGAATGGCCTCCACATATTGACTCCTTATGTGGAAGGGACCTCCACATGTTGATTCCGTCTGTGGAGGGACCTCCACATATTGATTCCCTATGTGCAAGGGGTCTCCATATTGATTTCGTTTGTGGAGGGTCCTCTCACTTGTTGATTCCTTATGTTGGAAGGGGTCTGCACATATGGATTCCTTATGTGGGTGGGCATTCAAATGATCGATTCCTCAAGTTGAGGGGCCTCCACATGTTGATTCCGTCTGTGAAGGGACCTCCACCAATTGCGTTCTTTTGCGGCGGGCGATTTCCTTTTCCTCCTCCTCCTCCTCCTCCTGCTCCTCCCCCTCCTCCTCCCGCTCTGGCACAGGGGTTGAGGATAAGAAGGAGCAGAAGGAGTAGGAGGAGAAAGATGAGGAGGAGAAAGATGATATTGTTTCCTTTTGTGGAGGGGCCTCCTCCATATTGATTCCTTATGTGGAAGGGATCTCCACGTGTTGATTCCGTCTGTGGAGGGACCTCCACATATTGATTCCCTATGTGCAAGGGGTCTCCATATTGATTTCTTTTGTGGAGGGTCCTCTCACTTGTTGATTCCTTATGTTGGAAGGGGTCTGCACATATGGATTCCTTATGTGGATGGGCATTCAAATGATCGATTCCTCAAGTTGAGGGGCCTCCACATGTTGATTCCGTCTGTGGAGGGACCTCCACAAATTGAGTTCTTTTGCGGCGGGCGATTTCCTTTTCCTCCTCCTCCTCCTGCTCCTCCCCCTCCTCCTCCCGCTCTGGCGCAGGGGTTGAGGATAAGAAGGAGCAGAAGGAGTAGGAGGAGAAAGATGAGGAGGAGAAAGATGATATTGTTTCCTTTTGTGGAGGGGCTTCCTCCATATTTTTCCTTATATGCAAGGGGCCTCGCGCATATTAATTCCTCTTGTGGGGTGGGAGTCCTCCACAAATTGGTGCCTTATGTGGAAGGGACCTCCACATGTTGATTTCGTCTGTGGAAGGACTTCCACATATTCATTTCTTAGGTCAAAGGGGTCTCCACATGGATTTCTTATGTGGATGGGCCTTCGAATATATATATATATATATATATATATATTCGATATGTGGAGCTGCCTCCACATATTGAGTTTGTCTGTGGAGGGACCGCCGAATATTGATTCCTTATGTGCAACGGGTCTCCATATTGATATCTTGTGTGGAGGGGCCTCCAACATGTTGAATCCTTATGTGGGAGGGGCCTTCATAGATGAGTTCCTTATGTGAAGGAGCCTGCACACATTGATTCCTTATGTGGAAGGCCCTTCACATATCGATCCCTTATGTGGAGGGGCCCCCACATGGATTCCTTGTGTGGAATAGGAGGGGAAAGATGATGATGAGGAAGAAGAGTAGGAGGCGGAGGTGGACACGGGGGAAGCGGACGTATCTATTCCTTTTGTGGCGGGGCGGGGTACATAGAATGGGAGGAGAGGAGAGGAGGAGGAGAGAGAGAGAGAGAGTCAAGAGAGGGAGGAGAGAGACAGAGGGAGGAGGAGGAGAGGGAGGAGGAGAGAGAGAGGAAGGGAGAGGAGAGGAGGAGAGAGAGAGAGAGTGAGAGAGAGAGAGTCAAGAGAGGGAGGAGGAGAGAGAGAGAGAGAGTCAAGAGAGAGACAGAGGGGGAGGAGAAGAGAGGAGAGATAACGAGAGAAAGAGGAACGAAATTCGGCAGAAAACGGGCGGGAACGTTGAGTCAAAGAGTCGGCGAGGAGTGAGGGAGGAAGGAGGATCGGGAGGATAACGAACATAATCAAAAGGAGAAGGAACGAATCATAGAAAGAAATGCAGCGGGAAGGAACGACACCGATGCGGACGGAGAGTGGGCAGCATACGAGGGGGAGGGCTGACAAAGACAGAAGTGAGAAGTATCGCAGACAAGGCAAATGATATGATACCAGGGGGCGAGCATATATCTATATATATATATATATATATATATACAAGACTGCAGTGGCGCTTCGCGCCATGCACCTTGGTCCTTGAAGTTTGGTATGCAGGCGGAATAGCAGGAAGGTCAAGCCGACAATTTAGCAATAACTCCTGGTTGCCTTTTCTGGCATCGCCGCTATAATAATGTTATTCGTTATCCTTCCTCCATGTTTCTTTTTCCATATTTTCGCCATGCCCTCCGCATTCTCCCCATCCTCCTCAGCTCTTTTTTGCGGAGGCTCCTCCCTGGAGAGCCTCTAGGGGCCTCGCAAAAGTTGTTTCAGGCTTTCTTAAGGTCTTCTGGAGACCTCCTGGGCGTATTCTGGGGGCCTCCGCGGGCTTTCTCGGGCCACCCTGCCTCCAACCGCGGTCTCCCTGAACGACCGAATCACGATTTGGAATTCTTCGGAGGATGTCTTTGGGCCATCTGGGTCGCCATGGGGCTCTCTGAGGGCCATCTTGGACCCGTGTTGTGCCGTCTTGGGGCTCTCTTGGACTGCCTGGAAGCCCTTTCGGATGGTTGTGGGGCGATTTTGGAGCCTCCCAGGCGGCTTCGGACGCCCAGAAGACCGCCGTCTTGGAGCGTCGGGAAGCCGAAAAGAGGAGAACCCTAAAATTCACCAAAAACCAATAGAACATCGATGATTTTTGCCTCGGGGGGCCTTCATGGGAGTGCTCTTGGAGGCCTCTTTGGGGCCGTCCTGGAGGCCTCTTGGGCCATCTTGAGGTCACGTCGGCCACTCTTGGAGCGCTCTTGTGCTGTCTTGGGGGTCTCTGGGACGTCTCCGATGACCCCCCTGATCGCCCTAGGTGTTCTGGGAAGGCTTGGCAAAGCGCCATGTGAGGCCCGGTGGCCGTTTCGAGGCCCGTCTGGAGGGTCCCAAAGCCCCAGATCCCGGGAGTCCAGTTTTTGTTTGAGGGGGGTGGGGATGGGTTTTCCCCCCGCCCGGGCTTATAAAAGTATAGGAAGAGGAATATCCCTCTCTATATATTTAAAAGCATATACATATATATATATATATATATATATATATATATATATATATATATACAAGACTGCAGTGGCGCTTCGCGCTATGCACCTTGGTCCGTGAAGTTTGGTATGCAGGCGGAATCGCAGGAAGGTCAAGCCGACAATTTAGCGATAACTCCTGGTTGCCTTTTCTGGCATCGCCGCTATAAGAATGTTATTCGGTATCCTTCCTCCATGCTTCTTGTTCAATATTTTCGCCATGCCCTGCGCATTCTCCCCATCCTCCTCAGCTCTTTTTAGCGGAGGCTCCTCCGTGGAGAGCCTCTAGGGGCCTCACAAACGTTGTTTCAAGCTTTCTTGAGGCCTTCTGGAGACCTCCTGGGCGTATTCTGGGGGCCTCCGGGGGCTTCCTCGGGCAACCCTGCCTCCAACCGCGGTCTCCCTGAACAACCGAATCAGGATTTGGAATTCTTCGGAGGATGTCTTTGGGCCATCTTGGGCCGCCATAGGGCTCTCTGAGGGCCATCTTGGACCCGTGTTGTGCCGTCTTGGGGCTCTCTTGGACTGCCTGGAAGCCCTTTCGGATGGTTGTGGGGCGATTTTGGAGCCTCCCAGGCGGCTTCGGACGCCCAGAAGATCGCCGTCTTGGAGCGTCGGGAAGCCGAAAAGAGGAGAATTTTTAAAGTTCACCAACAGACCACAGAAAATCAATGATTTTTGCCTCGGGGGGCCTTCTTGGGAGTGCTCTTGGAGGCCTCCTTGGGGCCGTCCTGGAGGCCTCTTGGGCCATCTTGAGGTCACGTCGGTCACTCTTGAAGCGCTCTTGTGCTGTCTTGGGGGTCTCTGGGACGTCTCCGATGACCCCCCTGATCGCCCTAGGTGTGCCGGGAAGGCTTGGCAAAACGCCATGTGAGGCCCGGTGGCCGTTTCGAGGCCCGTCTGGAGGGTCCCAAAGCCCCAGATCCCGGGAGTCCGGCTTTGGGGGGGGTGACGGGTTTTCCCCCCGCCCGGGCTTGTAAACATATGGGAAGAGGAAAATTAATATATATATATATATATATATATATATATATATACAAATATACAAGCGCCATGCACATTGGTCCTTGAAGTTTGGCACGCAGGTGGAATAGCAGGAAGGTCAAGCCGACGATTTAGCGATAACTCCTTGTTGCCTTTTCTGGCATCGCCGCTATAAGAATGTTATTCGGTATCCTTCCTCCATGCTTCTTGTTCCTTATTTTCGCCATACCCTGGGCATTCTCCCCATCCTCCTCAGCTGTTTTTTGCGGAGGCTCCTCCTTGGAGAGCCTATGGGGGCCTCACAAAAGTTATTTCAGGCTTTCTTAAGGCCTTCTGGAGGCCTCCTGGGCGCATTCTGGGTTGTGCCTACAGGGAGAGTGGCGGTATATAAGATCGTTGGCGCTTCGTGGTGCTTTATACCCCAGCACCCTCTCCCGAGGCCCAAGAACAATCTACTTGGAGGCGTCTGCCTCTAGATGTTTGTGGCGAAGGAAACTTGCGCAAATGCCCGCACGACCAACCACTGCTCTTCACGAAGGACCAGACAGCATCGCATCGAAAGGCTGGATCGGATGCGTCGGATCGGGCTTGCATGGGCACGGGGTCAGAATCGAACTGGATCGGCCGCGCAACGATGGCCTTGCAGACATCGGGGCGCATCGGGCCGTCAGAATATCATCATCGAATCGGATCAGGCTGGCCGCGATCGAAATCGACTCCGATCATACGGATCGAAAGGCACTCTGGAAGACAATGGGGCGGGGAAGGGGCCAAACGCGAAAGAGACGGGAAGACGACAGAACCCCTTCCCCACATCTCACCACACGAGAAAAAGATATTCAAACATTCGATATGTGGAACAACAAAAGAAGTTCGTTTTTTTTCTTCCTCTCTCTCTCTCACGCACACACACATACACACACTTGTTTCGTCGGCGGCCGGGCGAATGTCACCGCAACGAGTAATAGGGCGGGTCACGCCTAGCTCAGATACGACTAGACTTGCAGATGGGGTGTCAAGACGTGGCTGATGCAACGCGCACACACACAAGCCTACCAACTGATAGCCAGCGTGAACCCCAAACTGTGTCTTTTTGCGGCATACGCGGGTCAATGTGGGTGGTAAAATCAAGGTGGTGAGATCAAGGTGGTACAATCCATGTTGTGCAATCTATATGGCACAATGGACTTGAAAAGTCAACTCCACTGCTCGCGCATTCACCCCACCCTCCCACACGCAACTCGGTTTTCAAAAACTATACGACGGCGACTGCGATGACTGCTTGGCGCTGGCTGGAGCATCTCTGCGGCGGCGCCACCGCGCGCAAGCTCGGTCGCAGAGCGGCCAGCTAGGTCGACACAACCGACGCGCCCGCGGCGGCGCTGACCATGGCAACGCCCCAACACATCTCACAGGCCGCGCTGGCGCGCGGGCACTTCAGTGCGGGTCGATAACTCGGGGGGGCGGGGTAGCAAGTCGACGTCGACAACGGCGGAAACGATGATAGTAGCGATGACGATGAAGGTGATGGCAATGACGACAGCAAGGCCAATGGCGGCGCCGATGCTGGTCACGCCGATGACGGTGATGAAGTGCATGTCGCTGATGAAGGTTGTGGAAGGATTTCGACATGCGCGCGCGGCCGACGCGCGCAAGTAGCCCGCATGGTTTTATTTGACAGGGATCATGCCCCCCCCCCAGGAAGCGAGCAAGGGCGTCCGAATGATTTCGACATGCGCACGAGAAAGACCCGCGTGGTCTCATTTGACGGAAATGCCGATGGTGCCCCTATGACGGAAATGCCGATGGTGCCCCTAAATCGCAAACAAACGTGCTCATCGATGTTTTGAAAACCATGTTGGTAAACACATTGTTTGTTACACATGCTCGATCTTGAAAACCTTACAGAACCTAAGGGTCCCGGCTGGTTTCGACATGCGCGCGCGACCGCGCACGCGTGTGGATCGTGCCCCGTTTAGTCAGCAAGAGGTTCATGAAAACGATAAATATCCGTTTGCAAACGAGTGCGCACGCATAGTTTTATTTGACGGACATGGAAGGTGACGATAAGGGTAATTACCCAATGCGGGAAAATGTGCAAGCCGAACGATGTGGCAGTGTCAGGTGTCAAATGTAACCTGGATTACCAATGAGGAGACCGAGAAACCCGTGGGGTGGTAGATTCAGATTCACGTCAGTAAGGATACCCAACGCAAAAAAAACAAGCAAAGCAAAGCAAAGCAATACAACGCAACGCAGAGCAATGCAAAAACAAACAAACAAATGAAAAGCAGCATGAAGCAACGCAAAGCAAGGCAAAGCAACGGCAAACCAATGCAGAGCCATGCGCAGCAATGCAGTAACACAGGGCAATACAAAGCCATCCAACGAAACACAAAGCAGCACAAAGCATTACAAGGCAATCCAAAGCAACACAACGCAATGCAACGCAATGTAAAGCAATGCAAAGCAATTCAAAGCAATGCAGAGCCATGCGCAGTCATGCAAAGAAAAGCCAATCAATGCAAATCAACGGAAAGCAATGCAAAGCAACGCACAAACAATGCAAAGCAATACAGAGCAATGCAAATCAACCCCAGGCAATACAACGCAACGCAACGCAAGGCAAACAAAAACAACGCAAGGCAATACGAAACAAATCGTAACCATGGAAAGCAATGCAGAGCAACGCAGGGCAATGCAGAGCAATGTAAAATAATGCAGGGCAAAGACAAGCAACGCAAAACAAACACTTGTGAAGCAATGCGTAACAATACGTAGACATGCAAAGCAATGCAAAGCAACGCAACGCAATGCAAAGCAATGTAAAGCAATGCAACGCAAATCAATGCCAGGCAATGCGAAACAATGCGCAGCAATTCAGAACATGCAGAGCAATGCAAAGCAATGCCAAACCATGCAGAGCAGTGCAAAGCATTGCGAGGCAACGCAAAGCATTGCGAAACAATGCGAAGCGGGCGGCGACGAGGCGGCGGCGGCGGCCACATGGCGGCCACGGCGGCGCGCAGGCCCAGGCGACGGGCGGCCACATGGTGGCCGGAGGGGCCCAGAAGCCCAAGCGACGGTCGGCGACGGGCCGCGCCGAGGCGGCGACGGCGGCCACGTGGCGGCCTGAGCGGCCTGCGGGCCCAGTTCCCTAGAGAAGGCACGAGAACCCAGGAGTGCTAGAACTGCTTGGGGAACAGTAAGCGAGCATGAGGCCTCGCACGCGTGCCCGCCCTTGCCCGCGCGCGGCCTCGTGGGCCTTCGCCCGCTCCAGCCCGCGCGCGATGGTGGAGTGCGCCACCCAGGCCTTGCTCCCCCAGCGCTCCTCGGCGCGCGCGGCAGCGGAGGGGGAAAGGGGGGGGGAAGGGCAGGGGGGAGGGGGAAGGGAGAAGGGAAGGAGGAGGAGTAGGAGGAGGAGCTCGAGGTGGAGGAGGAGGAGGAGGAAAAGGAAAAGGAGGAGGAAGAGGAGGAGGAGGAGAGGTGGAGGATGAGGAGGAGGAAGAGGGAGGAGGGGGAGGGGGGTGGGGAGGGGGAAAGGGAGGTGGGAGGGGGGGGAGGGGAGGGGAAGGGACAAACGCCCCAGGGGAGGAGAGGAAGGGGGAGGGCGGAGCGGGGGGGGGGGGGCGAAAGAGGGGGCAACGAGAAGGGGCAGGGCGGACATTGAGAAAAAGAGTGAGAGGGGGAGGGAAAATCTGTACATCTATGACCCAGAAAGCAGGAGGTGAAAAGAGAAGGAAAGAGACAGAGAGAGAGAGAGAAGAGATACCCAATTAGCCTGGCGAATGGCCCAACTATATGCAGTTGTGTATACCGCCATTGTATGCACAACATTTGGAGGAGCTCTCGATAGGGCCACGAAACGCGTGAGCGGTGTGCCACAATTTTTCTGGTGGGCGCATGCGAAAGCAGGCACTGGGAGCGTCGGTGGAATCCCCTGTGGGGGCACGAAACGCGCGAGAGGTGTGCCAGAATGGGTGTGGGTGACGCATGCGAACGCAGCCGTTGGGGCCGTCGGTGGAGCTCCCTATGGGGCCGCGAAACGTGCGATGGGTGTGCCGAAATGGGTGCGGGTGACGCATGCGAACGCAGCCACTGGCGCCTTCGTTGGAGTTCCCTGTGGGGCCACGAACGCGTGAGAGGTGTGCCGGAATGTGCGTGGGTGACGCACATTGGCGGTGGCACCGGGGCCTTCGTTGGCGCTCCCTTTGGGGTCACGAAACGTGTGAGGGGTGTGACGAAATCGATGTAAGTGACGCAGGCGGGCGGTGGCACTGGGGCCTTCGGTGGAGCTCCCTATAGGGCCACGAAACGCGTGGGGTGTGACGGACTGGATGTGGGTGACGCATGCGGGCGGTGGCACAGGGGCCTTCGATGGAACTCCCTATGGGGCTATGGGGTGGGTGACGCATGCGGGCGGTGGCGCTGGGGCACTCGGTGGAACTCCCTATGGGGCCGCGAAGCGTGTGAGGGGTGCGCCGAAATAGGCGTGGGTGACGCACGCAGGCGGTGGCACTGCGGTCTTCGGTGGAGCTCCCTATGGGCCACGTAGCGTGTGAGGGGTGTGCCGCAATGGGTGTGGTTGACGCATGCGGGCGATGGCACTGGGGCCTTCACTGGATCTCCCTATGGGGCCACGAAGCGTGTGAGGGGCGTGCCGACATGGGCGTGGGTGACGCATGCGGGCGGTGGCACCGGGGCCTTCGGTGAAGCTCCCTATGGGCCACGTAGCGTGTGAGGGGTGTGCCGAAATGGGCGCAGGCGACGCATGCGGCGCTGGGGCCTTCGCTGGGGCCCCCTATGCGGCCACGAAGCGCGCGAGGGGCGTGACGGACTGGATGTGGGCGACGCGTGCGGGCAGTGGCACAGGGGCCTTCGGCGGGGCCCCCTATGGGGCCACGAAACGTGCGAGAGGTGTGCCGACATGGGCGTGGGCGACGCATGCGGGCAGTGGCGCTGGGGCAGATGTTCTTTTTAGCTGTGCGCCAGGCGCGGGCGGCGCGGGCCCAGATCGAAGCAGCCGCCCTGCTGGCGGCCGCGGGGCGCAGGCGGCAGGCGAAAGCTTGGAAACGGGGCACTGAGTGGCAAAGGAGCGAGCGAGCCAAAAGGACCAAACCACCGCCACACAGCCACCCCCAGTCAGCGAGCCTGCGCCCTCGGCTGCGCCTCCTTCGGCGGCGGCCCGATTCTGATCCTTTGGGCCTTCTCGAGGCGATGCTGCAAGCCTCGAGCGCTGTCAGGAAGCCTGCGCTGCGCTGCTGACAGGCCTCTGCGCTTGCCACCGACCACGCGAGTATGGCAATGGTACCTGGTATAAATGCGGCACCCGTTGACGGCGACAAGCTGATGCTAGCCGCTGGTCACCCCAGGGGCGCCAGTGCCATCGCCTGAGAAGAGCACGGAAGCAGAAGGCCCAGAAGGGGGCCCCGGGGGCAACCGACCGCGAGGGTTCTGGCGATCTCGAGCGGCGAGCGAAACCGACGCCACACTGCGAGAGGACCTGGCTGCTGGACTGCAAGCCCTCGGCCGGCTGGCTGAGGCAGATCTAGGCCGCAGCGCTGCGCCGCAACATCTGACGGCGACCGCTGGCAGCACTGCGCGGCCAGGGCAAGGCATCCTGAGGGGCTTCTGCAGCGGGGCCCGCAGGAGGCAGCGAAGGACCTGGGGGGCGGCCGCAGGGCGCTCGCCGAGCTCCTCCTCCACCACCACCCCGCGGTTGCAGATCCCGCCCACGCTGCCCGAGACAGCGGCGCGATCCCCATTCCTCGCGCCGACAGCGACCCCCGCGCGGGGGCCCGCGGCACTCGGAGGGCCCGCGGGCCTCTCAACAGCCACTGCCTTCACAAAACCAGAGCCAGAAGGAGCTTCTGCTGCGGGGCCAGCAGGAGGCCCGCTCGAGCTGGCCCCAGAGGCCGCCGATGGGGGTCCTCGGCGGTCCCCCGAGCGTCGTCGGCGCCGCTGCACTGCTCAGACTCGCCAGCCGCCGCCGCAGCAGCGATGGCCGCCGTCGCCGCGGCCGCAGTCGCCGAGGCTGCCCTGGCAGGTCGCTTGCGCGAGGGCCCGCCAGAGAGGGGCGGGGCGCAGGGCTTCGGCGCGCACGGCGTGGCCCAGAAGTGCGCCTTGATGGTGTCGCCATAGGCCGTCTTGAGGCAGCGCAGGCAATGGATGCCGCCGCATGGGACCTCGATCACCTCGCGGCTTGTCAGGAGCAGCTGCGACTTATCACTGAGGTGCCTCGTGGCCTTCTCATTAGAGATGTCCTCGCGACGATCCGCAGCGACGCTGCCCGCCACGGGGGCCCAGTTGAAGGCGGCGTCCAGCATGGTCTGCCACGCCGAGATGACCTGCCATATATTGCCTGGTGCTCGAGCTTGAGCTGCGACAGACTTGGCGCGCCGATCTGCTTCCGGGGCCGTGACCAGGCCCTCCAACGCGCCCTGGACCGAAGCGCGCACTTTGACCGTGACCACCTCGAGGCCCCGGTCGCCGAGGCCACCGCAATCCTGGACGGCGTGCCAAACTCGAACCCACAGCTCGGCCCAGGCGGACTTGCTGCTCGCGGTGGCATGGACCACGCTCGCTAATGCCTTTCACCACGTACTCCGCGTCAACATGAGCGACGACAGACGGGATCGGATCGCGTTCTGGGGCAGTACGAGGAGTGACAGCAACTCTCCTCCGTCCATGGACTGAAGGGCCCCAGCTAGCGGCGCGCCTAAAGCCAGCGTAGCAGACCAGGACCCAGGGTTGGGGGAGGGACCGCCGCACAGGCGGCACAGGGGATCCCCGCGCCACCGTCAATGAAGGCCCCGTCGGGGCACAGGCCGGGCTCTGCAAACGGCGCGCCCTCGTCGTAGCCTTTGATCCACTGCGCGTGAGCCAGGGCGTCGCCAGCAGGGGGCCTCCAGTCTGTGAGCGGCTGTGGTAGCCAGAGCCTCTCCAACAGCGTGCGAATGATGATGGAGTCGCCTTTTGTCCAGGTGCCGCTCCATCTCGGTGGGGGGCGCGAGGTCGGGCCACGAACCTCGGCACTCCAGGTGTCGATGCCAGAGCGCGCCCAGCTTGCCAGGGCACAGCGAGCAAACAGAAGAGGAACTGCGGCCAGCGGCGCACCGCCGCTCGTTGATCCATGGCCGTCGACAAGGCATGACCTGGCATATCCCGCTTCGCTCGGCGTATGCGAGCGCCACCTCCTGGCAATCTTGGCGGAGCCTCGACCCATCGCGACCCACCGACGCCCCTGTGGTACCCCCCCATAAAAAAAAGCTTGCAGCATGTCGCGATGCTTGGACTTCGCCAACTGAGCTAGCTGCCACCTTTCCACGCCCCTCGTGACCAGTTGCTTGACGGCCCAGGGAGAACGTCGCCACGTTGACCTGCTCGCCCGCATATGTGAGCCAGTGGGTGAAGGGGCCGAGCGCAAAGCCGACCCTGCGGAGCGACATGACTGCTGCACCGAGCGGCCCTCGCACATCACCCCAATGCTTGGCGACGCGGACGTTCCACTCGAACGCGCTCTGCAGGATGGTGTTCGGGGCCCACTTATCCCGCGCAGCTTCGGCCAGAATCATGACTGGCCCCAAATGTCGCTGCGAATGTCGGGTCGAACGTCTTGGGCCCTGCCAGCGCCAGCACAGCCGCGGCGTTCTTGCCGGAGGGCCGCTGCCCTACAGCGGGCAGCGTGATCGACCTCATCCCAGAGAGCTCGCTGCGGTTCGAGGCCGGCGCGGTCGACCCCGCGCATGGCCGAGGGGCGGGGCCCCGTGAACGCCACCTCGGCCGCTGCCGCGCGCCCGCGCCGCAGGCCCAATACGCCCCTCAATTGCCCAGGAGCAACTCGACGCCGGCGAACCTCTGCTGCCTGAGAGCCCTGGCTGAGCGGAGCCTTTCTGCGCGATCAATGCCCAGGATGCGCGCATACCGAGCACGCTGAACGCCGGCAATCGTGAGCAGCTGTCTGCCCACCTGCCGGCGCAATCGGCTCGTGCTGGCCAGAACCTTCGACTTCTTGACTGAAATCTTATGCTTGACCATCTTGAGCTGGTCCACGAGGAAGAGGATGGCGCCGACCAGGTCGCCCTGAACCCCCCGGGTGCCTCCCCGGCGCTGGAGGGCCAAATCGCCCACCACGATCGCTGGAGCGACGGCCCCGAATCGCGCCACCATCTCGTCGAGCGGCTGTCAGAGCATGAGCTTCATGAACCCTGTGGCAAACGCGTCGCCGGCCAGGACCTTCTGGACACCTCCAACTCCTGCGAACAGCAGCCGTCAAGGTGGAGCACCCTGGGCGCGCGGTGAAGCGAGACCTGAAGTTTGGCCGGCCAGAACGAAAACCCGAACCTGATGGCTGCCTGAACCGGGCACGCATGGGAGACCGGCCCGAAGGCCATCCAAAAATCCAGCAGGATGCTGGCGAATGCCCATCATAGCAATCCACTCGGACCGCGCCTGCTGCTGCCTCACCGCTCTGTCGCACGAGCGCCCTGAGCATGCCCACCAATGCGGCCTGTCGTTGTCCTTCTCCCACTGCTGCATGAAAGGTCTGCGCAGCCTGCCACGAACTCTGACATCCGCAGCCATCAAAACTACGGGCCGAAATCCTCCATCAGATTTGGAAATGAAGGCCATCTTGGCGATGAAGCTGGGCACGGCTGCCTGCTGCTTGATGGCCGTGATCAAATCTGGCACTGGGGCTTCGGCGGAGCCCCCCATGGGGCCACGAAACTACCAGGTGGGCGAACCTCTCGGAGGAAGGGGGAGGGGGTGGAGGGAGGGGGGGAGGAGGTGGCGGTGGTGGGCATAGGCTTGAACGCAGCTGTGCATGCCGAAAACCAAACCGCGACGCACCCCTGCGTCGAGGCAGAGGGCGCCCTCAACTTATGAAGGGGCCCCCGAAAGTAAGAAGTTGAACCGCGCATTGGACTGAGCTATCCACAGGGCCCTCCCGAGGTGCCTCCTCCGGATCGCTTCGTCTCAATTCCTCGCAATTCGCTCTCGCTGCTGCTCGGTCAGGGGAGCGGGGGGGGGGGGCAGGGGGAGAGGGCGGAGGCGCGGAGACATGGGGCGAGGGGGACTCGAGGCCTACAACGGCAGCGAAGATGCCCTCCCAGGCGTCGCCGCGAGGCGCGCGTGCAGGCCTCTCACTCGGAGGCCGACAATGCGCGTCGGCGCGCGCCCGACCTCGCCCCCGTGCGCGCACTGGTCGAAGTCGGTGGTAGTCACGACCGGGCAGCTCTGCAGCGCTAGGAGCGGTTCCCACGTCCAGCTCGCGACCGCTTCTCGCCGCCAGCGCGCTGGGATGGGGTGCTCCATCCACGCCGCGGATGCAACTCGCAAGTGCGCTCTCATCAGCAGCCCCATCATCTACAGCAGGGAGGTGCCAACCATGAGCTGGCGCCGCTGGCGGTTCGTGGCTGTCTTGATGCCCCAGTACTCGCCATGGGTCCTGAGCGGCGGCGGGCCAGGCAGATCCGACCAACGAGCCGCGCTCCACTTCTCGCAGGGTGGCCCGCCGCCGCTCAGGATGAACTGCTTCGAGTAGATCGCGCCGTCGAACGTGCCCAAGCTCTTCGACTTCATCAGGTTGCAGCGCTCCGCGTCGATCGCCACGTCGATGCTCAGCACTGTGACCGCCGCGACTGCACTGACCTCCTCGTGCGCCGTGGCACTGGAGAGGCAGTCCTGGATGTCTCCTCGCCACCTAACTCCGCAGCGCAGGGTCAGGATGCATACTTCCGCCCTCCTGATCCGCCAGGGCACCGCAATGGTGGCGATGCCCTTGTAATCGATCGTCCTGAACTGGTCCAGCGCGCAGAGCTCCGACGGGGGCTCTGGGCCCTTCGCAATGTCCGGCTGCCCGTGGAGGGTGGGGGCCTGCAGCGCGGTCCTGGCCTCTTCGTCCAGGGCATAGTCGCTCTCCAGGGCTCCAGGAGGATCTGCTTGGCCTGCCAGTCGCAGAAGCTGGACCTCCATTTGTCCGTCTCCACTGTGGCTGGGCCTGCTGCTCGCACTGCTGGCTGTCCATTCTCTTGCGGACCCCCCCTTTGGGCAGGGGTGGGTCGGCCATCTTGTCGTCGCCCGCCGCCGGCATGCTGCTCTTGATGGTGAGCAGAAGGCACGTGGGCGATGCAACTGCTAGGTGTTCCAGCAAGTGGCGCGGGCGATCTGGCACTGGCTCGCCCCTCGCATCAATCTTTCGGCGAATGCTGCTCTGGTCCAGCGATTGCGTGCTATGTGCACTCGAAACCCTCTCTGTCGTGTGAACCTTGTCGCGCACCATGGACATGGCCACTTGCCGCTGTTCTGGCGCTGCTGCTTGCGTAGTCGTCCTCGGCGTCCGGGACTTTCTCTCGCTCCGCCTCCTCCTCGTGGCTGCGCTTGACTGGGGAGCTGCGAGTGGCCGCCCCGTGCGCGGGCATCGCCAGTCCGTGCGCGTAGTTGTGCTCTGCTGCCGAAAGCGGGCCCCAGCTGCCCGCTGCGCAGCATCTGGGGACCATGGCGAGGGAGTCCGCGACGATCATGCGGACCTTGAATGGTTGTTGGTCACCCGCACAAGCCTTGCGCCGAAACCGCAGTAGTTGGTGCGCCGTGGTCCGCGCTCTTCGGTAGAGCTCCAGGTGCATGGCCCCGCGGTCGTCGACAGCCGCGCAGAGCTGCACGCGCGTGGTGACGACGCCCACGATGGGGCGCTCGATATCTGGAGACGAGCTGGAGCTGGCCTCGCTGATCGCGCCACAGCCTGCGCTTGGACTCCTTAGAGCCTCTCCCTGCGAAGGCCAGGAGGGCCTCTGACTTGCCTGCGCCCAATTTGTGCTGGAGGCCGTACTCTGCGAAGACGCCGAGGACGATCCCTCCCACCAGCTCGAGCGCGACCACCGCGTCCTCCGCTCTGCCCGTGTAGAGGTAGGTGCCGTCGTCCGCGAACGCCATGCTGTGGGCCGGGATGTCGGCCCAAGAGTCGTCGTCCTCGAACTGGCCGGCGATCGAGCGCGCCTCGGCCCCCGGGACGCGGACACCTAGCCCGCGTTGGAGAGCCTGGCCACGCGCCTGATCTCCCCCGCGTCTACCCCGTCGACCTGGTCCGCCAGCGGCTGGCCTGGGATAGGCGACTTCGCGCCTTGGCCGATGTGGGCCGAGCCCTCGCAGACAAACCAGGAGGCGCGGCACTGCTCAGCGATCAGTGCTCGCAGGTGCCCTGTGCTGCCATGTCGAGCTCGTATCTCTTAGCCCCGTAGCGTATGCTTGAGCGGTTGCATCGCTGCAACTGGCATCCCTGTGGAGTCGGCGATCGCGTTGACGCTGCCGTGCGACGTGTTCGTGTCCACGATGAGCTCACGCACCAGCGTGTAGAATGCACTCCTGGCGTCTAGGAAGAAGGCCCCGAACGTGAGACTCTGCTGCTTGGCTGAGGCCTGCAGTAGCCGCAGCAAGATGATGGCGTGCTGCGTGCCTCTGCACTTGATGCCTCCAAACTGCCGCGGCCCCACTAGCGCTGGCATCGCCGGGGCACGCCTGGTTCTCATGCAGTGCCTCACCCGCTTGCCCATGGCTGCCGTGGCCGGTGGCTGCGTACTTGGCCCCCAACGGCATGTATGCCTCGGCTAGCGGGCCTGCGAAACTTTTGCACGGCAGGCCAGGGATACCGTCTAACCCTGTCGCTGAGTCAGTCCTTCGCGAGTCGAAGGGCGCTCTCCATCTCGTTGAGCGAGGGGATGCAGTCCTCGAGGAGATCGTAGTCCTGGGGCAGCGGGCTGAAGAAGTCACCGTACTTCTCGAGCTTCTGTAGCAGCACGTCCGCTGCGAACTCGACTAGGGCGAAGTGCTGCAGCCACCTGTCGCCCATCTCTGGGCGATTGACCGCCATGCTGCCGTCGAGCTTCCTGACTTGCGGCGGCGTGGCCATCATCAGCTTCCGGGCGATCCTACGCCCATGCCCCGGAGCCTCGCGAGGGCCTGCTTGGTGTGCATCTGGCTCAGGGCGTCGCTGACCTCCGCGGTGATGCGTCGGTAGTGGTCGCCCGCGTCGCCTCTGAGCGCGGTCTGTACGGTCTTCAGCATCAGCTTCCAACCCCAGTCGCTTAACGCTGCGGTGACATTCTGTAACCATGCAGCGATGTCGGACATGGTCGGGAGCAGGGTGGTCCAGTCGCCGTCGCACTCGTTCAGCATGTGCAGGATGGCCTCTCGGGCTTGATGGCTACCACCTGCTTGAACAGCTGGCCCACTAAGTCATGCGTTGCTGGCCGTAGTGAGCACGGGTGCCTTCTCCTCTGGATTACGCCTGGCGTGGCGAAGTCTGCGCCAGCACACGGCCCGAGGAGAACCGTGGCTGTCGCTCCTGACTTCGGCAAAAAAGTTGCTAGCCGAGCCTTGGCAGTCGTGGTCAAGGTCGTCGAACGGGTCGTGGTCGGGGTTGTCGAGGTAGCATTGTGCTCCTCTGGCCATGTCGCGGCTTGGTTCAGCTCTTGGGTCGGCGCCCCTCTTGTCGTCGCCCTGGCTGGCGTCATGGAGGATCCACTCCTGGTCTGTGAACTGCTCCGTCCAACCGTCGTCGAAGCATGCCCAGTCGTCTGGCACTCCTGCTACGGACTGGCTGTGTACTTCGAGCGCAGGATGCCTTGCCTCAAGCTGGCCATCTGGGGCCGTATCATCTTGCCCCCTCCTGCGCCTTTCATATTATTCTCCTCCTGGGTGAGGTCTGCCGTCCAGCCCCCGTCGCCGCCTGGCTCCTCCCGGTGGGGCCTGGCTGCCCGGGAGGGCCCTGAAGTGGCCCTTCACCTGGTCGAATTTCGCCAGCGTTCGGCCACCAGCCTGTCTCGACTAGCGCGTTCACCCTGTCGATCCTGCCAGTAGGGCCAGCGCAGGCGCCCTTCCCGCCCGTCTCCTGACTCGCCCCACGCGTCGTTGCCGATGTCCTCGGCGATGCGCTGGATGGTCCTCTCGATGCCAGCGTCTCGTCCTTCCTGGACTCTGAGCAGGAGCCCATTGTCCTGCCTCAGGCGATACATGACGTAAGGCACGCACCATGCCTTCCAAGAATGCACGCAGGCGTGGGCATCCATGACGTCGTGAATCCAGATGATGGCCTGGTCGTCTGCATCGTCGGCAAGCTCCCTGCATCCCCTCGAGATCGCCTCGGGCAGCTCGCACGGTAGGTCGTACATATCGCTTGGCTCTTGCTCCAGCAGGCTGCTGCACTCTACGCGCGGGTTGGCGCCCTCTTGACGGCAGCGGGCTGTGGTGGCGGCCGGGGTGAGCAAGGCGCTCGACCTCCGGCTGCCGCTTGGGCGGCGAGGGCATCGGCCACCCTCTGGAGTGGGGCCTCACCTAGAGACGGGCCCGCAGAATGTCGAGCATCCGCCCGGCGCGCTGCGTCACCTCCGTCGACGCAGTCAAAGATACCACAGTCATTGCTGCCGTCGCAGTGGGTGCGTGAGCTGCTCGGTGCTCCCCTCCGCTCCTCCAGCACGTTGATCCTCGCTGGGGCCCTCCTCTTCGCGCGGTCGCGCGGTTGCCACTGGCTTGGGGGGGGGGGGGGGGGGGGGGGGGGGGGCGCGGGGTGCCCCATGAGCTGCTCCCCGCCCCGCCCTGGCCAACGCGCCGCCCCTCCTGTCACTCGCAGCCCTGCCCGCGTTGCCCCATCCAGCAACGGCGCGTTCTCCTCTCCTCGCGCGGTCGGCGGCCCCGCGGACGGGGCCCGCGGCGCTTGGAGGGCCCGCAGACACGGCGCGCGACTGCCCAGTCTTCGCGCCCGTCGCTGGCGGAGTGCACCGCGTATCCTCGAAGATGTCACCGGAGAGGTCCTCGACCTCTTGGTCCAGCTGGTAGCGCGTCGAACTTGGCGACTGCGCCCAGCACCTCTCGCTGTTTACCTCGAGGGTGCTCCTGGGGGCTGGGACTTGCGTTCTAGTACTAGCGTCCTCCCGTTCCGCGTCAGCGTGGGGCTTTGGCGAGAGCCGCGTTGGGATCGGCGGTTCGCCCGAAGTTTGGCCGACCCCCCTCGCGGATCGACCCGCAGCGCCCGCGCTCCCACGCAGCGGAGCGTCGCCCAACGCCCCCTCGACCAGGACGTCCTCGTCAGCCGCCAGGTCGTACTCGACTGCCCCCCCCCCCCGCCGTGTCGCAATGCAAGCCGTAGAGAACCTCCGCCCCCTCGCGGCACTCGGAGGTGTTCGGAGTGCCCTCATATACTGCGCGCGATGTCCGAGCCGTCGCACCTGGCGCCGTTGGAATGCACTGCGTATCCTCGAAGATGTCGCCGAAGGGGTCCTCTACCTCCTGGTCCAGCTGGAAGTGCTGGCTTGTTGCCTCCAGATCTTGCTGCTGGCATGGTCCTCTTGGCTGCGCCGCTGTGGCCAGGGGTGGCGCCAGGCTGTCATGGCCCTTCACGTCGTCTGGGCCTTGGGGCCCTTCGCTCGGAGTCTCGCCGAAGTGGGCGGCCCTCCTCGCAGGTGCAGCTGCTTTGGCCGGCAGCTTGGCGGCGCGTCGGTGACGTAGCGGCCGCGGGAACTGAGACTTGAGCACCTCAGCCGCGGTGCCCAGCAGCCCCTGGAAGCTTCTCAGCATCTCGAGCAGCGGGGGCATGACCTCCACGCACTTGGTCGCCTCTCTGGCGTTGACGCTGCCCTGGCCTGTCCGATTGTTGTCCCCAGGCGGCGAACAGCACTAACATCAACATGTGCCTGGATTTGGTCTGGGTGCGACGTGCTCGCCGTTGACGTGCTCGCCCGTGATGGCACAGGTCCCTCGAGGCTGTTGACGTCCACGAGCTGTGTGGCGGCATCGGGTCCTTGGGGAACGCCTGTGCCGCTGCCTCTCGAACTGCGTCGTCCAGCACCTCTGCGTGGTCGTTGGGGCGCAAGTGGAGTGACGCGTCTGGTAGCTGCTGCATCAGCTGCTCGAACTGCTCGCGGCATGCTGGCCGGCCGCGCTTCGCCTCCTCAATCCCCATGCCATGCCACTGTGGACCTGGCTGCTCAGCGTCCGGCTCGTAAGTTTCTTTGTGTTCCTGCCTCTGCTCCGGGTCCTTGGCCATGATGACCTGGCAGAAGATGGCGGCGTACTCTCGCTCGCCCTAGTCCGACTTCTTCCGATCTGGCTATGGCAGTCCCTCTGATCGCTCTGACTCTGCCCTCTGCCGCGAGCAGCGCCTTGCGCAGGGATCCTCGAAACTGTTTGAGCCCAGCGGCGAGCGGGGGCGGCTGCACCCACGCCCTGTGCTTCTTGGCCTCCATGGGGAGCAGCGGCAGGACGCCCATGGGTCCCTTGTCCGCTGCCTGCTGCGACGTCCATGGCGGCTCCTTTTGGCTCCATGGAGCCTGGCTGCGTTCGCCTCTCCCCGCTGGCGGATGCGCTGCCTCGGGGTGCCGTCCGCGCTTTTCACGGCGGCAACGGCGTCTTCTTCTCCCCGGAGCTTCGGCATGTGGTGCGGCTGGAAAAGTTCTGGGTATCGCAGTCCTTGCAGGTCCACGATGTCGATCCGTCGCCCTGCCGCGGGACCGACGATGACCTTGCTTTCTTGTCGCCCTTGGCCATGGCGGCGGGCTGCTGGCTGCTGTGGTGACTGGGCAACAAGCCCGCGGCGGCGCCCAGCCGCGGCAGCGTGCGAGCCCAAGTTCGCTGCCGCCGCTGGCGCCGGTGCCAGGCGGGATCGGAGGCGCGGATGGCCGCGCCGCCCGTGGCCGCGCGCGCTCCAGCGGTCGTCGCTGCAATTGGTGCAGCACCCAAATCGACACGCCTCGAGCTGTCGCGGCAGCTGAGGAGGAGGAGGGAGGAGGGAGGAGGGGGGGGAGGACAGGTGTGACGCGGGGTGCTGTCTCTTCAAAGCGAGGACCCAACACCACAGGATGGTTGAACAAAAAAACGAAGGAGGGACGAGGAAGAGAAGGATGAGGGCGGGACGGAGGGAGAGGCGACGGTGCGAAAATATGCTTAGCTGCATCGCCCAAAAACACACGCCGTTTGGTGCACGTCGATACCCACCACCGCCGCGCAACACTAAAGGGGTCCTAGCGGAAATTGAAAGATTTGGCGAAAATGTTCCGCCGATATTGGTGGCCGGCTGGGTTCCCGGGTTCCTGGTTCTAGTCTTCCCGGGTTCCTGGTCATTGGTTGCGGTCCGATTTCGGTAGGTTCCGGTTTCCCACGTTCCCGGGTTCCCTGTCGATCTCCTTATCGATCTCTTTATAGATCCCATTTCAAACCATCCACCGATTGGGGTTTCTCTCTGGAGTAATATTTCCGTTGCCGCTCCCGTCTCTTGTATCACCGAATGCCGCAAGTGTCAGCGTCCGCTCGGTCACGCGATGGCTCACTGCGAGTCATGTGTTTACCACGCCTCACGGCCACAACATACGTTGTCCCATTGGTCCCCCTCATGCGAACGATGTTTTGGCCATCATGTTGGCAATCTACCGAGGAAACAGACTGGAAGCGAAAACGCATGCCGCTTGCATGTGGCGCTAACTGATGCAGTCTCACAAAGAAGGCGAGATCACAGAGGCACGATAAACGAGACGATCCACGCCGCTTTGGGCCCAGGGACCATCCAAATTACGCAATGGGAGGAGGGAGAAGAGGCAGCGCGAGGCGGCAAAGGGAGGGCGCGGGGGCAAAGGAGAGACGCCGAGGAGGAGGAGGAGGAGGAGGAAGAGGAAGAGGAGGACGACGAGGACGAGGAGCGACGGGGCGTGGGCGCAGCTGCGGCCGTGTCCCTCAAGGCGCCTCTACATTGACGACGACGGCCTCTGGTTTCGCGATGGAGCTGCCGAGATTCTCGCGGCGGGAGTACGCGTCGAAGATGCGACAATCGTAAGTGCAGTCGGCGCCGTGATGGAGAAGCGCGCCGCGTACGGCAGACGCCGCGCGGACGTGGCCGCTCGCGAGGCAGTGGTGCGCGTCCGCGTGGACAGGAGGATCCCCTCATGGGACGGCTCGGAGAAGGACTCCGAGAAGTCACGGAAGGGCGGATGAGGGAGGCTGGCGGCGAGCACAGACGGTTGACGGGGGGAGGCCTTCTGGGAAGGCCGAAAGCTCCTTGGGAGGCAAGGGGCCTTCCAGGAAGGGCCCCCAAGTTTCCAAGAAGCCTTCTCGGAAGCCTCCGGGGCCAATGCCTTCTAAGAAATCCTTGGCCCGATGAGATTTAAGTCGAGCCTGTCCCCCTACAGGCGGATTTCGGACGAAACATTAAAGATAGCCAAACAAATACACCAAAACGATCCGAAATTGTCAACAAATCGTCCCCTGACTATTTCTTGCTATTTTTGAGCATTCTTCCTTAGAGGGACGGGCCCGACTCAAGATTAGATTTTTGGCAGGCCGCCCGCCTCGCGCCACCCCCTCACACACGCCGCCAGAGAGGAAGGAAGCATCCCAGGCTGGATTCGCTCGACCGAAACTTGACATCTTGCACCCTGCCTTGCGTGAAGCTTGATCTCAGAAGCCGACGGAACAGTCCCCGAAGTAGCCCATTCTCATAGCCGTGTGGGGCGTGCTCGCTTGGAGACGTCCAGGGGCAGCGAAAGAGGCCCATGGACCTCTTGGAGGGGCACTGGCGAAAAACAGCTCGAAGTAAAACGCGGCCCGGCTGGAGGCATTATTCTGCGGGAGCGACCGTCGGCTTCAAAAGCCTATGGCGAGCTGATCCTCTGACCTGCTGAAGTGCTGGGCCTTCGTTCTCTCGGCAGCCGGCACGCTGCCCCTGCCTCCTCCTTCTCCTCCTCGTCCTCCTCCTCCTCCTCCTCCCCCTCCTGCTCCTCCTCCTCCTCCTCCTGCTGCTCCTCCTCCTCCTCCTCTTCCTCCTGGTCTGGTCTGGCCGTGCGCACCCGAGTGGGGCGCGTTGTGCCGATACTCTTGGCGAAGGGTAGGCATGGCTGCATGGCTCCGCCTCAAGTAATGCCCTGGCATTGAAACACATACATGCCTTGTGCGCGTGCCCGCACTGCGGGGGCCGGGTCTCGCAACTGCGAGATAGTTTACAGGGCCACCGCAGAACCGTACCTGCCTCATCGCCCATCGGCGGCGCGCAAGTGCGCGGCGCCACTGCGCGCGTGACCGACCTTCTCGTCTCCTCCTCCTCCTCCTCCTCCTCCTCCTCCTGCTCCTCCTCTTGCTCCTCTTGCTCCTCCTCCTGCTCCTCCTCCTCCTGCTCCCCCACACACCAACGGAAAAGCATACCCTGGTGAAGAACCCAACCCTTTTGTATATGGGCCACGAAACGTGTGAGGAGTTTGCCGAATCGGGCACGGGTACGCCATGTGGACCCTGCCGCTGGGGCCTTCGGCTGGACTCCCTATGGGGCCACGAAACGCATGAGGGGAATGCCGAACTGGACGAAACCGGATCACCATGTGGACCTGACCACTGTGGCTTGGGTGGAGCTCTCCATGGGCCACTAAACGTGTGAAGGGTCTGCCGAAATGGTCGGGGCGGCAGCATGCGGACGTAGCCACTGGGGGCTTGGGTGAAGCCCCATTATGGGGCCACGGAAAGTGTGATGGATCTGCCGAAAATGAAGCGGGTCACCATGTGAACCCAGCCACTGGGGCCTTTGGTGGAACACACTGTGGAGCCACGAAAGGTGAGAGGGGGGGTTTGTCGAGATGGAGCGGGTCACCAGCCCAGCCACTGGAGCTTTCGGAGGAGCTCCCCATAGGGCCACGCAACGTGTTAGGGGTCTGCCGACATGGGGCGTGTCTCCATGTGAACCCAGCCACTGGGGCCTTTGGTGGAGCACCCAGTGGAGCCACGAAAGGTGTGAGGGGTGTACCGAGATGGGGCGGGTCACCATGTGAGCCCGGCCACTGGAGCCTTCGGGGGAGCTCCCTGAGGGGCCACGCACCGTGTGAGGGGTCTGCCGACATGGGGCGGGCCTCCATACGAACCCAGCCACTGGGGCATTCAATGGAGCTCCCTATGGGGCCACGAAACGTGTGAGGGGTCTGCCGACATGGGGCGGTCCACCATGTGAACCCAAACACTGGGGTCTTGGGTGGAGCTCAGTCTGTGGCCACGAAACGGGTGAGGGATCTGCTGAAATGTGGCGGTCCACCATGTGAACCTAACCACAGGGGCCTGGGGTGGTGCTCCCTGTGGGGCCACGCAACGTGTGAGGTGTGCATCGAACTTGACCCAGATCACCATGTGGACCAAGCCACTGGGACCTTCGGTCAAGATCCCGATGGGTCCACGAAACGTGTGAGGGATGCGCCATAACTGTGATGATAATGATGAGGGTGGTAATGAATATGAAGATAGATGATGCGAAAGACGACGATGGTCGTGGTGGTGATGATGCTGATGCTGATGATGATGCTGCTGATGATGACGATGACGATGATGATGATGATGATGATGATGATGATGATGATGATGATGATGATGATGGTTATGCTGATAATGCTGGAGATGAGGACGATGGCGATGCTGATAAATATTATGATGGCGGTAACAACAATATGACTGGTGATGTTAAATGAAGGAACCGTGAAACTTATAATACCACTAGTAGTAGCAAGACTGATGGTGGTAATAACAACACTGATAGTCATACTAACAGTACTGATGATGATGGTGATGATGATGCTGCTGATGATGCCGATACTGATGCCGATACTGATGATGGTGATGAGTATGATGATGTTGATGGTGATGATGGTGGTGGTGATGGTGATGGTGGTGGTGATGATGAAGCATATGATGCTGAGCATGATTATGCTGATGTTGGTGATGATGCTGATGCTGATGATGATGACGACAAGGATAAGGAGGCAGAAGAGAGGAGAGGAGGGTGATAGTCAGGAGAAAGATGGTGGTGGTGGTGGCAGAAGAGGAGAGTGGAGCAGGTGGTGGTGGTGATAATGATGATGATGATGATGATGATGATGATGATGATGATGATGATGATGATGATGATGATGATGATGGTAACGACGCCGACGACGACGACGACGATCAGCAGCAACAGCATCATCATAAGGATGACGACAAGGATGAGGAGGCAGAGGAGAGTAGAGGAAGGGGAGGAGGAAACGGATGTGGGGCACGGCGCTGCGAATTCAAAACAAGGACACAACACACAGGGGGTGAATGATGATGATGGTGGTAAAGAAGATGAAGGCGAGGATGCTGACGACGACGATGATGACGGCGATGAGGATAACATTAATGACAAAGATGAAGATGAGGAGGAGGAGGAGGAGGAGGAGCAGAAGGAGAGGAGGAAGGAGGGGAGAAAGGAAGGGAGGAAGGAGGGGACGCACAGCGCTGCGAATTTAAAACGAAGGCCCAACACACAGGAGGCTTCTGGGAAATATCGAACAAAGAAAGCTGGGTCTGCCACCATTGTGCTGCAGCGCGCCGGGCTGCTCCCCGCGAGCTCCTGTCCGCGGGCTCCCGCCAAGGCGGCCGCGCCCGGAAGCCGCCCGAGGATATCGACGGCGCGAAACCGCCGCACATCCTGGCGCCTCAGGTTGGCCGCTGTGCAGCGGCGGGCCCGCGAGCTGGATCCACACCTCCGACGGTAGTACGACCTCGAGTTGCGTTCAGACAGCCCCCCCAGGTAGTCCCAGCTGGCCTCAAAGGGCCCCCCGAGTAGTCCGGGGCGTTCTCACCACCCTGGCGCTGTCTCTGGCGGCGACCCTCGGGCGCTCTGCGCCCCAGGCTTGAACTGTTGAGACCGCCCCGGTCTGCAGGGGGGGGCCTGTCGAGGCCAAGTGGGACTACTCGGGTTGCGGCTGCGGCTGCGGCTGCAACTGCGATTGAGGTTGCGGCTGCGGCCAGCCCCACGACGAAAAGAGCGGCTGCACGAGACGGCAGCCGGCGCGAAGCTGCAGACGGTGACGGCTGCGCTCAATAATCCGGGACCATCCGCCGTTCCGCCAGAGCTAGGTCCACCCGACCGTGGGCGCAGAGACTTCTCCTCGGCCGGATCTGAGTTGTGAGGATCCGGGGTGCTGCGGATCGTAAGATCCTTAGGGGCCCCCTTGTGTACGTCCTTCCTTTCGCTGTCACCGTCCCCCATCGTTGTGATTATCGGGGTAGCCGTACTCGTAATCGCTATCACGGGCAACATCATCCTTCCCATGCCTTATTTGTCCACTCTTTTCCCTTATCAATAACTCCTCCCTGTCGCACCCCGGGGCTAATCGAAAGGGCGGGCTGTGCGTTCCGCCTGCGGCTTAGAAATTAGCAACAGCTTCACAGATGGAGGGCGGGCGATTTTCAAGATGTGGCTCTCGCCGTAGCGACGCGCACATTCGTTTAAAGCATTCATTTGCAAGAGCTCCACGGGTTGAGGGCAGGTCGTTTCCAAAATGTGTTTTTCGCCTTAGTGCCGCGCACATTCGTGCCAGACATTTGCAACAATTCAACGGACTGAGGGCTTCCAATTTGCAAGAGCTCCACGGATTGAGGGTGGTCCGTTTTCAAACTGTGGCTCCCACCTTAGCGCCGCACACATTCGTTTCTTTCAATTTGCAACAAGAGTTCCACGGATTGAGGGCGGTTCGTTTTCAAAATGCGGCTCTCGCCTTCGCGCCGCACACATCCGCTGTAAAAGTTCGCAGAGAGTGGCATGATTCCTCATTGCTAACGTACCAGAAATGCTGTTCTGGATTGATTCTGGATTGTCAGGGCGCAACATTTACACTGATTCGCGGTGTTGAGGTCCCAGGAATGATGCTCTGGCGCGATTCAGGATCGCCAAGACGTACCAGTCAGGTTAATTCGTGGCGTTGGACTCCTGAGAACGGTGTGTTGGCACGCATCAAGATTTTCAGACAGTTGCGCCCGTACGGGGCAAGTCCCTCAGTGGAAGTGAACCCTTGTGGGGGCCTATGAAGAGGGAGCTTGGACGGAGGTGTATTCCAACATCGTTGATGAGTCTCGGGTTTACCCGGGTCTTCCTCCTCCTCCTCCTCGTCCTCCTCATCCTCATTATCATTTCCCTCCTCCTCCTCCTCCTCCGTCTCGCTCATCTTTGCCCTCCGCTTCCTCCTCGTCTTCCTCACGTTTCCAAGTGCCGCTGCGCAAAAGGCAGAACCCGCCCGCCGCTCCAGCATCTCCAGGTTGGTGAGCCTCGCGGGCGGCAGGGGGACCAGCAGTGGCAGCAGCACGGTAAGGAGCAGGAGCAGGAGAAGCAGGAAGAGCAGAAGAAGCAGCGGCAACGCACCACCACTGCGCTTGCTGATGTTCCTGGCACTGCTGCTGCAGAAGCTGCTTCTTCTACTGCTCATGGCACTACTGATGCCGATGCCACTGATGCTAGTACCTCCACTGCCTGAGAAACCAGACGCAACGCAAGCACTACGACTGTGAGTAGCAGCGCCGCCCACCAAGGGCAGATAGACGCGTTCCCGCGGCAGCGCCTGCATGTCGGGATCACTGTGCGTATTCCCCAAACCTGTCGCGTGGCGTACCCATGTATTGCCTGATAAAAAGCACGGCCTCTTGGCTGCGGAGGCTCGGAGCAAAGGAGCACAACCGCCCTCGAATTCCCTCTGCGTGTCAAAAGCAACACTTGGAGCCCTGAAGACGTGGCCGGCCTCGAAGCGTGCGCTCATTGGATTCGATGACTTCTCCTTGCAGCTGGCCCTGCGATGATGTGAGAGAATACACCAAGAAGGTAATGAAACCCAAATGTGATTGACCCTCGAGTATCAGCTCCCCTCGGAAGATCTAGAGATGGGCCATGCGTAGAAGCGTATTACCCAAGTCCGAACTCAGCACATTGAGGAAAAAACGCAGACCTCCAATCATCAGAGCGCGAAACATCTTCAATGTCGAGGTCCGACTTAGGTGCGAATAAAGCTTCCGCTTTTCACGTTTCGAGTTCGGGCGATTCTGGCCTTCTTACACGCTTGACACCTTTCAATTCTGAGGTCGAGAAGCGTACTTAAGACAACCCTAAAGCAACGCTCCGAAGCACTCCGGGTATCGCAGAGACGCTTGTCCTCCGCCCACCTGTTCCAGTTCCCTGCTGGACAACTTGCCTCACCCACCCACCCTCCTCCCCGCACCCTCCACCTCCTCCCCCTCCTGATGTTCCTCCTCCTCCTCCTCCTCCTCCTCCTCCTCCATGCCTCTTGTTTATAGATAACTCCTCCCTGTCGCACCCCGTGACCGTTCGGTAGGGCGGGCCAGGCGTCACCCCTTATGATCCTGACTCCTACAAATTTGCAACAGCTTCGCGGATGGAGGGGGCGCGGTTTTCAAAATGTGGTTCTCGCCTTAGCGCCGCGCACATTCGTGTCAAATATGTGGAGCGTTCCACGGGTGCGCCGCGCACATCCGTGTTACAAATCCGCAACAGCTTCACGGATGAAGGCGGTATCTTTTCGAAATGTGGCTCTCGCCTCAACGCCGCGCACATCCGTGTAAAAGTTTGCAACAGCTTCAAGGACGGAAGGCGGGGGGTTTTGAAATGTGGCTCTCGCGTAAGCGCCGCGAACCGCCGTTTGAACAATTCGCAACACCTTCACGGATGCAGGGCGGTACCTGTTCAAAATGTGGCTCTCGCCTTAGCGCCGCGCACATCCGCTTTAAAAGTTGGCAACAGCTTCGCGGATGGAGGGCGGTACCTGTTCGAAATCTGGCTCTCGCCTTAGCGTTGCGCACATCCTTCTCAAAAGTTTGCAACAGCTTGACGGACGGAGGACGGACTCTTTTCACAATACGCGCATTCATCTGAACCTTTCTCAGCAAATTCAAAGATTCTCACGGCTGACGTCGCAGAGACGATGTGTTGGCACGTTTCCTGATCGTCAGGACGCGACAGTCACGTTGATTTGGGCCGTTGACGTCCCGCGAATGGCGTTCTGGCGCGATTCTGGATCGTCAGGACGCAATCGTGATGTTGACTCGCGGCATTGAAGTCCCAGGCATGGTGTTCTGGCGCGTGTTCAGATTTTCAAACGGTTGTCTTCCAACGGGCCACTTCCCGCAGTGAGAATGAGTCTTTGTAGGGACCTATGAGGAGGGAACTTGGAGGGAGGGCATACTGCAACATGATTCTGAAGTCTTGGGTTTACACTGGTCCTCCTCCTCATCATCCTCCTCCTCGTCCTCCTCTTCCTCCTCCTACTCTTACTCCTACTCCTGCTCCTACTCCTCCTTCGGCGGGGGAGGATGAGGGCCTGCAGGGAGACAAAAGTCCTTCACCCATCCACTCTTAATGCTCCTCCTTGGCTGGGGGAGGGGGGAGCAGCGGGTGTTCACATGGGAATGCCTCCCTCAACCAATCAAGGCGGCCGTCGGACGGGGGCGAAGGTATCCGGCTGGACAGCAGCTTCTGCCACAGCGGGAACGGGTCTGACGATAGTGATAGTGATATTCGTGCCCTCAAAATGCGGTACATACTCTTAAGATCCGCCGATCCGGCGTGTGAGTTTCAAGGGGAAGGGATGACCGGGGTGGCTCTGCCGGGGCAGGCGGACAAGGGGGTCTGGAGGCGTGGGTTACAGTGGCGTGGGGGGGGTCCGGTCCCCCGTCCAGCCTGTGGACTAGGGGAAAAGAGGAAAGATCTTAGGGGGCGGGGGTCCGGCGGCCAGGGTGGCATGCCGGGGTAGGGGAAGGGGGGAAGGGGGTCCAGTGGCGTACGGTTCCAGTGGCGTGGAGAAGGGTGGGGGTCCAGTCCCCCGCCCCGCTTGCGGACAGGAAGAATTGGGCAAAGAGGGGGGGGTCCGGTGGCGTGGGCTCCGATGGTGGGGGAAGGGAACGTTTTTTTTGTGGCGTGCGAGTTTGAAGGAAGCTCAGCTATGTATACAGCCTCGAGGCTGAGCTTCAGCGTCTTGGGGGGGGGCCGGGGGGGCTCTGCCAGGGAAGGAGGGGAAGGGTGTGCGTGCGCGTGTGTGCGCGGGGTATAATGTTTGTCCGCGAACGCGAAAAAGGAATCGGGGAAAGGGGGAGAGAGAAGTGGAACGGGGCAAGAGCGGAAAACGGGGAACAAATGGGGTGGGGAATACGAAGGTGGTGGTGAAATTCGTGTTTGTTGTGTGGTGTGTGTGTGTGTGTGTTCGTGCGGTGCGCGTGGTGTGTGTATGTGTGCATGTGTGTGTTGCCGGCGTGTGCGGGTGTATGCGCCTGCGAAGGTGGCGCACGTGTGTGAATGAGGGGTGTGTGTGTGTGTGTCAGTGGGTGTGTGTAGTGTGTGTACGTGTGTGCGTGTGCGTGTGCGTGTGCGTGTGTGTGTGTGTGTGTGCGTGTGCGTGTGCGTGTGTGTGTGCGCGTGTGTGCGTGTGCGTGTGCGTGTGTGTGTGGGTGTGGATGTGGGTGTGGGTGTGGGTGTGTGGGTTTGTGGGTGTGTGGGTGTGTGGGTGTGTGTGTGTGTGCGTGTGTGCGTGTGCGTGTGCGTGCGTGCGTGTGTGTATCTGTGTGTGCGTGTGTGTGTGTGTGTGTCTGTGTGTGTGCGTGTGTGTGTGCGTGTGTGTGCGTGTGTGTGTGTGTGTGCGTGTGTGCGCGTATTGTCTGCGAGCGTGTGCGTGCGTGTCTGTCGGCGCAGTGTCGCCGCCCAGTCTGGGGGGCACCCCAAGCGACCCGGATCGGCGGCACTGGCCGAAGGCCACTGCAATAGAGAAGGGAGTTGCACAACACATGGAAACTTCTTCTGTCCTGGACAACGGTGATATGTATGATGAGAGCGTCTGCTGGGGCATGGGAACCAAGCGCCGCATTGTAGTGATAGCAATCGGATAACGGTGCTCGTAACATGATGGAAGACGACCGCTAACGCTTGCACTGACGACAACAAGGGCCATAAGATGTCGTGACGGTGGCGATACCAATGATAACAAGCGTGGAGACCGCTCGATGCTGCTCAAGAGGCTTCTCACGAGCCCCGTAAACGTCGCGCCTGAGACGATTGTACTCCAGCTGCATGTGCGCCGCCTCTGCTGCCTTCCGCCAGGCACCGTGGTCTTGCGCCAGCTGGCCCTGGCGGGGGGTTACGCTTCGAGAGGGGCAAGAAGGACGCCCATGCTCATCCTCCTCAAACTTCCACTCAAACTCAGAATCCTCATGCTCATAGCTTGTTTCCTCGTCCGCAAGATGTGTGCATTCACCTGCTGGTGTGTTTGTTCTTCGCCCCCGCACCCAGAGCGAGCAAGGAAGCGAGCAGGCAAAAACAACTCTCAGGCGCAGCTCAAGCCACTTGATTTCTGAACTGGTACGAGATGGATGCACAATCAAACACTCCCAGAGAGGGCACCATAGATGGTCCAAGACGGCCCAACCATCTCCAGGAGGCTCCAGCATATTCCCAACATGCCACTGAGGCATCCAAGAGCAGTCGAAAGAAGCCTCTAGCAAGGCCCTCCGGATGAAAGATATGTTTGAAAACAATGGCAAACTACACGTTTTGCTTCCAAAGCTCTCCGGTTCAGTTGAAGTCCCCCCCGGACGGCTCAATAAATTATCCCGGCAAAGCAACCTAACAGCGATGTGTAGGAGCATATCTGGAAGCATTCCCCTTAAGATTCAGATGAGAATCCAGTTGTAGAATTATGCTGTTCTCGCAGTCGTAGTCGCATTCGCGATGTCAGTCGCAGTGGCAAAGCAGTCGCAGTCGCAGCCTCAGCCTCAACCTGCCTCGGCCTCAGCCTCAGCCTGCCTCAGCCTCAGCCTCAGCCTGCCTCAGCCTCAGCCTGCCTCAGCCTCCCCCTCAGCCTGCTTCAGCCTCAGCATGAGTCTGCCTTCAGCCTCGGCCTCAGCCTCAGCCTGCATCAGCCTCAGCCTCAGCCTCAGCCTGCCTCAGCATCAGCCTGCCTCAGCCTCAGCCTCAGCCTGCCTCTGCCTCAGCCTTAGCCTGCTTCAGCCTCAGCCTCAGTCTGCCGTCGGCCTCGGCCTCAGCCTCAGCCTGCGTCAGCCTCAGCCTGCCTCAGCCTCAGCTCAGCCTCAGCCTCAGCCTCAGCCTCAGTCAGCCTCAGCCTGCCTCAGCCTCAGCCTCAGCCTCAGCCTCAGCCTCAGCCCAGCCTCAGCCTCAGCCTCAGCCTCAGCCTCAGCCTCAGCCTCAGCCTGCCTCAGCCTCAGCCTGCCTCAGCCTCAGCCTCAGCCTGCTTCAGCCTCAGCCTCAGTCTGCCTTCAGCCTCGCCTCAGCCTCAGCCTGCCTCAGCCTCAGCCTGCATCAGCCTCAGCCTCAGCCTCAGCCTCAGCTCAGCCTCAGCCTCAGCCAGCCTCAGCCTCAGCCTCAGCCTCAGCCTCAGCCCTCAGCCTCAGCCTCAGCCTGCCTCAGCCTCAGCCTCAGCCTGCTTCAGCCTCAGCCTCAGTCTGCCTTCAGCCTCGGCCTCGGCCTCCGCCTGCCTCAGCCTCAGCCTGCATGAGCCTCAGCCTCAGCCTCAGCCTGCCTCAGCCTCAGCCTGCCTCAGCCTCAGCCTCAGCCTCAGCCTGCTTCAGCCTCAGACTCAGCCTGCTTCAGCCTCAGCCTCAGTCTGCCTTCAGCCTCGGCCTCAGCATCAGCCTGCCTCAGCCTGAACCTGCATCAGCCTCAGCCTCAGCCTCAGCCTACCTCAGCATCAGCCTGCCTCAGCCTCAGCCTCAGCCTGCCTCTTCCTCAGCCTCAGCCTGCTTCAGCCTCAGCATCAGTCTGCCTTCAGCCTCGGCCTCGGCCTCCGCCTGCCTCAGCCCCAGCCTGCATGAGCCTCAGCCTCAGCCTCAGCCTGCCTCAGAATCAGCCTGCCTCAGCCTCAGCCTCAGCCTGCCTCTGCCTCAGCCTCAGCCTGCTTCAGCCTCAGCCTCAGTCTGCCTTCAGTGGGAACCTAACCAACAGCACTCAAACGACTCCTCGGTTGGATCTGTGTGGAGCAGCGTTTTCCAACGCATGCAGCCGTTTTCGAGCGTTGCGAAGCGGGCCAGGAAATTGATATTCTGGCTTTTCTGCGCGGCGACCCGCGCGCAAACATAGGAAATCAAGCGAGAGTGAGCTCCCCAACAAACGGAACATCCAGAAAGTGAAAGCGCTGCGAGCGCTGGTTTGAGCCAAAATGGCGACGGGCGGGAGTGGTGAGGAGGAAGAAGGAGGAGGAGCAGGAGGAAGGAGGAGGAAAAGGAGGAGGAGGACGAGGAATCGGAGGAGAAGGAGGAAGTGGTGGAGGTAGTTTAAGCAACAATTGCGATGAAAGGGGTGAGGGAGGGAGGGAGGAAAGGGGCCAGGAGCAGGGCGGAAGGGGAGGTGGGAGGGAGGAAGTTGAGTAGGAGGAGGAGGGGACAGAGTGAGGAAGCCAGCCCAGCGAAGCAGCACGCAGTGCACAGCGCGCAGCAGCAGCAAGGAGAGCCATGGCGGCCATGAGGCTTCTTTCGCAATATTTGAACTCGGTTCTACTAGTACTTCTACTACTACTACTATGACTACTACTACTGCTACTGCTAACTCCTCAAGCGGCGCATCTTCGACCCTAGGACCCCCCCAAGGAGGAGGAGGAGAAAGAGGAGGAGGAGGGAGGAGGAGGAGGAGGAGGAGGAGGAGGAGGAGGAGGAGGAGGAGGAGGAGGGAGGAGGAGGAGGAGGAGAGGAGGAGGAGGAGGAGGAAGCGGAGGGAGGGGAGGAGGTGAAGGAAGCAGAGGTGGGGGAGGAAGCGGAGGAGGAGGGAGGCGGGCTTTCCCCGCGCCTCGAGCGGCCCCATCCCGCGCTCGACCGTGCGCCTCGCGGCCTCCTCGGCCTCCTCCGCTGGGCCCCCCAGGCAAAATCTAAGACCTGAGACCTCCTGCAGGGCGCTGCAGGGCAGTATCAAGAGGCCTCAGGAATCTAAAAGAAGTGGGGGCCCAGCGGGAACACAACGCAGCACAACGCAAGTCAAAAGAAGCCTTACTTCCATTCCTCCCTCTTCCGTTTCCTCATCCTCTTCTTCCTCCTCCTCCCCCTCGCCCTCCTACTCCTCCTCCTCCTCCTCCTCCTCCTCCTCCTCCTCCTCCTCCTCCTCCTCCTCCTCCTCCTCCTCCTCCTCCTCCTCCTCCTCCTCCTCCTCCTCTCCTCCTCATCCTCATCTTTCTCTCCGTGGCCATTTTGGTTCAAGTGAGCGCCTCCCCTTCACCTCCTCCCTCCTCCTCTCCTCCTCCTCCTCCTCCTTCATCCTCCTCCTCCTCCTTCCTCCTCCTACTGGCTACTGGCGGCTGGCCCACGGGCGGGCGGCCCGCCGGCCTGCTAGGCGGCCGCCCTCTTGGCCAGCTTGAGCACCTGCTCGGCGTGCGCATCGTCGCTGTCGCCGAGCTTGAGCGTGCGCTTGCGCAAGCTCGCGCCAGCACCTGCCGCGACCTTCACCTGCTTCTCCTCAGTGAACTCGAGCCTGGTGAGCTCAGTCCACGGCCCCATCTCCATCTCGAAGATACGCTCATTCACAACCAGGGACGGCACAGAAAGAGTGATGGCTGGTGTGCTGTAGCCTGCAGTGCAGGCTGGAATATGAACATCATGGAAGGCCAGCTTGAGGCTAGGAACGTTCTCAGTGCCAAGCTTCTCATTGAGCAACGGCAACCTGGTCACGCCCCAAGCTGGCACGAACTCGGGATCGATCGACTTTGTCATGCCCGTCGTCGGCGTTCCCCACGCAGTGAACACTGCGCCAGAACCCTCGGGGATCTTCACCGTGCCGAGCTTCATGACGTACCTGCTCGAAGGAAGCACCCCGTATTTCAAGAGAGAAACTTTCCCAATGAAGTGGAGCTTCAAAGTCGTACCAGCACCAGATGGGAAGTTGCAGTACATCTTGGACGATATAGAATCACCATCGGGTCGTGCATGAATCCTGTGCTTGATCATGGAGATGCCTTCGTCGACGTGCCGCAACTTCATGAGCTCGAGCGTACACAAATCTCCAAGTGCCTTGACATCGTATTCAATTGCATTGGGGTTCACCTTCACGGGTGCGAAGTTCAAGTTATCGAGCGTGGGCCCATCAGCTACTTGTACTTTGGCATCTCCGATCGGCTGCGGCGGGGGCGCATCAGGACCGCTGCCACTGCCACCAATAACCTCAAGGAGAATATCCATGAACTTCTTGCGGCCAGACTCGTCGTCCTCCATCTCCTTCTTATTCTCATCAGCGGCCCTCTTTTCAACAAGGTACTTGATGATGTCCTGCTTGGAATCCTTCACGTTGCCCTTCCAGCCCATCAACCTTGCTCTATTAATCACCTCGGTCTTGTTGCACTCCTCATCCAATTGTGTTGCCCAGTCTTGCTTCATGTCACGAAGCTGGGTTGAAGATTTCGGAAGCTTGAAGTAGTTCGCCACATCAGTGACCACCTTCGTCCATACAGACACCCACGCGGACTGGTCAACTGCCCTGGACTCCACCATGCTCGCGATGTCGGTGATTTTGACCAATACGCCTTTAGCAATGGTAAACTCATTGAAGATGTTGGTCTCGATTGCAACCTCTTGACAGTTACCTGCGTCGCTCTTCGAGCCTTCGAGAGCCACTGCGATGATATCAGGTACTTCCCTCAGCAGAACACTTGTGTAGATCCCACGGAGAGCAATCGCCAGCCTCAAATCTGAAATAGTCGGCCAAATCGCCAAGGCTTGATCCAGTACTGCGGCACCTAGCGCAGGGCTGAAATGACTTCCACATCCAACTCGCCAACTCGCCCCCTGAAAAGTTCTCGGTCCCTGGGAGTCCTTGTTCCCCGCCCCTTCCCCTCGCAAGTTTCGAATCGTTGTTTGGGGTGTGAAGTTCCCTGGGAAATTCAAATTGGCATCGAATCGGATATGAAAGATCATCGCCCAGCTTACCTGCGGAAGATAGCTTCCCGTATACAGACTCATCATCTCCACATGCATCAAGTAGACGCGTCATGAAATGCAGCATGTCCTCAGGAAACGAACGGAAGACCGCAGTTCCCACCATGTCGATAACCGAAGTGACATCAGCCGTCTGCAGGTCTGCACCCGTCACGAGCTCCAGCAAGTTTGAAGACATGGTATGGAGAGCAGGCTGCCTCATCTTGAAAACCAAAGGCGAACGAGCCGCAACCTGCCGAGATACATTCTCCAGCCTGTTCTGCGTGAAGAAGTTGCTGTAGATCTTCAGGGACTCCTGTGTGACCATGCCAACTGCTTCCTTCAACTGGTCTGTCTTGATGCCGTCGGGGAGCGTCTTCTCATTGAAGAGGACCTCTGGGGCGCTGGTGGGCATGTCAACCACTTCTGCTGGGCTCGGGCCGAGCACCTCCTCCATATCCTTACGTGGTGCATGCTGGTGAAATTCCCAAAGCAGCATACATATGTGTTTTTTCAATCCAGACCAGCACGTCTTCTGAAGCTGTTTCTCCAAGCGGACCTTCTTCGTTGGGTCAGTGCACTCATCGATCTTCTTTCGCTGATCCGCCAGTGGTGGAACAAACACTGTGCCACCTTGCAAGACCCAGACGATGCCCAAGTCCAAGCACTGCCACATGAAATCTTGGTTGCAATGCGCATCTTCAACAATGTCATCTACCGCATACTCGATCGTGCCCAAGATCTCTTCCAATACAAGAATGTTGCCTGAGCCCCCACCGACCCAATACTCGGAAAAGGCGTCGCTCTTGTCCTTGGGCGCAGGGGCAGCTTTGGAGGCCTTCTTACTCTTTTTACCTTTGACTTTCGTGGTCATGGTGGCTTCCATTTGTTTCTTCGAGAGCACCTTGAGCTTGAATGTTTTCTTCTGAGCAGCCTTCTCTGCAAGCTTGGCAACCTTGATCTTGTCGCCTGGCTTTGCTGCCCCAGTGGACATCGGAACAAACAAAGCGAGAAGCTTGCCCCAATCCTTCCTCTCTTTCACAAGCCACGCCGTCCCATCGTTCGTCGGAATGCAATACTTGAATATGGTAACCAAGTAGTCCCACAGCCCATGATCCTCGAGCTTGCCCATGAGTTTGTCGAGCAGGTACCAGACATCCGCGTTGATCAACTTGGGCTCCGAGTACACGCAGTGCTGGTCGCAGTAATGGCGAAGCTCATTCCATAGATCAGGATGGTCCTTCAGTTTGTTGGAGCAACGCCTGCACATGTCAAACTGGTTGAAGCCTCTCGGGAAGTAGCCAGGGAAATGCTTGGACAGGAACGTGGAGTAGTCATTCTCATACTGCTTGTTATCAAACTTTTTCTTGCCGCGCTTGGCATGTTGATCATCGTCCTGTTCACAAGGGACATCTGCATCGTCAGACTCGGCCTGGCCGCCCACTGTGACTTTCCGATCGGCCTTCCACTTGTCTTGGATGCGGGGGCAGTCGGCGATAATCTCGGTCCACGCAATCTGACCAGACATGTGATTGAGTGCGTTGCCATCTTCTTTGAAGTGTTCTAGAATATCCGCTGGCGTCCTGTAGTCCAAGACTGACGCCTTCACTCCGCCCTTGATGGACGCCCTCACTTGCTTGTTAGTAGGATCTTCTGAACAGGCGTCGTATATCGCCTCGACCAGGTGGGCGCCCGAGAGAATCCAATAATGATTACTACCTTTATCAGTTGGTACTGCAATCATCTCGTTCCTCGAGCGCGGTTTGTAACCGATACTCAGCACCACTGCTTTGTATTTGGCACGCGTGTCAACCTGATTCCGATTGTTGAGTTCGTGTCTTGAGAGAAGTGGTTTGCCGTCTTTGTCGAAGAGTTCCAGCCACACGCCTTCTTGATCAATGTAGTCTTCATTCACGCGATCATCGAGCACTCGCCCAACCGCTCCACCATATCTCGCAGACGCCGAAGAGGCACTGCTCCATTTCTTGAACTTGGCTGGGCTGTGATCAGTTTCAACAGGAGGAGAATTCTGAGAATCAGTATCTTTTGACCCACCTTTCAAAGCAGCAGTAGCACGTGCGAGCCCGCCCCCGCGGACTCCCGACATCAGGTACCCTGCCGTGAAGAAGCCGCAGTGCCAAGCTGGCAAATTCAACCGAGTCTGAGTCAGACTTTGATGCTTGGTAACGGCTATGGGAAATGATGTCTAGCAATAGTGACCGTGTTCTGTTCGCAACAAAAATCTCACCTCCTCGTCTTCTCCCCATCCATATGTATGCAAGTACCTCGTGTGTATGTGTCCTCACCCCCTGGAATAAACCAGCAACCTCTTGTTCAAAACACTGTTTTTGTTGTGCCTGGGGTCGCAAATTCGGTTCCGAAGCCTGACTGGAACCACCCTGTGAAATCATCTCGGGGAGGGGTCACTAGGGACTTGGAGGCGAGTGGGGGGGGTCACTAGGGACTTGGAGGGTAGTGGCCCCTGTCACTAGTGATATCTCACTAGTGGCGGGGGGGTGACTAGTGATATCTCACTAGTGACAGGGGCCACTACCCTCCAAGTCCCTAGTGACCCCCCCCACTCGCCTCCAAGTCCCTAGTGGGGGGTCTCGCGGTGGCTCGACCTGTCTGAAATCTCGACCGTTCCGAGCTCGAGGAAGACACCTAAAAATAAGACAGTATGAGGGATCCGGAAGAGGTGGGAGTGCCCAGAATGAGGAGACGGGAGCCCAAGATGGCCTCCAAGATGCGCCCACGATTGCCAAGATGACCCCACGAGAGCCCAACATAGCCCCAATAAGGTCTCCAAGACGGTCTCAAAAGGTGCCTCCAAGGTCTCATGGAGCCCAATGTGACTCTTATCAGGACATGGGGAACCGATGACACAATTCTGGGTCAACATGCTTTTTATCCTGTTGAAATGCAACAATGCACGTGTACTCACATGTCATTCTCTGCGTTTGCAAGTAAAGCACAGGCCACGCATAAGCAGCCAACAAACAGCCGCAAATCCTTGCTGATAGATTGCTCTGCCTTGAAATGAGACAATAGTGCACCTCGGTGAGCAACGTTATCTGCGGTGCCAGTGCATACGTGGGTAAACCAAAACTCATGTATTGACACACCAAGAAATAAGTCACCCATACAATCAGGATGTGAACGAGTACCACACAAAGGACATACACATTCGTCGCACTCGTGGTGGCACACGCAACATTGTCCCAGCTCTGTAAGTGCACCAGCTGCCGCCTCAAGGCGGGCAAGATGAAAGTTGCGTAGCACACGAAGGTGGGGCTCGGGTGCATGCCACATATCCTTGTTCCTGATGATGCGGTGTCGTGTATTCGGTATAAGCAGTCGAACATCCCCTCGAGAAAGTGCATCGGACAAATCTTTCTTTTGATCAGGTGTAACATATGACAGACAGCCCCTCTTATCGACAGGGCATGGCCTGGCCTTCAGCACGGGCAGATCAGCGTTCCATTCATCGACCCTCCACCACTCGACCGCATACTCGTTGCCGCCGTCGTGCTCGCTTGCGTGCAGCAGCCTCTCAATCAAACACACCATTGCTGATTCTGGTATGAGATTGACTGGGTTAGACACCTCCTGGAAAGCTTCTAGAGTAGTGATGACTCCTGGCGCCCAATGCTCGATCAACAAATCAAGTGCACTGGCCCCAGTACTCGGTGGTGGCGCTGGTGCGGGTGGGTCAGTACGAAGACCGAGGCCAAGAGATTGTTCAAGCCCTTCCAAACCACGCACTGCCTCTGCAAGCTTCTCCTCGTCATGCATGCTGGGATCAGCCTCGACTGCTGCGAGCGCTTCCTTCAGGATACCAGCTTTGGTTGCCCAGACCTTAAGATCAGCGTGGAGCTGCTTGGCCCCGCCTTTATGGGAACAAACCAAGCCTTCCTCCTGGGCCCTCTGGAATTGAAAGTCGTCTGAAAAGCATCCTGGGATCCTGGGTCCTGAGAAAGTCCTCTGAAACGTCACCCTCCCTCCCTCCCTTCTCCCTCCCCTCTGGAGTCCTCTGGAGTCCTCTGGAGTTCTCTGGTTCTCTGGGGTCCTCTGGAGTCCTCTGGGGTCCTCTGGAGTTCTCTGGTTCTCTGGGGTCCTCTGGAGTTCTCTGGAGTCCCCTGGAGTTCTTGTGAGCTCTTGTGGGTTCAAGGTTTGCCCTGCGACCGTCTGGATCGTCTGCCCCGTCCCCCGATGGACCATCGCCGTCGTCCTGGGCATAGAAAGCCTGAGCACCTGCATCATCCCGAAGTAGGCGAAGCTCTTCATCATCAAGATCACGATGCTCATCCAAATCGCCAGGAGGAGGCTCAGGAGGCTGGCCACCGTGGTCACCAGGCTGGTCAGGCTGAGGCTGCGCTGGCTCAATATTTTTCCCCTCCCGCCACTTCATACCACTGATCGTGAAAAGGACTTCCTCGAGTTCAACGGAGGCCATTCGAACTGTTGTTTCGCTCCAATTCAACCCCAAGAAAGAAAACATGGCGTCGTAATACCTTCCTTCAGACTTGGCATCCTTCCAATCCTGGTAGATGAAAGACACCGCCGACAACAGCGACATAAACATATCTGAGTCATTCCTTGTCTGAACAAACATCCTTCCTGCATCAGATTCAACAGTATCGCAAGCACAAACGTACATACACCCTCGGAACGACAAACAAATAATCAACACTGCCTGTTCCTTCCAATCCACATCTGGTGAACCCCTAGACGTAATTCGCACAGCATACTGATAGTTTGGAATAAAACCGATCGGCACTTGATCAGCCCAGAGTTTCTTCAGTTTGGTGATGAGCTTCGTGGCCCCAGCTTTGGCGGCGCTCGCCTTGTATGTCGCTTCTGGGAGCCACTCAGGGGGAGGAGCTGCAACGGCCGCCTCGTCGCCGCCGCGCTGAACAATGTCGAAGCGCCGAGTACCTTCAGCCTTCAACTTCTCGGCCGTGGATTCAGCCTGCACTGCTAGGTGATTTGCCACACATAGATCCAGGAAGTAATCCTCAAACTCGTCCGTGCCATCACCATACCAACACAAGAACTTTCTGGCCATAGTTCGGGCGCTCAGCAATTCCCAAGCTGTGTACGGTCCAATGCTCATGATATGTTTAATTGTGTTGTTGATTCCTTCAATTTCTTGCGTATCCAAACTCCAAAGTCTGAAAAGGCTGTGTAGCAGATCCCATATGTTCTTGTCGAGTGTTCCGAAGTCTCTCGCGTGTTCAATCTCGAACTTGAATACCCAACGGATCTTGAATGTTGTTATGTCCACATTGTCGCCATCATTTTGCAAGCGAAGCAATTGCGTCGCGAACTCTCGCCGACGGGGACAGTCCTGCTCATGGGGCGAATAAACGAACCACGCAAGACAAAACGGCCAACAACGAGTCCTCGCATGCAGCCGCCTGTTGTAATCACACGCCATGCCAAGAGTTTGCAATGCTGCCATCCCCATGTAGGATGCGCGCTCCCCGAGGTCTTGCACACATGAAATACGCGGCCACTCTGCATCCAGTAGCACCATCCATTCCCTCAAAAATATTCGACTCTGTTTGCAAACGAAGGTAACAATAGGTGGAGTGTTCCTGGTTGTTGTGTCCGTACGCAGCAGCTGCAAGGTCGTCCGATATCTGGCGTTGATCCCCCGATGCATTTCATCAACCAAAACCTGCAATGATCAGCTGGTCCTCTGGATCGATGTGCTGCCTCCATCTTGCACCAGAACTCGTCGCTGCGCAGGGCTGCCAGCGCCTCCCGTATATACCGATGGCGTTTGTCCGAGAAACTCTCCTCCTCGTCAACTTCGGGCTCAATGCGGCTGCCGTGATTACGCTTGGCGCCCGATGCATCAAGAAGCTTCTGAAAACAATCAACCAGTGTCGTCTGGCCTATCTTGAGCAAGTGGACTTCGCTCAGCGTTGCCGACCCCCATCGTCCCCGCAGTGGCCTCTGCGGAGCTCGCTTCAGCAGGTCTCCTTTCCCGTCGCCGTCCAAGAAGATGCGAAAGGACTTCAGGTGCGTCCTGATCGTGTGAATCGTTTTCGCCAGCGAGCTCCAATAACTACCTAAGTCGGTCAGCTGGCGCTTCACCATCAAGTGCAAGCAGTGCTGGAAACACCAATTCCGAAACTTCCAGACGAGTCGTTCGTCAAGTATCGCTGCATCTAGTAATTTGTCGCATCCCACTTGGTCTGGACCTTGGTCCGAACCGAAGAAGAAGATGGATATGTGGAAAACATCAGATAACACGCTGTCGGATGTCCAGCACTTCTTTGATGATGCAACCTTATCCGTCCAAGTTGGCACCCCAATGCTGCGCAGTTGTTTTGTGTATATTTGCAATTGACTCTTACCATTGTTGTCATCTGGAACTTTTGCCAAGTCTGCCCATCCTTTCAATGACACTGTGAGGGGGCGCTTATCTCCATTCAGTGGTACATGGCGGTATTCTGTTAGAACTTCGCATGTATGTGCTTTGTATAGTTGCACTGCGGTATTTGTTGCGTCACCCCTCACCGAAGTAATGTTCCATGAAAACAGTCGACCACCAGAATCAACCAAGCACCCACGATCGTGTTCAATGCGTGTCTCCTGTTCTTCGTACCAAAGGCGCTGCTGTAGTTGAATATTCATTCCAAGTGACCGCTCCCACTTCGGCACAACTTGTTCAGACACATGCAGCCCTAAGGCAACTGTGAGTGCAGCCGCCGCCGAATGTCCGTGCAATCTCCGAAAAGCCATGCGATACCCTCCCCTCCAGGTAAATCTTCCCGTCCGTGTTTGTTTCTTCCTCCGCTTTTTGGGTACGACCATATAATGATATTTGTCAACCACTTCCTGTTTATGCCTCGCAAGCTGTTCGTTGCGGTCCTGTGCTTTCCTTTTCCAGTAACGCCAGCCGTGCCGTGCAGTGTTCAATTTAACTTTCAATAGTCGATTCTCAGCAAGTAGCTCGGCGTAACGGCTGTGTGGCACCGCTGCTTGATCTGGTGGAGGTGGAGGCGGTACAGGAGGGTTCCCCGATGGTGGAACTTTCCATAACCTTCTTGCTCGTGCTGGTTCAACCCGCGCTGGAGGTACGGCCGCTTCCAAACGTTGTTTTTTCTCCCATGTGTCCCTGTCAATACGCATCAGTTCTTTTTCGTGTATGATCATGCAGCACATCTTCTTCAATACCGATGATATGTGAAACACAGTCAGGTCACCTGTATCGCTCTTTTTGCACTCCTCGCACACAGCAGCCGAAATTGTACGCAAGAGGTCCGAACTGTCAGAAGGATTCAAATAGCCAGCCTCTGTCACCATAATATCATAGACAACGTGCTCTGCTGCGACGGGAGAGATGTTGCAGAACGGGTGCCCTGACGCACTCTGGTCGGGCACAGCTGCTGAGAGCCAACGCTCTGCGGCAACATTGTAAGCCTTGGACATGCAACACCCACAGTGGACGAAGTGACACAGAAATGAAAATCCTGAGCCAGTGCACGGCGGAACACATGCCAAGTGAAGGGCGGTGCACGTGAATGTGTTTTCTGTTGCCCCTTCCAACGCAGATTCTGCAACTATTCAATATGATTATTACTATCCCTACACCCCCGAAGCTGATCAACAAAGTGGCCCGATCCCTCCGCGTATTGTTTCTCACACACAGGATTTCAACGAATTAAGTAAAATGAGTTGTTACACGTGCGTGCGATAACTATATATTATGTGAAAGTTCAAGATATCAACATATGGAAACACCTTAAAAACGCAATAACCAACGCGACAGAAAACTATAGAAAATAAGTGCTTGGACCGTTTTCGTCGCTCCTACAGGGGGTGAGTTGAGGAGTAGGATTGGTGTCGACGATCAGGTTCCCATGCCTTCAGCCTCGGCCTCAGCCTGCATCAGCCTCAGCCTCAGCCTCAGCCTGCCTCAGCCTCAGCCTGCCTCAGCCTCAGCCTCAGCCTGCCTCAGCCTCAGCCTCAGCCTCAGCCTGCTTCAGCCTCAGCCTCAGTTTGCCTTCAGCCTCGGCCTCAGCCTCAGCCTGCCTCAGCCTCAGCCTGCATCAGCCTCAGCCTCAGCCTCAGCCTGCCTCAGCCTCAGCCTCAGCCTGCCTCAGCCTCAGCCTCAGCCTGCTTCAGCCTCAGCCTCAGTCTGCCTTCAGCCTCGGCCTCAGCCTCAGCCTGCCTCAGCCTCAGCCTGCCTCAGCCTCAGCATCAGCCTGGCTCAGCATTCAAAATGTGGCCCGGGAATGGAGTTCTGGGAACTCGAAGAACACGAAGTGGCCTACAGTTGGCTCCGGGCATTCAAAATCATGCCAAGGAATGGAGTTCTGGGAACTCGAAAACCGCGAAGTGGCCTACAGTTGGCTCCGGGCATTCAAAATCATGCCCAGGAATGGAGTTCTGGGAACTCGAAGATCACGAAGTGGCCTACAGTTGGCTCTGGGCATTCAAAATCATGCCCAGGAATGGAGTTCTGGGAACTCGAAGACCACGAAGTGCGCTACTGTTGGCTAAAAAAGGAGTCCCCGGTTTTCCGCGGCACCCGTCCAGCATCTGCCCAGACCCCCCTGGGGAGTCATGATGCTCTCTTTTGACCCTACTAGAAACCTATCAGTCTTCGCTGTTAGGTAATTCCCAATGGAGCCCCAACAAGACGGTCCTGGGATGGCTTGAGAACCGCCCACGGATGCTGGAGACGGCGCCTGGACGCTCTTAAGACTGTTCGACCGAGCCACTCAAGAAGAGCTCAGTAGCACCATCGCGCCCACGACGGCCCCGAGACCCCCAAACGGGCTCCCAAACGGACCCCCTGGAGGCCCCCAAGAGACCCCAGAGAAGCCCCCAAACAGCTTCCAAAATGAAAGAAGAGGGGGAGAGCGACACGGCGGACATGGAGGGAATGTTCAAGATCTGCGCCAACTCGGACAGTGCACTGATCTGGAACGTGTCTTTAGCTCCAACCCCTTCCTGCTGCGCTGCTGTGCTGGTGCGGCCTTCCTTGTGGCAAGCAGACAACTGGACGAAGGGAACAGCAAGGAACAGCAGGTCGTGGGTGACATGTGAAACTGATGAACACACATCATCATCATCATCATCATCATCATCATCATCATCATCATCATCATCATCATCATCATCATCATCATCATCATCATCATCATCATCATCATCATCATCATCATGATCAGCAGCATCATCATCATCACCACCACCATCATCATCATCATCATCACCAGCAGCATCATAATAATCATCATCATCATCAGCATCATCATCATCATCATCATCATCGTCGTCATCATCATCATCATCACCATAATCATCAACACCATTATCACCACCATGGATCATCATCATCATCAGCAGCATCAGCATCAGCATCAGCATCAGCATCAGCATCAGCATCAGCATCATCATCAGCATCATCAACATCACCATCATCAGCAACATCGCCCTTCTCTGACACCCCTTATCGGCAACCAGCTGGCTTGCGACACGGAACGTGGTGGAGCGTGGCACCCGTCAGCCGTGCACTAGAGAGAAGCCTGTGCCATTGTGGCTGGCGGCCACGAGGTAGAGGAAACCAAGATGAAATTATAAGGAGGGAGAAGGAGGAGAGCGGATCGCTCAAGAGAAGTTCATCCGATTGATGACTGAACTACAGCAGGGGCGGGCACCTCCGTTACTCACTCGCGGATGCGTGCGATTCGTAGGCTAATAACCCGCACTCGCCAGTGCACACACTCGTAAGCTCTGGTGCAGCCATCCTTCCCTGTAGCACGGCAGCGACAAAAGGCAGCAACTGAACAGCGCATGCGGTGGGTGGAGTGAAGAGGCCCCCGTTGCGAAATAAGCTGGGCGGAGGAAGAGGAGGAGGAGGAGGAGGAGGAGGAGGAGGAGGACGACGACGACGAGGACAAGGAGGAGGAGGAGGAGGAGGAGGAGGAGGAGGAGGAGGAGGAGCTGGAGCAGGAGGAGGGCGACAAGGACGAGGAGGAGGAGGGATGAGGAAGGAGCAGAGCCTCGATGCAAGGGCAGGCAGGGCGACGAAGGGGGGACAAAGGGGAGAACGAGGGGCGAGCGCACCCCCGAGGCGCGGGCCACGCGGGCCGCCTGTGGGGGGGGCGCGCCTGGGGCTGCTCGAGCTGGTAGCGGCCCAGGTCGATGCCCGCCAGCGGCTCCCCGGAGCTCACACGCTTGAGCTCCTGCGGCTCGGCTTCCGGACTTGGATGCTGGGTGCTCTCTTCTTGCAGGCGAGCGAAGAATGACATACAGTCGGGGCCTTGACCTAAGGAACCCAAAATAAGGAACGAGGCCCCTTCTTTCCACAAGTTAAACTTAGATTCCCGATCGAAAACATAAGGAAAACCTGAGGCAAGCTGCGAAACACTTAAGGAACGCGGAGCCCCTCCACAACGAAAAGGGTTCCTTCTTCAGGGCCCCGACTGTAAACAGAAAAACTCTGAGGTCCGCGCAGATTTCTCGGATCGGCGCTTGGGCCCCCTGGCGGCGCCTCCGCGCGCCAGGGAGGGGGGTCCAGCGCCGATCCGAGAAATCCGCGCGGACCTCCGGGTGTTTCTTTTTATGTCACTCTTCGTTTCCCTATGGATGCTTTCTTCTCGCGGCGGCTTGGGTCCAAGACGAGGTCGGATAGCAGCCGCGGCGCGCTCCGGGGCCAAACTTGAGCACGACCGGAGCAGGAGAAGCGCGGATGGGGGGGGAAGGAGCGGGCGGCGGAGCACGCTCAAACCGTGAAGATCGTGTGCGTGTGTGCCGGAGCACAATCTTACACGGGCAGCAAGCCGACAAACGGACGACGACGACGACGACAACGACGACGACGGCGCATGGACGACGACGGCGCATGGACGACAACGGCGACGACGACGACGACGGCGAATGGACGACGACGACGCCGAATGGACGACGACGACGACGACGACGAATGGACAACGACGACGACGACGATGACGACGACTGCGGCGGCCGCTGGCGTGGGGAGAAGCGGCGAGAAGGCCGCCGACGACGAAGACAACGACGACGACGACGACGACGACGACGACGACGACGACGACGACGACGGCGCATGGACGACGACGACGACGACGACGACGACGACGACGGCGCATGGACGACGACGGCGCATGGACGAAAACGGCTACGACGACGACGACGAATGGACGACGACAACGCCGAATGGACGACGACGACGATGACGACGAATGGACGCCGACGAATGGACGACGACGACGACGACGACGACCACGACGACTGCGGCGGCCGCTGGCGCGAGGAGAAGCGGCAAGAAGGCCGCCGACGACGAAGACGACGACGACGAATGGATGACGCCGAACCCGCATGGAGAACGACTACTACGACGACGACGTCGACAACGACGTCGACAACGACGACGGGCCCGCGGCAGGGCGCCGCCCGCGCACTGCCCGGCCGCCCTCGCGCGGGCATGCCAGTCAGCCGGCCAGCCTCGAGCGGGAACGCCAGTTTTGTTTGGGGGGCTGGTTTCGGCGACCAGCATGAGCACCTGTCCTGAGTGACGGGCTCGTGAGTCTCACCCAGAACGCGGGACGGACACTCACAACGCCGAGGGGGGTGAGAAGGAGGAGGGAGGGGAGGAAAAGACAGGAGCCAAATGGCGAAGGATACGAGTTAGCCCTATAAACCGTATCATCCCCTGGCCTGCCGATTGGCTCAGGATACCTTCCTTGGACGCTCTTGTCAAATGCGTGGGGACTCATACCCCGCAACTCTAAGGGAGAATCATCACAGGATTGCTTCCTCATCCCCCTGGTCCTCAATGAAAACGGACAAAGTATTCAGCGGGAGCGATCTTGTTGTTGTTGCTGATGCTGCTGTTGTTTTTGTTGTTGGACTCTCACTATTGAACAAAAAATGTTGATACCCCCATCATTAGCGCACCTCGTGTTTCAATTGAAGTGTCCCCTTCGGGGCTCGCACACTGTTTTTCATGAGGGAGTATATTCCTGCTCAAACTGTGCTGTTGGGTCCCAAACTGCAGCAATAGCAGCAGCAACAGCAACAACATCATCATCACCACCAACAACAACAATCATTTTAAGACTTCACTCTTATCTGCTCGATTGTCCGTCAACGCGTATTTCCTAAACCCTCGATACCCGCCCTCTTCGTCTTCAATCGTACCCCTTTGGGGGGGTATACCTCTCTTCCCTGCAGGCCGGGCCCCGCTGGCAAGCGGCGGGGCGGCCGCGGACCGTCGGCCTGGCCAGCGGCAGCGCTGATCGGCGGCAACCCGACCCCAACAGGGACCGACAGGGGACCGACCACGACGACGACGACGACGACGGCGGCGGCGACGACGACGACGACGAGCCAAAGCGAGAGCGAGAGAGAGAGAACGACAGCGGAGCCACGAAGGGCACGAAGTAGGCCGGGAAGGGCGACAGCGGGAACACGAAGAGAATGCGTATGGGACCACGAAGAGCGCGAACGAGCGGGGGCCAGGAAGGGCAGATAATGCGGGGCCACAGAAGTCAACGACGGGGCCACTGAGGGTAGCAACTTGGCCACGTAGGACAGCGAGGGGGCCACAACGGGCGACAGCGGGGCCACGAAGGGCATGCACATGAGGCCACGACGGGCGCGAACGAGCGGGGGCCACGAAGGGCAGGGCCACGAAGGCGCGAACGAGCGGGGGCCACGAAGGGTATCGGAGGTGAGGGGGTGAGATCGAAGTGGAACGGAGAACCGGGAAATCGATTTCGGTTTCGTGTTCGTGCGTGCGGGCGAAGCGAAGCTGCGTGGGCGGGCGAGAAGAAAGTCTCCTGTAGCTCAGGCGCGGCCAAACCAAATGATTCCGGACCGGCGTCCGGTGGCCCGCGGTGTCCCGCGTTGTCCCGCCTCCGGCTGAGGCGCGGCCGGATCACATGGTTCCGGACCGGCGTCCGGTGGCCCGCGGTGTCCCGCCGGTGTCCCGCCTCCGGCTGAGGCGCGGCCAGACCAAATGATTCCGGACCAGCGTCCGGTGGCCCGCGGTGTCCCGCCGGTGTCCCGTCGGTGTCCCGATGATGATGATGATGATGATGATGATGATGATGATGATAATGATGATGATGGTGATGTCGATGATGTTGAAGATGATGATGATAACGATGATGATGATAACGATGATGATGATGTTGATGGTGATGGTGGTGATGATGATGGTGTCCCGATGATGATGATGATGTTGTTGACGATGTTGATGATGACGATGGCCCTGGTGGTGATGATGATGGTGTCCCGATGATGATGATGATGCTGATGATGCGGATGTTGCTGATGATGATGGTGTCCCGATGATGATGAGAATGATGATGTTGATGATCATGATGATGTTGTTGATGATGATATGGAGTGATGATGGTGATGCTGATGATGGTGTTCCGATGATGATGATGATGAGGTAGGTTGATGATGATAATGATGATGATGATGGTGAGGATGGTGGTGTCCCCATGTAAATGATGTTGATGATGATAACGAAGATGGTGTCCCGATGGTGATGATGTTGATGATGAGGATGATGGAGTGATGATGGTGTTGATGGTGGTGGCCCAATAATGATGATAATGATGATGTTCATGATGATGGTGTCCCGATGATGATGATGATGATGGAGATGATGATGATGGTGACGATGATGATGGTGTCCCGATGACGATGATGTTGATGATGTTGCTGATGATGATGGTGTCCCGATGATGATGTTGATGATGATGCTGTCGATGATGTTGTTCATGATGATGATGGGATGATGGTGATGGTGTTCCGATGAGGATGATGATGGTTTCCCGATGATGATGGTGTTGATGATGATGGTGACGATGATGGTGTACCGATGATGATGAAGGTGATGCGGATGATGATGGAGTGATGATGATGGTGATGAGGTGATGATGATGATGGTGTCCCGATGATGATGTTGATGACGTTGGAGACGATGACGTTGATGATGTTGATGACGTTGATTGTGAGATCTATTGCGATATCGAGAGTGAGATCGGTAGTGAGGCCGAATGTGAGATCGATTGTGAGAACGATAGTGAGACGATAGTGATATCGCTTGTGAGATCGATAGTCAGATCGATTGTGAGATCGATCGAATGAAATAGATCGAATGAGATCGATTGTGAGATCGATCGTGTGAAATCGATCTAGCGACACCGATAGTGAGATCGATCGTGAGATCGATCGTGAGACCGGTCGAGTGAGACGTTGTTTCCTCCCCCCCCCCGAACCTCCTTATCATCCGAGGGGTGGCCGCATAGGTACATATATCCTATACGACCGCCCTGCGGGCGATAAGGAGGCTCGGGGGGGGGATTGAGATCAAATGACCACCCTGACTGACTTCCAGCCTGTCACCTTGATTGCATCTCACTATTTCTGTCTTTCTCCCTTTCTCTCTCTCTCTCTGTCTCTCTCTCTCTGTCTCTTTTTTTTTTTGTTCTCTCTCTCTCTCTCTTTCTCGCCATCTCTCTCTTCTCTCTCCCTCTCTATCAGAGTCTCCCTCCACCACAATGATGATCGCGCCCAGGCGCCGACAATAATGAATTGATGGATTGGATTGGGTAGATTGGATTGGATGGGATGGGATGGATTGGATATGATAATATGGGTTGGATTGAGTGGAATAAAAGATGGGGCGATATGGGTTGGATAAAGTAATATGGATTGGATTGGACAAGATGGATTGGATAAGATAAGCTGGGTTGGATGGGAAAGCCCGCCGCATGCGCAAAAAACATGGAATTATGAAATTAACGACATGCGTTAGCGCCGGGACGCCCGGGACACCCGTGACACCCGGGACACCGCCCGGCCAAACTAGAACACCTCCCAGCCACCAGCGGACGGGAAACGGACTTTCGCTCCTACTGACGACACCCAGGACACCCGGGACACCGCCCGGCCTAACTGGGACACCTCCCAGCCGCCGGCGGACGGGAAAGGACTTCAGCTCCTACTTCGGCCTAGCTACAGGAGGATCACGCGCAGCTTCGCCTCGCCCGCACGCACGACACGAACACGAAACCGAAACCGATTTCCTGGTGGGGGGTCTCCGTTTCACTGCGATCTCACCCCCCGACCTCCGATGGGGCCACAAAGGGCAGCGAGGGGGCCACGGAGGGATGCATCGGGGCCACGAAGGGCAGCGAAGGGGCCACGAGGGGCTGCTACGGGGCCACGGAGGGCAGCGAGGGGGCCACGAAGGGATGCAACACGGCCACGAAGGGCAGCGACGGGGCCACGAAGGGATGCAACACGGCCACGAAGGGCAGCGACGGGGCCACGAAGGGCTGCAACGGGGCCACGAAAGGGCAGCGAGGGGGCCACGAAGGGCTTCAGCGGGGCCACGAAACAAAGCGAGGGGACCACGAAGGGCTGCAACGGGGCCACGAAGGGCAGCGAGGGGGCCACGAAGGGCTGCACCGGGGCCACGAAGGGCAGCGAGGGGGCCCAAAAGGGCTGCAACGGGGCCATGAAACAAAACGAGGAGGCCACGAAGGGCTGTAACGGGGCCACGAACGGCACCGATATCCCGATTCCGGAATAATATGTGAGGGAGTCCTAAGCGTGAGCGCGACTCCTGGGTGCCTGAGCGTCAGGAGCGCAGCGCTTGAGTAAATTGCAAGAAATTCCAACGCAAGGGCGCGATTCTTGAGTAGATTGCAAGCGAGCCTCCAGCGAGAGCGCGATTCCAGAGCGCCGAGAGAATGATTCCTGAATAAATTGCAAGGACGTCCCAAGTGAAAACGCGATTTCTGAGAAAAAATGCGAAGAAGTCTCAGGCGGGAGCGGGGGTCTTGGTTAAATTGTGAAGAAGTCACAGGCGGGAACCGTTGTTGTTGTATCCCGGGGGCCAACACCGCAGTTTGAAGAGGAAGATTTTCCATGATAGAAAAACGGGGCGCGAGCGCCGGGAGGGGCATCTTAATGGAACAAATACAATGTGCACTGGAGGGGGAATCAGCAGTAGCGAGAATTTAAGAACAACAATAACAATCATTCCAAGACTGTTCGCTCCTACCGGCCCACGTGTCACTCACCATGCATATCCCAAACCCTGGAAACCCGCCCTCTTCGACTTCGATCGTGCCCTCTTTTGGGGTGTTACATTCCTTCCTGGCCACGCGTACTTGGAGAAGCCCCTAAACAGGGAAACGAGAGGGAAAGACAAAAAGAGAGGACGACGGGATCGGAGGAAGGGCGGGATTAGAGAGGCAAGAGGGAGGGACGACGATGATTTGTGCCGCGAATTGTGTTTCAGCTTGTGCCATGACTTGCGCCAGCCATTCCAACACAGGTTAACAAAGGCTTCGCCATGGGTTGCTCGGCGAGGTGTTAGAGGCGAATGTGGTGCCCGATGCCATCTCCTAGAGCGATCCTCTGACGGGTGGTTCGGGCGCGTGGGACTTCCAAGCGGGATGCCTGAGTAAGGCGAGAGCGCGATTCCTAAGTAAAGTGTGGCGGCGTCCTTGGCGCGAGCGTGGTGCCTGAGAGTCGATAGCGCAATTTCTGAATAAACTGCGAAAAAGTCACAGGCGACAGCGCAATTCCTGAAAAGGGTATGTCTGGCGGGAGCGGGTGTCTAGACTAAAGCGCAAGGGAATCTTAAGCGGGAGCGCCGTTCTTGAGCAAATTGTGCGGAAGCCTCAGACGGGAGGGGGGGTCCTGACTGACTTGCGAGGAAATCACAGACGGGACCGCCGATCCGGAGTAAATTGCAAAGAAAACTCAAGCCGGAGCGGGGGTCCTGAGTAAAATTCGAGGAAGTCTCATGCGGGAGCCGTTGTTGTTGATGTCCGGGGGGGCAACAAGGCACATTGGCCCGGACTAAATTGTGAGGAAGTGTCAAGCGGGAGCGCCGTTCCTGAGAAAATTAAAAGAAAGTCTCAAACGGGGGGGGGTCCTGCGTAAAGTTGGAGGGAGTCTCAGGCGGGAACCGCTGTTGTTGTAGTCTGGGGGGCCAGGGGCACAATTTGACCAGGAAGACTTTCCTTCTGAACAAAAAAAAACAGGCGCGAGCGTCGAGGGGCAGGCACACACTTTGACTGAGAAAAACCATATGCACCGGTGAGGGGGACCAACAATAATTATTCTGCATATGTGAAAAATTCAACACAAACAGCAACAATACCAACAACAAAAACAACAATCACTTTAAGACTGTTCGCTCTTATCTGCTCGCGCGTCATCAATATGCATATCCCAAACCCTGGATACCCGCCCTCTTCGTCTTCGATCGCACCCCCTTTTTGGGGGATATATTCATTCCCTGCCACGCGCGGTCGGTGAAGCCCTTGAAAGCGAAGGGTAACAGATAACGGGGGAGAACGAGGACGAAGGGATCGGAGGAAGGGAGGGGAGGGTCGAAAAGGAAGGAGGACGATGATTTGCGCTGCGAGTGGCGATTCAGCTAGCGCCATGGCTTGCGCCAGCCACTCCAACACAGGTTAACAATAAGTTTCGCCGTGGGCCGCGCCATAAACAGCGCTACGTACCACCCCTTTTTTATTTTAAAAAATCGTGGATACCCCCGCGGGGGGACGTACAGAAACAAATTTCGTGGAACCCTGAAAAGAATCGGGATGTTGGGAAAGCGGGGCGGAAAAATGATGAGAACTGCAACCGTGTCGAGAGGAACGCGGGAATGTGGAGTGGATTGGGATAGAGTGGACAAAAGTAGGGTTTCAGGAGGAGGAGCGGCAAGGAGTGGAGAAGAGGAGCTGGGAGGAGTGCGGAGGAGCGGGGGGCGCACGGAGGAATCTGGAGGAGGCACTGGGAATAATGTAGGAGAAATGCGGGATGCGAGCGGGAAGGGGTGGAGATTGTTGGGGTGGGATGGGGTGGCCCGGGGAAGGGTGGGCGGAATGCGAAGAAATGGGGGATAGCAGAATGGAATACGAACGAAATGAAAATGATGATAAAGGGAATGAGTAAAAAAGTAAGGGGGTATCAGGCGGGAGCCTTGTTGGCGCGGGCCACGACGGGCGCGAACGAGCGGGGGGGCCGAAGGGCATACGTATCGGGGCCACAGACGGCAGCGACGGAGCCGCTGAGGGCAGAAGCGGGGCCACGAACGGCAGAGAGGGTGCCACGAAGGGCGACAGCGGGGCACGAAGGACATGCATATGGGGCCATGACGGGCGCGAACGAGCGGGGGTCACGAAGGGCATACATATATGGGGCCACAAAGGGCGACAGCGGGGCCACTGCGCAGAAAGTGGGCCACGAAGCGCAGCGAGGGGGCCACGAATGGCGACAGCGGGGCGACGAAACGCATGCGTATGGGACCACGACGGGCGCGAGCGAGCGGGGGCCACGAAGGGCAATTAATCCGGGGCCACAGAAGGCAGCGACGGGGCCGCTGAGGGCAGCAAAGGGGCCATGCATATGGGGCCACGACGGGCGCGAACGAGCGGGGGCCACGAAGGGCATTCGTATATGGGGCCACAAAGGGCGACAGCGGGGCCACTGAGGGCAGCAAAGGGGCCACGAAGGGCAGCGAGAGGGCCACGAAGGGCGACAGCGGGGCTACGAAGGGCATGCGTATGGGGCCACGACGGGCGACTGCGAGCGGGGGCCACGAAGGGCATATAATGCGGGGCCACAATGGGCAGCGATGGGGCCACTGAGGGCAGCAACGGGGCCACGAAGGGCAGCGAGCGAAGGCGACCGCGAAACCAATACGGGCAGCGAGGGGCATCGAAGGCGGGCAAAGGGCAGCGAGCGGCGACTGCAGTCCCGAACGGGCTGGTCGGGCGGGCAGGCCCAGACGGGCGGGTCGACCGGGCGGGTCGTTGAAGCGTGAGTCCTGCTTGAACCGCCAGGCAATATGTAGCGGGAGCGCGATTCCTGAGTGTCCAGGAGCGACATCTGAATACATTGGAACTATCAAACGGGAACCACGATCCGGTGGTAAATTGCAAGGAAGTCCCAAGCGAGAGCGCGATTCTTCCATAAATTGTGAGGAGGTATCAGGTGGGAACCGTTGTTGTTGTAAACCGGGGGCCAACGACATAGTTTTCCCCGCAAGACTTTCCCTGATAACAAAACAAGGTGCGAGCCCCGGGAAGGGCACTTCAATCAAAAAATGTGCACCGGATGGGGGGCATCAACAATAATCATTCTTCAGAAGTGAGAGTTCAACAACAACAACAACAACAACAACAATCATTTTACCCGAACGCTCAGTGTTCTCACCAGTGCCAGGGTTTTCATGCGACGCGAGACAATACCCCCACTTCGTGGGGGGGGCAGTTCAAGCTCTACCAAATATCCAAACGACTCTTCGCGACCACCCAAACCCAGCTTCCCGCCCTATGACGTTGGGACACTTCACTTCGTGGCGTGCGGACGACCGTGGCTACTACACTGGCGTGGGGTACACACCCACAGAACTTGGTCACTTATTCGGGGCGCGCGTGTGCCCAGCATCCTGCAATTGTGACATACAATACATGACACAGACAGACAGAGAGAGAGACAGAGAGCAGACAGAGAGAGAGACAGAGAGAGCGGAGTTGGTCACATTTTTGGGGCAAGTTCCTGAGATCGTCGTGTTTTTTGTTGGTCTTGCGCGCGCGAATGTCCACTTTACTTTTTTTTTTGCAAGGGAGTATTGAAATTTGATTATGTTAGAACAAGAAAAAGTAGCTCGCGCGAGCTCATGTAACATAAATGTTGAAAAACCATTGGTTTTGTGGGAGTCGGACAGCGCGCGCGGGATGAAATTTGGACATTTTTTTTTGAAAAACCATTGGGTTTTTGATGTTTTTATGTTGAAATCGTTACGAAACCTAAGGTTCTGGAAGGATTTCGTCTTGCGCGCGCGAATGTCCACTTTACCTTATTTTTTGCAAGGGATTATTGAAATTTGATTATGTTAGAACAAGAAAAAGTAGCTCGCGCGAGCTCATGTAACATAAATGTTGAAAAACCATTGGTTTTGTGGGATTCGGACAGCGCGCGCGGAAGGACATTTTGACAATTTTTTCTTAAAAAACCATTGGGTTTTTGATGTTTTTATGTTAAAATCGCTACGAAACCTAAGGTTTTGGAAGGATTTCGTCTTGCGCGCACGAATGTCCACTTTACCTTATTTTTTGCAAGGGATTCTTGCAATTTGATCAAGTAAGAACAAGAATTTTCATTTTCTATTGTTTTTTGCAAGGGAAAACGAGCGTCAACAAAAAACCGGATCCGGAGCTCATCCACTTTTCTGAAGCTTTCGCGAAAAAATGATGAAAATGTAGCTGCGGCCTAGGCGCGGCGCAGAGGTCGCGCACCAGGGGTCCCAACAATAATAATTCTTTAGAAGGAATAATGTTCAACAACAACAACAACAACAACAACAACAACAACAACCACAACCACAACGACGACGACGACGACGACGACGACGACGACGACGACGACGGTTCCGGCCTGATACTTCCTCCAACGTATTCCAAGATCACGCTCTCGCGCGGGATTTCCTCACAGTGACTTCCTTAATGTATACAGGAATCGCGCTCTCGCGTGGAACTTCCTCACAGTTAACTCGGACGCCGCACCCTCGACACTCAGGAATCACGCCCTCACTTTGGCTTTTCTCACGATTTTCTTGGGAATCGCGCAACCGCTCGAAATTTGCTCGCGATTCTTGCAGGACTTGCGTTTCGGCAACCCGCCTGCTCGACCTGGCCACCTGGGATCACCTTCCCGATCCGCCTGCTAGTGTCCGCGCGCCCGATCTGCCCGTCTGGTTCTGCCACATGTTTTGTGCTCCCAGCACCCTCCTGCGAATTCTCTCGTGCTCCATCCTTCTCCCTCTCCCTTCCATCCGTCCTCCCTTCCCCTGTTTTTAGGGGCTGCGCTAAATGCATGTTGCAGGTAAGGAAGATATACTCCCAAGGGTGTGCGATCGAAGACGAAGAGGGCGGGTGCCGAGGAATTGGGATCGGATTTCACGTGTTGAATGGCATGCGAGCCAATAGGAGCGAATCCTCATAAAATGATTGTGGTTGTTGTTGGTTGTTGTTGCTGATGCTGATGTTGTTGGTGGTGTTGTTGTTGTTGTTGAATGGCCGATTTCGGCGGCCAGAACGCTCGAGCGCGAGCCTCGCTTGCACGAGAAATGCTGTCGGCGTCGAGGCGAGAACGCCAGGGCAGATTGAGGGGGTCCAACAGCAGTGATTGGAATGCAATTAAGATTCACAGAAAAAACGGGGCGGATAATCCAGGGCAGGCTGGTTCGTCGCACAGGTTCTCCGCGGCTGGCCGTCAGCGCTCTCTTGAGCCAGCTTACTGTCTTCGTGTTACCAGCGGGAACGCAAAACCAGGAACGGAACGGCTGATTTTCTGGCCACGGCGAGCCTCGGCCACGACCACATCCCCCGATCTAGCTCCCAGGAGGGGCCGGAGACCCAGAGCCCCTCCTGAGCCCCAAAGTTGTCCTTGTGTCAGCGTCTTGGCTGCAGAACGAGAAGCAGGAGGAGAGAAGGAGGAGGCGGAGGGGCGGAGGTCTGACGCTGTGATCATCCGATCACAATCCGCGCAACGAAGAAACGAAGGGGTGGAGCGAGCGCAGACCTGCTCACCCCCATAATGGAGGAAGAGGAACATGCATAAAGCTTGAACTTTCGAAGCTCCGAAAGATTATGTTTATGCAAATGTCGTTATTCTAGATTCTTACCTCGTCATCCTGTCCCACCTGAGCCGCCGCAAATCCAGGGGAACCGCGCGGGCCTCTGGAAATGTTGGGCTACACCATTTCCCGCTCTGCGACATAAGCCGGGCGATCCTGGCTGACTGTCTCGCTGGCCAGCAGAGGGAATTCAGGCTCGGGCAGGCTCGCCAGGTAGTCCCGCGGCTCGAAATGCCTCATCTCCTGCAGGGCGGGGCCGTCCCGTGGCGGGGGCCGCCGTGCGCGGAGAAGCTCCAGCGTCATCAGTCGCAGCAGGGGAAGATCTGCGAGTGCAGATGAATATGCGCGCACGCCAAAATTCTCGACGTCGGCGCTGCTCGGAAGGGCGAAGACGTGGAACACGAGGGCCTGGGGGGCCCTCTGGGGCCCCAGCCGACACCGGCACGAGCCCCGGAAACGCCGACCCGATGTGTTTTTGATCTACTGGTACCTCGGGCGCCTTGCAAATTTTGATCGACGTGTTTGAGCGGGTTCCCTCTCAGTACGTGTGCCTCTTGGCTCAAGCTGTTGACAGCACCAGCGTTTGGCATACCACTGCAGCCACGATAACTTCTTGAGGGGAACTCAACACCTGGCCTGCTAAAAAGAAGTCCTTTTAGCCGCCTTCGAGTGGTACCCGCTCGTGATATCAACCAGAGGGGACCAAACGCAGCAAGGACAAGCAAACATAAGCGCTGGAAAAAAAGGCAGGCGCGGGCCACAGACACACAGATACAAAGAGCGAGAGGTTGCGTACCCACACACACACACACGCATACGCAAATAAGCACGTACACGCATGCACACATGCACGCGTGTTTACATACCTACACACATACATACATACATACAGACAGACAGACAGACAGACAGACAGACATACATACATACATACATACATACATACATGGCCCAAGACTCGAGGCAGACGACACCGCTCACCAGAACTGACTGAGAGGCTGCGCCCTTTTTACTCCGCAAGGCTTACCTGAGGCAAAGTCGATTCTGCGAGCGTGCACGAGCAGAAGATACATCGACATCAGTAATAACCTGAAGCTCTGCCGGCAGAAATGCACGTTAAAAGATACTCAGACTGGAGCACAGTTGCACAACACACTGACTGATGGCACACCCAGTTGGGAGGACGCGGGAGGGTGAGCCACTAAAAGGCAGCAGGGACAGGCACACTGCTGCAGGCGGTGAGCTACACTGCGGGGGGCCAATCCAGGTCAGAGACAAATCATGGCCCAAGACTCGAGGCAGACGACACCGCTCACCAGAACTGACTGAGAGGCTGCTCCCTTTTTACTCCGCAAGGCTTACCTGAGGCAAGGTCGATTCTGCGAGCGTGCACGAGCAGAAGATACATTGACATCAGTAATCACCTGAAGCTCTGCATAAAAGCTACTCAGACTGGAGCACAGCTGCACAGCACACTGACTGATGGCACACCCCATATCCCACATGATGGACTGAAGGGCGGAGAGGGTGGGTGCCGAAAAGAAATGAGGCCAAACACTCAACGAAGCAATCGGGCTTTCAACTGAGTGAGTTCGCCAGGGAAATACTGAAGCTGAACGCGCGGCACCTTCTCTAGCTGTCGCATCAAAGTGCCTGCCTTTTCGTGGCGCCTGACTGAGGAGGCGGCCCGCCACATCCCACGCTTCTGAATGTCGGGGATGATGCGGAGGCCCCTCGCGGCGTCTACTGACGGGCCGCCGTGGCGGGCGCAGTGGGGGGTCACATCTAAGCGGTGCAGCTGAAGGGCCGCGACCGCGGCGTTGAAATGCTTTTCGTACTGGGCCAGCGTCAGCGGGAAGAGCGGCCGATGCGGCTGGCGCTGGCCCTTCAGCTTCACGAGGAGGTCGGCCGCGAAGCTCCGACCGGCCTTGAAGCTCGCCTGGTCTCCGAAGATCAGCGTCATGTCGTGCTCGTTGTTCTTGAGCCGCGGGCGGGGCTCGGCTCCATCGTCGGCGTGGAGCGGCGCGATGGTGACCGTCACGCGAGGGTGCCCCCTGGCCACCCCGCCCGCGGCGACGTGCACGTCGGCGCCATTGATCCTCAGCGCGCTGGACGGACGGAGGTACCCGTCGAAGCTGGTGACGAGCGCCCCCGTGGCGGCTTCGCTGAGGGGCCCCTGCTGGATCATGTGGTCGGCGATCAGGACAGCGGCCTCCCACGGCAGCGGGTCGCGGACCCGCTCTGGCCCGGCCTGGCTCCAGCCGGCGAGCGCGCCCCAGCTGAGCGGCAGCGTGGCGGGGGTCCGTCTCGGGTAGCGCAGGCAGTGGATGGTCCCGTGCACCGCGTAGCGGCCCTCGGCCAACGCCTTGCCTCCGAAGTAGAGCGCGTCGAGGTAGTCCTCCATCGCTCGATCGACGAGGTCGTGAGTCGTGAGAGGACGGCCCTGCTGTTGAGCCCAAACCTTGAACTTCGTGTAGGAGTCGAGGTACCTGCTGGCTGTGATGGGCCTGACTCGGCGCGTCTGGAGGTAGGGCCTTGGCTGCTGCTCGGCGCGGGCGCGCCTCCTGGCCGCCAGGACTGCGGGCTCGACGCAGTTCCGCCGTCGGCGGGCCCCTGCGACTGGCTCGTGCCGCAGCACAGCGGGCCCCCCTTTGGGGGGCCTCGGGAGGCCACTCGGGCGGATAGCCCCTCGGGCAGCGCGGCCGCGGCCTGACGAGGTCGCCAGTGGGCCGCCCGACAGCGGCCGCCAGGTGAGCCTCCCAGTCGTCGGAGACCTGTGGATCGCCATGCCGGCGCCGAGCCGAGGAGGGCGCAACGGCACCCAGCGCCTTGGCCCAGGCTCGGCACAGCGCCGGTGGGTGCGAACCCGCCAAGGAGGTCTTCCACCGACTTCGGATTGAACCATCGATGGCCACGGAGACTTTGCCCTCGAGGATCTCATGAGCGTGGCCTCCAGAGCATACACGTCCAATGACAGATAGATCAGGATTATCTGAAATGACGAATGCAGGCTTCTTTAATGTGCAACCGTACTGGCAATAGTGAATGAGGATCTTGACAGACTCAACTGAGGAGATAAAAGACGCCACGGGAGCCCATGTGATCAGCTTGGAGGACGCGGGGTTCTCGAGAGACCAGTGCGCGTTGAAGTCCCTGCAGAGCCTCATGAGTTCTAAGGCGCGACGGGCTAGATGGGGCCCTTGACGGCGATGTTGGGAGCGAGCCGCCCCAGTAGCCTGGCTCCACGCGATACATGGAGTCCCAAAGTGCACCCGCCAGAGCTTCCGAGACCTGATCCACGACGCCAGGACATTGAAGACCCTGTAACCCAGGATGTCGAAGTGCGAGCCGTTCCTCAGGTCCACCGGGGCCGTCGCCAAGAGGCCCAGGCCCCTGAGGGCGGCGGTGAGCCGGGCGCAGCCCGCGAAGATCTCGCAGAAAGATTTGGGGCGACGGGAAGCACGAGGACGAGATGCTGCGAACAAGGGCTTTTTGCACTCTGCCTCCCTCGGAGCAGGCGCGGCGATGACCTCCGCCGTCTCTGAGGCTGCCTCTTCGGTAACCTCCGGGATATCAAACGATTGTGGTGGCTGCGGCGCTGGCGCGACCTCTGGCAGGCAGCGGCGGCCGCGGCAGGCATGCAGGCCGGCCGCGCGAGCAAGGCGCCGCTGGGCACCGTGCGCGGTCAGGCCGCTGGCAGAGCCTGCGGCAGGTCGGGCAGCCGGCAAACCCTCGGCTGGAGGAGGCGGCCCCAAACTGGCCACGATGGCGGCCAGGGCAGCGGGCGGCCCCCACTGCGGCTGCCCGGGCTGCACCTCCCCGCGGTCGGCCGCTCTGGAGTCGTAGTCGGTCGGGTTGCGGTCCGTCTCGACGTGCCGCTGCCGCCGCTGGATGTCGGCGGAGATCTGCCTCGCGGCAGCGACCCGACAAAGCTGTCTGAGGGCAAAGTCGCGGGCGCGGCCCTTCTCGAAGCTGAGGAGGGCGGCCGCGTTGTCGCCCATGCTGCCCGCGCGGTGGCCATGCATCCTGGTGCTCCGCGAGGCCCTGATCAGGCCGAGCAGCTGCGCGCGCGCCTCCTTCAATTGGATAGGGGCCGCGTACCTCCAGGCACCTCGGGCGATAAGAGCCCAGCGATGGCGGACGACCACGGCGTCGGCCACGGGAGTCACCACCCCGTCAAGCTCGAGCGCGGCCGCGCGCGCGGGCCGACGGCCCAGACAGGCGGCCCCGCGATGCTCATCATCAAAATCGAAAGCGGGGTCGCCCACAAACCCCGCCGCGAGGGTAGCTGTGGCCTCGGCGGCGATAGCGGCGGGTGGACCGTCAGCCGCCCCAGTCAAGAAGGTAGGCTCTACGTCCAAGAAACGCCAGCGCCCCCGCGCACTGAAGGTGTCGAGCAGCTCGTCGTCCGACAAGCAGGCCTCGCGCAGCGCGTAGCCGTAGGTGCTGGCGTCGCTGCAGTAGGTGACCGGGGCCCACGGTGCCCCGAGGTCCACTTCCACCAGGAAGATCAGGCCCTCGGCGACACGGATCTCGCCCAAGAGGTCGGGCTGGAACTTGGCGAACCTCTCGCGGCGCTCCGCGATGAAGTGGTTGCACCACCTACGCCTATGAGGTGATGGAGGCCCAAGTAGAGCTTCCAGGCCCACTTGTCGGTATGCCTGAGCTTCCGCGCCTGCCCATCGAAGACTACTCCGACGGACTCGTAGAGGCGGGTCGGCTCGACCTTCTCGTGGTAGGCGAGGTTCAGGCGATCCAGCTCCGCGCAGACCTCGTCGAGGGCCGCGCCGACGTCCTCCGCGCAGACGCCGAAGAGGTTGGCGTTGTCCACGTAGGGCGATACCTGGGGCCGCCCCAGGGCGAAGGGCGGCACGGGCCTCTTGTCCGAGGTCACACACGGGTATGGGGACCCAGCAAGGGGAGCGACGGCCTCTGTCTCCGCTGACTCGGTCACAAGTTGGCAAAACCAGAGAGACCAACTCCAGCCCATCGGCAGACCCCTGAAGACGGGGAAAATCCTCGTGTCACTAGAGACCTGACCGAAAGTGCGAGTGTCCGTGAAATAAACGTCGGGATCGCCAAAGAAGCCTGCGGCCTCTGGGAAGTCGAAGCCGAACCAGTCCGCGAGGTCGTCGTCGACGAACTGGTAGAAACCGTCGCGTAGGTCCACGCCAGCGCCACGCGGGTCGACCTCGGCGTCAGCGAGGCCCGCCCTCCGCAGCGCCGAAGGTGAGAGGTCAAGGCCAGCCAGCGCTCCCGCAGAGCCGAGGGCAGAATGAGGAGGCCGTCGGCGCAGGCTCGAAGTTTCACGACCGTCGAGGACTAGGCGCAGCATGCCGTCCCTCTTGGCGACGAAGAAAGCTCCGATCCGGGCACGGATGCCCAACCTGAACCCCGCCAGACCCACGGCGTGCAGGCGCATGACGACGAAGCCCCTGCGAGCCGCCCTGTCATGGCGGAGGCGAGGGCCCCAGTAAGGGCGCACTGGAGTGATAAGCCCCTGCTCTGTCAGCGCGTCAATCTCCGAGGCGGCGCGGTAGATCATGCTGTCAGCGTTGTCGAGGGCGCGGACACCAGCCGGCGGCAGCCTCTCACAGAGCGGCCGCGGCGTGACCAAACCCCTGAGGACCCGAAGCTTCGACGGGTCGCAAGGTCGTAGGTGCTGAGGCTGGTCTGAGTACATGTCCGTGGACTCCAGGAGGCCGTAGAAGGCGTCGCTCGGCGCCACAGCTGGCCGAAAGGGGAAGCGCGACACCTTGGCCCAAGTCCTGCGAAGGATGGAACGCTGCGCCCAAGTCGGGCGCCGCCCCGTCGGAGCATGGTGGGCCCTCAAGGCCCGAGACGGGGCATCGAGTGCGTTGAGGGAGCGAAGTGCCTCCCTGCACCGTCTCTCGCACGAAGGCTGCCTGGCGCGGCAGCCGTGCGCGAACTCCCATCGGCGAAGCACCGGAAGAGGAAAAGGATCACCGTGGGCACGGCCACGAAGTGCACGATAGTCACCTCGATCGGCTTGGCGCCCCCGTCGAGCTCGGTGAAGGCGGCGGCGAGGCAGACGTCGGCGGGGATGGAGCCGAGCTAGCCTCCTCCATCTAGACCTCGCCGCCGCGGCCCCCGCGGGGGCTAGCCGCCGTCGTGGGTGGTCTCGGCGCCGCGGCCGCGGCCTCCGCCGCGCCCGCGGCCCCGGCCGCGGCCTGCCTCCTCGCCTGAGCCCCTGCTGCCGCCTCCACCGCCGCCGTGCGCCAGGTGGCCCGCCTACTCGTGCCAGAGGCGCAACCGCTTGAGGCGCTGTGCCTCCTCCCGCTGGAGGCTCGACACGAAGCTGCGGAACTCGGGGAGCAGGGCGCGTCCATCTTCGCCGAGGAGGCGTGGAGCGCGCCCTGGCCCAGTGGCCTTCAAGCGCTCCCGCTCGGCGTGCTCGGCCTCCTCGACCAGGGCGGCGGCGACCCACTTCCCGTCGATGCGCGCCAGCGCCGTGTTCTCGCGGATGATCATCTGGTCGCCGTCGCCGATGATGCCCTCGGGGATCTCGTTGCCGAAGGCGTCGTGCGCGGGATCTGCGACACGCCAGCGGCCCCCCTGCGGTAGTGCGCCAGCGGCGCCAACCGATCCGAGGACTTCGAGGTCGCGGCCCGCGCGACGCATGCGGGCCAACGCCCCCGGCTCGATCGGCACGTCGAAGAAGCAGGTTTCGGCCAAGAGCCGTCGGGGCAGGTCCTCGTCGCGGCCGAAGGGAATGACACGATGCTATGATAAGTCGGCTAGCTGAACGTCGAAGTCGGGTGTTCCAACGATCCATATTCCCGGAGTGGGAGTGGCAAAGGGCAAGACCCGTCCGTGATACCGAAAGCCGTTGGGGTCACAGAAACTGACGAGCACTTGGCGCTCAGGTATGTCCAAAGACTTAGACATGGGCCCTCAGCGAGGACGGAGTCGCTGCTGAACGTGGGAGAACGAGAGGCGCTGGGTGATCAGCGGGGGCGTCGACCAAGGGAGCCTGGCGTATCACCTCACGATGACCTGAAGCCGCGGCGCGGCGGGTAAGGGATACCGCACACGAACCCAGTAAGGTGAGAAGCGAGCCCACCACGCAGCCCAAGATGAATAGAAGCGTCAACGAGAACTTTGAGCAGGCCTCCTCCTGCGAGCCGTCGCAGGTACCTCGAAGCTGAGCCCTTGCACTCGCGCGCTCCTGGTAGGCGTCCTGGATCACGTCCAGCGACCGCATCAGCACAGGCAGGACCGCGTCGCGAGAGAGCGGCTCGGCGCCGCAGGTATCCACAGCACACACGCACGCAGGGCAATCGGGCGGGCCGCGGGCCAGCACGAACAACTGCAGGGAGGAAGCGAATTTTTGGTAAGCAGCTCCTGCGAGACCCGGATCGACCATCCGGGATTTCTTGAGCCACTAAAAGGCAGCAGGGACAGGCACACTGCTGCAGGCGGTGAGCTACACTGCGGGGGGCCAGTCCAGGTCACAGACAAATCATACATGCATGCATGCGTACGTGCAGCAATGTATGCACGCACGTATATATATATATATATATATACATGCATGCACATAGACATGCATACATACATGCATGCATTAATGAATGCATGCATGCATGCACAACTACCCACAAACTTATACCTACATACATGCATGTATGTATGCATACATGCATGCAAACCATCGATATATATGTATACACATAGTTATACATACATATATGTATACATACATACCTACATACATGCATACGTATATACATAATTACATATATACATGCATGCATGCATACATACGTATATGCATACGTGCGTACGTGCGTGAGTCCATAAATACATACATACAGGCATGCATACATATATACATGCATGCATACGTACTTACATGCATACTTACATACATACCTACATACGTACACATATTCACACATACATGCATGAAACGGGACTGGTGGTAATGACCAGTTAACAAGCAATGACGACTCCTCAATCTCAGTGCGCACATGGTCGAAATCGACCTGACTCGCGTAGAAGCTCCGTGAGCCACCACGCAAACTCAACGATTAGACACTGAGCAAGAATCGTCGCGGGGGCAAGAACTGGCCAGCAAGATACAATTTACGCCCAATCGTATCACCTACCCGCGACGGCATCCTGGGTGCACAGACGAAGTGAACTAATCCGCGACGCATCGCCAAGCAGGCCAAATTCAAAACTTGGGAGTCCCACGCATGCCACACAGGCGGAACGCAGGAAGAGGAAGAGGAGCAGCAGCAGCGGCACAGAGCAGGAGAGCCGAGCACAAAGCACATATGCACACCGACACACAAACACACAGACACACAGCGCAGACTCGCGTCGCACGCTAGCGGGAGGCGCAGCATCACATTCATCCGCATGTATGGCGAATATGCTCGAACCCAGCCGTGCAATCCTGGCCGAGGGGAAGCAAGAGAGAGAGAGAGAGACAACAAAGCAGAAAGACACTCTCTCTCTCTCTCACACACACACACGCGCGCTCGTTCGTACATGCACCGCTAACGTTCATTTTTGTCCCGGAACAATGTTACAACAACGATTCAAATCCACCGATCCGGCGTGTGAATTTAAGAAAACTACAACCTGAGCTTCAGCTCTGCTGGGGGGGGGCGGGGGGGCTCTGCTGGGGTAGGGGGGGGGGGGGGGGGGGTCATGGGGTCCACCCTTTTTTTCCCCCCCCCCCGGGAATCCCAAACCGCCCCAAGACGGGCCAAAAGGGGCCCAGGAGGCCACCAAGACGGTCCAGGAGGCGCCCGAAACGGCCCAAGAGCGCCCCTGGACGCCCAAGATGGCCTGAAGACGGCCCAAGAGGCCTCCAAGACGCCTCAAGGAGATCCCAAGAGGACCCCCAAGAGGGCCCCAAGAGGGTACAACAATAAAAATGCTAATAGCTTTTGAAGCATTTTAACCATTATCGCCTTTTCCGTCTTAGAAGCGCCGAAGACGGTCCAAGAGGCCCCCAATATCGCCCCAAGACAGCCCAAGAGGCCCCGAAGAGGAGCCAAGACGGTCCAAGAGGGCCCCAATATAGCCCTGGAGGCCCCCCAAGACGACCCCGAGAGGCCCCCAAAATGGCTTCAAGAGGGTGAATCCGAACGGACCTAGTCCTCCACCCCAAGATGACCCCAAAAGCCCCCAAGATGCCCCCGAGGCGCCCCCAAGGGGCCCCCAGAGGCCCCCAAGAGGTCCCCAATAGGCCCGCAAGAGGACCCCGAGAGGCACCCAAGAGGCCCCAAAGGCCCCCAAGAAGCCCCAAGAACCAAGAGGCCCCAAGAGGCGCTCACTCGCGTGCTGCCAGGCCAGAGGTGCACGGCCTGACTTGGTATTGCTCGGAAGCGAAAGCGATGAATGAACGAAGGACCTGCCACCCGTCGCCGTCCGGGTCGTCGGCCGTCGGCAGCCGTTCGCCGTCAGTCGTCGTCGTCGTCGTCGTCGTCGTCGTCGTCGTCGTCGTCGTCGTCGTCGTCGTCGTCGTCGGTTCGTCGTCATTAACTCCTTCGTCGGTCGTCGTCGTAATTATCCCGCTCGTCGACCGTTGGTCGTCCGTTGTTGTCGTCATCGTCCATTTCAACAACAATAGCATCAGGATCGCTTTGGATCGGCGGCACTGGCCGGAGGCCACTACAATGATGACGACAGCCAGCAACGGCCACACCACCACTCCAACCACCACGTGCGCACAAAGGTGGCCCGCCCGCTGAGGCAGTTACACACACGCAGGCCGCCGCCCGCGCGCCCCGCGAGCCAGGAGCACCCGTGCACACCGCGGACGTCGCTGCTCGTGGGCGGCGCAGGCGCGACAGGATGACGAGCTAGGAGCCCAGACCTCCGACGATCCGATGATTCAATCTCGGCATTTGTTTCGGCATTTGTTCAATCGAAAATGGGCCACATCCCCAGCTCGGGGAGGCATCGTGGAGCCCTCGCTGGAGATGGCCCGCCTGGTGGTGGTGGTGCCGAACGAGTGGGAGACGAATGTGGGGAGTGAGATAGAAGACTCGAATTCAGGGGGACTCGATTTGGCGTCATTCGGGGATGGTCAGAAACCCCTTGGGCGAAAACGTGGTTTCGTGAAAAAAGCCTCGGGCCCTAACCTGGCGGGCGCGAGCCTGGAAAAGGACGGCCGCGGAGCCCTCTCGAGAACCGAGAACGGACGGTTCACTAATCGACGTGGCAGGATGGGGGTTCTGTCCACCCCCGAGGCCGTAGTGTTAGGTCGGGCCTGTACTCCTACACGGGGGGGATTTTGAGCGAAAAAACAAAAAAGAGTCAAACAATATCCCAAAATGGATGGAACAAATATTCAGAAAATCGTCCCCATACTATTTCTTGACTATTTCTGAATACTCCTCCTGTAAAGGGACAGGCTGGAACAATCAAAACGCGGCGGCAGATCGGCGCTCCGGCAGGCCCGAGTCTCACGAGACTCCGAGGAGAACGGGGCACACCGAGGCGAAACCGCACTCGGAGGCGACGATAGGGGCGAATAGCCCAGGGGAGAGCTCTACGTGTATGTACTCAGGTGCGCCGATGATCTATGTCTTCGGAAAGGCTCCCGGGCGAATGCGTGTAATGCCCGCCCCTGGGCTCTTCGCCTCTAATTATCGTCGCCGCCGACGCACGCTCAATGGGCAGAGTGGGGCACTCCAGCCCCGACCGGCGACGAATGGGCAGGCCTTCGCCATCTGCTGGTTTGGTCCGATTTGATCCGGCCAAGTTCGCCAACTGCCGATTTGGTCCGATGTGGCCCGGCCTGGCCCGGCTGTTTTGCGTTTCTGCAGGCGAACGCCAGGTTCGCCCTCTGCCGATTTGGTCCGATCGGGCTCGGCCTCTGCTGTCTGGCGCTTCAGCGGCGGGGCGCCAGGTTCGCCAACTGCCGATTTGGTCCGATTTGGCCCGGCCTGGGCCTTCGCCATCTGCCGGTTTGGTCCGGTTTGGCCCGGCGGGGGCTGTTCGCCAACCTGCAGCGGGACGCCAGGTTCGCCAACTGCCGATTTGGTCCTGTCCCGGCTGTTTTGCGTTTCTGCAGACGAACGCCAGGTTCGCCCTCTGCCGATTTGGTCCGATGTGCCTCGGCCTGGGCTGTCTGGCGCTTCTGCGACGGGTCGCCAGGGTCGCCAACTGCCCAAAAACTGCGGACAAGGTGCCCGCTCCTGAAGCAGAGCAGGTGGCACGCGTGCCCTGGCTCTTGCACCAAGGAGATGCGAGGGACAGGAGGCTTTCGCCTCCTTCCTCCAGGAGTTTCCTTCCGTGGCCAGGCGGGGGAGGACGAACGACGAACGACGAACGAACGGCGAACGAAAATAAAGAGGTCCGAGCTCTAGAACACGGCTGTACAAGAGAATAAACAACTATACGTAGTCGTGATCTGGGAGATCCCCTCGGAGTTCTCGGGTCGGCGCAGGAAACCACTCACTTGCGCGCCAGCACCGTGTAGGGGTCCGGGGCGGACCCAAGAAATCCGCGCGCGGACCTCCAAACGTTGATGTGCATGCCGTCTTTCGTGCAGGGGCCCAGGGACACAAATAAATTATCATAAACTCAGGATTGCCCTTATTTCCCATATTTCCGGGTTGCTCGTCTTTCCCTCCACTTCCGATATGTTTCATGTTTTCCTGGAAATCGACGAGTCTGTGTGTCCGCATGCTTTCTGGCCGTCCTGATCTTTCATCGATGAAGGAAGAAAGGCGCCCTCCTCCTCGATGAGGCCCTTCACCTGCTGAGCGACCTGAGAGGAACCATGTAACTCGGGCCTGCGAACTGGCAGCTGGGAGCAGGGCATCCACGGGGCAGCGCCTTGCGCCTGACCCAGGGCCGCTGGGCTTATGAGGCCGACTCCGAGAAATCAAGTAAACGCCGGCTTTTCGGAGGGAGGAGGGAGAGAAGGAGAATACGATACGATACGGTAAGATACGATGTTCACACCATGAACGCCATGTTGTTCGAGTGTCAAGTGAGTACTGAAATCACCCTTGCTCCCAAAAGCGCCGCAGCACTGACTGGAGGCAATTGGCGCGGTGAACCTCGTGCTTTGGAGGAAGTGCGCATACCATGCTCTACGCGCTGGAAGGAGGAGGAGAGGAAAGCTGTGTGGGCATCTCGGAGCGCCACACGGAGCGTAGCATCGTTTGGGAGCCGCCGCTTTTGCCCAGAGTGTTATGGCGCTGACGTGTCTCTAGGATCAGGGGCTGCTAGGGGTGCCCCCCCTGGACTGGTGAGCGTTTTCCTATCCGGCGTTTCGACATTGGGCGGAAGGGGGGGGGGACGGGGGGGCTGGTTCTGGACCTCTGCTGAGTGCGACTGTTTGCAACGGTGCGTCCTATGGGGGAGCCTCCACCTACGTGAAGCAGGCGCCAAAAGCAGCCAAGATCCACTCCATTGAGGGGGGAGGGCGGGTGCGAGGGCCCGCTCCGATCGGCAAACCAATGAAAAAGAGAACGATAACCTGAGGTGTCCCCCACCTTCCGCGCTGCTCAGAAGCAGCCCCAAGCGCCCCTTCTGGGCCTCGTGAGGCTGCTCCGGAGGCCGAGGCGGCCTGCCTGAAAGTCCTTGGGACACTCGGGGCCAGGCTGAAGTGGGGCGTGTCCTCCTACAGGCAGATTTTGGGCGAAACTTTCAAGACAGTCCAACAAAATTACCCCCCCCCAAAAAAAAAGCTTTTCCATATTATGTTTTCAATATTTTTCCATATTTTTCCTGTAGAGGGACACCCGTAGTGACATGACACGAAGCGGGGCCTGGGTCCTGGGGGCTCTCCCCAGGACCAGCTCCTCGCCCCGAGCCCCTTTCGGGAGCCCGAGCACGGCGAAAGAACTCAGCACCCCTGCACTTCGCGGCGACCTTGGCAGCACCCAGCAATGAGGGGGGGGGAGGGGGGGGCAGCCTTTGCTCCTGCACGGCCTCTGCCAGGCTCGCCAGTCCACCCAACTCAGCGCGCTGCGCCCCGTCGGTGCTCGACGCGAGGTCATCCCCCCGGCCTCGGAGAGGGCGGCTGCCCCGCCCAAGGCCGCGACGCGCGAAGCGCGATCACGGTCAGGGGCATTTGCTTCGTGTCGCGGCAGCGTCCCCAGCGACACGCTGCACCTTGCAAGCAGATAGCGTGTCGCTCCGCTCCAGGAAAGCTGGGGACCCTTGGCGCCCGGGAACCGACGACGCGGCCAGCGTGCCGCGCCGAACAGGCCGCGCAGCACGCTGAGCTGAAGTTCCCGACCGCCTCTTCGCGCCCCTGCGGGTGACCCAGGACTTCCACTGGCGAAGCCACCCTCGCCGAAGGTCGGGCGTGTCCTCCTGCAGGGGGATTTTTGGCGAAAAACCAAACATGGTCCCAAAATGCAAATACTCGAAAAAAACGTCCCCAGACTGTTTTGACTGTTTTTGAAAATTCCTCCTGTAGAGGGGGCAGGCCTGGCTTAACCCTCGCCTCTCTGTTGCTTCCGCCGGCGCCCGCGACCTGCCGGGGCCTCCCCCGCCAAAAAAGGGCGAGGCGCCAAGCCTTCCGCCCCCTCGAGGGTGGGGCCCCGCCTGGAGCGCCGCACGCCTGCTCTGCAACGCCGCGTGGCCGACTCCAGGAAGCCCGAATCCGAAAACGTGGACGCCTCGCTCCTCCTCCTCCTCCTCCTCCTCTTCCTCCTCCTCTTCCTCCTCCTCTCCCTTTCCTCCTCTTCCTTTCCTCCTCTTCCTACTCCTCCTCTTCCTCCTCCTCCTCCTCCTCCTCCTCGCTTTCACTTCCGCCTGCCTGCCGCCAGCTTCCAGCGGCTGATCGCCTGCATGCGAGAGGTGCGCTGCCTTTGGGGGCCTCAGAGGGGGGGAGGGGGTCAGACTCAAGCGCTCAGGCCAGTGCTGGGGGGACCCCATGTGGGTCCGCACCAAAGGTCGCTCCAGCAAGGGGACACCGCGCAGCCGAGCAGGGCCGCCACCGTCTTTCTTCCCGCCAGCCTTCCGCTGGCTTCCGCCCATCGCAAGGTGCAGCAAGGGCGAGGCCCTTTCTGGAACGGACCATCTGAGCCTACCGCTCAGGGCTTTTGGCATCGGTATCTGGTGAAGACCTCCACCTGGCCGAGCTGCGTGTCGATGTAGGGGAGCGCGTCCACCTGCGTGCCGTCGGCAGGCAGTCCGGCGCAGCTCCTCCTCCTCCTCCTCCTCCTCCTCCTCGTCGTCGTCGTCGTCGTCGTCATCGTCGTCATTGTCATCGTCATCGTCAGCGTCACCACCACTCTCATGATTGCAATCATTCCCCCCCATCAGTATTATCATAACCAGAACCCCATCATCGTGGGAATCCACATCAGCTGCAGTAGCATCATCATCACCACCATCACCACCATCATCAGCAACGTTATCAAACTAATCATCATAATCATCATAGTCATAATCATCCTCATCAGCATCATCATCGTCATCCTCATCATCATCCTCATGATCATCATCATCATCATCATCATCAGCATCATCATCATCATAATCATCATCATCATCATCATCACCATCCTCCTCAGCAGCAGTCACATCCTCGCCCTCGTCAACTAGATAGGCATCGTCATCAGCATCGTCGACATCATCATCATCATCATCATCATCATCATCACCATCACCATCAGCAACATCATCCTTATCATCATCAACATCATAATCAGCATCAGCATCGCCATCATCATCAGCAGCAGTCTCATCATCATCATCAGCATCATTTAGCAGCAGTATCAGCATCAGTATCATCGTAATCCTCCTCATCATCAGCATCATCAGCATCCTCATCATCATCGCCAGCATCATAATCATCATCATCATAATCATCAGCGCCAGCAGCATCATCTTCACCATAATCATCAGCATCATCATCTTCATTATCAGCATCATCAGCAGCATCGTTTGCATCGTCATCCTCCTCACCATCACCATCCTCATCCCAATCCTCATCCTCACAATCATCCTCATCCTCATCATCGTCCTCATCCTCAGCATCGTCGTCATCAGCATCAACATCATCAGCATCGTCAGCATTATCATCGTCATTTGCATCCGCAGCATAACGATCATCATCAGCAGCAGCATCAGCATCAGCAGCAGCACAATCATCGTCATCATCATCAGCAGCAACTTCATGATCGACATCATCATCAGCATCATCATCATCATCATCACCATCAGCAGCAGCCTCATCATCATCAGCAGCATCATCAGCAGCAGCATCTTCATCAGCATCATCATCATCATCATCAGCAGCAGCATCAGCATCAGCAGCATCATCAGCAGCAGCATCCTCATCAGCATCATCATCATCAGCAGCATCATCATCGTCGTCATCAGCACCAATCCTGCTCAGCCAATCACCACCACTATCCTCCTCCTCCTCCTCCTCCTCCTCCTCATCCTCCTCCTCCCGGTGGGGGGGCACCATGTGGTAGTTCTCGTTCTCCATGTACAGCAGCTCCGGCGGCTCGCCCTCCGCCGTGTCTGCCATCGCCATCGCCGCGCGATGGCCGCCGCCCCCAGCGCTATGCCCACGCGTCGCGAGCCCGAGGGGAGGCCGCGGCCTAGGCCTAAAACGAAGGAAAGCGACGGCTGGACGAGCGCGCTTCCTCCTCTTCCTCTTCCCGTTCCTCCTTCTGCTCCTCATGTTCCTTCTCCTCCTCCTCCTCCTCCTCCTTCTCCTCGTCCTCCTCGTTTTCCTCCTCCTCCTCCTTGCCAAAGTGTCCTCATACTCTTCGGCGATGACAAGAGGGGCGCTGACATCTAGCAGTGGGAGCAAAAGATCGGCGACTGAATGCAGCTGGTCGAGGACACCGAGGCGCTGGACAAGATCGGGCAGGCGCGCGCCATAGGGGCGTCCAGGCGAGCATATACGAAGTGTGCCCAGACGGCGCAGACAGAGCATGCAGGGATCCTCCACCAGCATGTGAAGGAGCCACGGCCAGCATTGCAGGAGCTCGTTGAAGGGGAGGCCACAGTCAGCCAGCCGGATTGCATCATGGATGGCCGAGCGCAGACGTGAGAGGACCTTTGGCTGTAGAGCGGCATCAGCCAGTAGCAGCTCCACGACCAGCTGCAGCGCACGCTGAAGGTGGCGAGGGAGGAGAATCATGCACCCCTCACTGTGGAAGAGTTCAGCGAGGCGATGGGCACGGTGGGAAGCCGTCGGCTAATTACCTGGACGTGCGCAGGCTGCCGCAGGAGGTGAAGCAGGAGATGGTGGACATCGCCAACGTCTGCGATACGGCTGGCTGCTGGCCTAGGAACTGGATCGCGGTGCTGGCGGCGACGGTGCCCAAGCTGGCTGGTGGCGACAGGGTGCTGGACTTGCTCCCGCTGCTGCCTAAGGCCTGGAGCAAGGCTCGAGGGGCGATCGTGTGGACCTGGACGGAGGAGCTCGGAGCCTTCTGGGATGGGGTCATCAAAGACTCGTCCTTGCTGCGGGCGGCGCTGCATCGAGCAGTGCTGGACGAGACGGGGCGCGAGCTGGGCACGACATCGACCACGCTCTGGTGCGACCTGCAGACCTTCTATGATGCGATCAGCCTGATGGAATTGATGGATCTGGCGGTGCAGGTGCGGTACCCCGCTATAGTGGTGTCGATGGCGGTGCAGCTCTCCATGGCGCCCAGGCTGCTGCAGGACAGGAAGTTCGGCATCAGCCAGGAGGTGCGGCCGACGAGGTCGGTGGTGGCGGGATCGGTGCGTGGCGTCAGTCTGGCCACGGTGTACATCCACCAGGTGCTGGCCAAGGCCCACGCGATGGCGCCGACAGCGGGCCTCTCGACGTTCGCGGACGACACGACGGCGAAGATGGAAGGCTCCCAGGCGGCCGTGACCACCAGCATGACGGTTATCGCGGAAGTGTTGGTGGAAGGGATCGTCGAGGAGCGGGGCCCTGTGATCTCCAGCAAGACCAAGCTCCTCTGCTCGAACCCGCGCTTCGGGAAGCAGCTGGCGGACTCCCTGAGGTCGAAGAGGCTGCCCATCCAGGCGGTGCAGGAGGCGGTGGACCTGGGAGGCGGCGCGGCTGTTGGCAGGAAGCGCTGCGTCCGCAAGCAGCGCCAGCGCACCGGCATGGCCAGGAGGCGCACGGCCAGGATCGTGAAGACGAGGCGGACGGCGGCGCTGATGCTGGAAGACAGGAACCTCTGGAGCACGGGTGCGAACCCGCAGGCCTCCTACGGCCACCAGCTGCAGGGCCTGGCGCCGAGCAGGATCAAGGAGATCCGCAGACGCCGGGACGGCCGCTGGCAAACAGGTGGACGGCCGATGTCTCACCACGGTCCTGGCGGCGACGCTGCAGAAGGACCCAGGTGTACCGCTGAGGGCCCAACTGCTGGACGGATGGCTCATGCTGCGGGGACGGCACCCGAGCTGCACGCCAGAATCCAGAACTGGCGGTCGGTGCGGCAGGCGCGGGGCACGGCTGGTCCAACCCAGCGGTGGGCGAGAGCAAAGGGCCAGCCGGAGCCAGGCCACGCTGGTGGACATCGGCTGGGAGCCGCACGGCGGTGCCCTGGGTGCGGCCCGAGCACCAGGCGCAGTGGGCACAGCCAGTCAGGATCGAGGAGGGCGGCCCCGCCTCTGAGTGGCACCTTGTCGAGGCGACGGGCGAGGCCTTCGGCTCCTTGATAGACCATCGGGTGCTGCTGCACAGCGCCAGGCGGGACATGGTGCACATGATGTGGCGAGCGGCTGCTGGGCACGAGGGCGAGCTGCGACGCATGGCCAGGCGTCAGCAGTTGACGGAGTGGTCACTGAACATGGCGGTGGCGAGCGGTAGCCAGTGGCCCAGCACGCGCCGCAGGCGAGAGGGCTTCCTGTAGTTGAGCTGTGCCATCGATGTTTTTCCGAGCCAGAAGCTCTGTTGCGCAGGATCTGGACTTGCAATGAAAATGAATGTGCTGAGTGTCCCGAGTCCCGCTGAACCCAACCCCTGGCCCCACAGGCCCTGGTGGGTTAGGAAAGCCAGCCTGGAGTCTGGCTCAGTGGGCTCCCGTCTCAGGATCTGACCTTCCCGACTTAGTTTGATGAAGCTCCGGGATCTGACCCTTCAGTTTGGAGAGGGCTGCCTGGATGACCATCGCGAGGAAGGGGTGGTGACGGTGTTCGGGGACGGGTCGGGAGGACGATTATCGGATGACCCCAGGAGAAGGCGCCGTGGAGCAGCTGTCGCCACCCTGTCTTGGGGACCTGAGGGCTGGCAGCCAGGAGCGATGATAGCTGCGCCTCTGGTTGGAATTCAGCAGAGCGTCTCGAGGGCCGAAACGTTCGCGCTGGCTTTGGGCCTCAGAATGAACCATGGGGCCCCTGTGCGACATGGCCGACCATGAGGCGTTGGTCAATGCATGGGCGGCCTGCAGCATACGGCGCAGTAGAGACAATAATGAAGATGTGTGGCATCGTGTGCGGATGGCGTTCCTCTCTCGCGGCCCTGGCTCTGTCACCCTCGAACTGATGACCTCGCATGTCGAAGAACATCTCGAACGATTGGGCCCACCTCCTGGTTTCTTCCTGGCTGCATGCAGTACGATTGGTGATGTGGGGGCGGGGAGGGCGGCGGAGGTTGCTGGGGAGGAGGCCTGCGGTCAGAGGGAGGAGAAGGCGGACACTTGGGACGCGACGGCGGCCCTGGTCAGAGCCAGAGCGTGGCGTGCCTCGCAACTGTCGCTGGAGGCGGACATCAAGCGAGCGGAGCGGGAGCAGCGGGAGAGGAGGCTCCCAAAATCCCGCCTCCAGACCCTGCTCGCCTCCTCGCCCCACTCCCTCCAGAGGGTAGGATGTAAGTGGCAGGGTAGTGTGTAAATGCAGCTGGTGCGACGTACCTATCTCGGAATGTCAGATCTCCGCCATCCCCCAGGTTCCTATAGGATAGCTGGGACTTTGTGAGACCTCCAGCGGCAAGAATGTGAGCTCGGAGGTGGAGGCCGCTTCTGGCCAACGATCTGCTGCACTTCTGTACGCGTCGCGGCAGGACAGGCACGGTGGATGTTCGTCGCCTGGCCGAGCGCTGGCCTGGCAATGCCCGGAAAGATCCAGATAACGAACTGGGAACAGACCACACCCGAGGAGGGGGGGCCTGAGAGCGGCCCTCGCGGCGCTTCACCGGGCGGAGACCGGGGAGGCGGTCGCGGCCGAGTGCGTGAAGCGCCCACCCAGTCAGAGCGAAGTATCCCTGGGGGTCTGTCCTGGAAGCCTGGGTCCTGGCCCGTCTGGGGGGCGCTCGCCGAGCGATGGGCTGTCCGAGCGGCCCGTGGCCAGGCTGGGTGGGCAGTGTTTCCGGTCACGCGGAGGGGGGGCACAACATGCGCCTGGCGCCTGCTCGCTGGGCACGTTTTTTCACGTGTCCACGGCGCCCATAAAAACACGTGCACCGTGCGCGGAGGAAGGGACCCAACATGCGCCTGGCGCGTGCGCGCGGGGCACGTATTTTCACGTGTCCACGGCGGAGGTAGCGGTTGCAGTCAAGCAAAGGGAAGGTGTTGCACGCGCGTCAGAAGAAAGTTTGACTCAAGTTCCTTACCGAGTTTGTGGATACATCAAGTTCTCCCGAGGATGCTACAGAAGTGTCCAGGGCATGCACTCATTTGTTAGCGGAGCCTATTGACCCCGAAGAGGAGGCTGCTGAATGGCTTGGCAATCGAGGGGATATGCAGCTTCCCGAGGCCTGATAAGTTTCCAGGCGGCCGCTACGAGCGGCCTGCCAACGCGAAACTGCTTTGGCAAGGTAGTCCGAGGCTGCCAGAACCAGGAGAGGAGGGAAATTCTGTACAAACGGTCGTTTTGTATAGGATTTCCCCCAGTCCAGTTTTGGTGTGTTTCTGTCTTCCTAGAAAACTGGAGGGAAACTGCGGACCAAAATTACGTTTGGTCTGCTATTTCCCACGTTCCAGTGTTGGGGGCTGGCGGCACGTCCTCTCGTTGCTCTGTGCTTCCCAGCTGCCAGGCGGCCGCGTGCTATGCTGCCCGCTGGCTTCGTGCTCTCGGCAGGGTGGTGCGATGGGCTGCGCCGCGAGGACGGCATCACTGAGAATACATTCGTTAGAATCCTCCTCCTGCTCCCTTCTCATCCTCCCTCTTGCTTCCTGGAGGTAAAGCTCACGGACGATTGAGCAAGACGAATTCGCACGGAGCGTCTCCGAGCGTCCTGGATCGGCGGCACGGGCCGGAGGCCTCTGCAACACCTGCTTAACAACTTATATTCAAGACCACCAACGCATAGCTTATCGTACACCGCATGATTTGCATCGCCAGGCTTGCGCGACATTGGCTGCACGGCATACCTCACACAACGTACACTCAAGCACAAAATGTGCCTCACCTATACTGCGCCACCTAGCGTACCCCCACAAAGCTTGTACCACGTACACTTCACCACAAAGTTCACACCACCCACACTGCACCACATGCCTGACACCACGTACACAACACCACAAACTTTACACGTTATAGATTGCACGACTTGGCTTACACCGCATAGCTTACACTACGTACCTTGCTCTGCGTAGACTGCACATCGAGTGCCATGATCAACTGTTGAGAATTCACGCTGGCAAGCATAGAATCAAAGAAGCACGTGTCCCAAGCGCTCCTGGCGGTCCGAAGATTACTATAAAGTGGCCCGAGACGGCCGCAAGACGCCCCGAGACCGGCTTGAGACAACCTCATGACTCCTCAGAGGCCCCGAAGACATCCCCAACGGGCTCTGCGTGAACGGCCCCTCGGAGGCGCCCAAGGAGCCGTCCAGCAAAGCTCACGATGGCCGCGGGAAGACCTCGGAGAGCCCCAGCACGGCCCCAAAAGAGCCCGAATAACCCCGAAGACTCCCCAAGACGGCTCCAGACGGCCTCAGGTTGAGTCTCAGTGCTCTCGTGAAGCTCTCTCGGGGTTGTTTCTGGGGCCGTGTCGGAACTTTCCTGCGCGGGAGCGCTCGCCAGACGTCGACGCTACGCTTCCATGGTGGCGGGGTTTGCCACGGGCAGCGGAAACACTCGGGGGTCCCGAACCGGTGCGGCGGCAGACTGTGCGGCGGCAGACTGTGCGGCGACCCCCCAAAGCCCCAAGAGACCTCACTTCACGGTCCGTCACAGCACGATGTTTGAAGCCTCGGAGGCCCCAGTCGCCCGAGACGCCCTCGGAGCACGGCCCGAGTCAAAAAATTGTGCGATCACCCCGAAGCCCCACGGACTCACCACGTACGGTGTGGTCACCGTCCCGTTTGCAGACCCCCGAGAGTGATGCTGCAGAGGACGGGCGGGCGGGGAGACGGCCAAGGCCGCACAGCTGACCACGAGGCTCAGGATACGATGGCCAGGGCAGCATGAATCGCAGTCGGGCCATATCGCGGCATCGGCGCCGCAGGCGGTGGCTTCCCAGGCTTCTCTCTCTCTCTCTCTCTCTCTCCCTCCTCCTCCTCCTCCTCCTCCTCCTGCTCCTCCTCTGCTCCTCCTGCTCCTGCTCCTCCTCCTGCTCCTCCTCCTGCTCCTCCTGTTCCTCCTCCTCTTCCTCCTCCTCCTCCTCCTCCTCCTCCTCCTCCTCTCCTCCTCCTCCTCCTCTCCCTCCTCCCCCTCCTCCCCCTCCCCCTCCTCCTCCTCCTCCTCCTCCTGCTCCTCTTCTTCCTTTCCTCCTCCTGATAAATAACTCCTCCCTGTCGCACCCCGAAGCCAACTTTTAGGGCGGGCCAGGCGCTTCGCATGAGACGTCCTCTTCATCTTTCTATTCGAAGGTAACAAAATTGGCAACAGCTTCACAGATGGAGGGCGGACCGTTTTTCAAAATGTGGCCCTCGCCTTAGCACCGCGCACATTCTCTTTAGAAAATTGCAAGAGCTTCACGGATTGAGCGTGGGTCGTTTTCAAAATGTGGCTCTCGCCTCAGCGCCGCGCACATTCGTTTTTAACATGTGCAAGGATTTCACGGATTGAGGGCGGGTGGTTATGAAAATGTGGCTCTCGCCTTAGCGCCGAGCACATTCGTTTTCAAGATTTGCTAAGAGTTTCACGGGTTCCCAAGATGAACGTACCAGAAATGGTGTTTTGGAAGGGTTCAGGACTATGCGGGTGCAGCAGTTATGTTGATTCGCGGTGTTGAAGTTCCAAAAACGGCGCTCTGGCACGATTCCGGATCGTCAAGACGCAGCAATCAGGTTGATACGAGCGTTGAAATCCCGAGGACAATGTTTTGGCTTGCTTCAGAATCTTCAAACGGTTGTCCCCCAACGAGGCAGTGCCCTCAATGGAAATGAACCGTTGTGGGGGCCTGTGAAGAAGGAGCTTGGAGGGCGGGTTAATTCCAACATTGTTGAAGACTCTTGGCTTTACACTGGTCCTCCTCCTCCTCCTCCTCGTCCTCCTCCTCCTCTCCTCCTCTCCTCCTCTGGGCACGGGCCGGGCTCGGCGGGCGCTGAGGGGATGTCCTCCTCGTGCTTCTGCCGCTCCTCCTCTGTCACGCTCGCCTGGGCGCAGCGAGAGACGGAAGACGGGGCTATTTGAACCCGGAAGACGAGCGCGTTCCACTACTCGCGAAGTAATTACTCGCAAATGGCCTGGATCCGCCGCGGGTGATCTGCGATACATGACATCGAAGCAGACATGTGTTTGTTCCGGACATTTGCGAATAGGCAGCTTGCGAGTAGTGGAACGCGCTCGGCGAGCAGATAAAAGTCGTCACGGTGCAGCACTAGAATAGCAGGGGCGCAGTTGTACAGGCGCGGAGCTCGCAAGCTCCGCCGGTGTGGGTCCCCTTGAGGGGCTGGAGATGCTGGACCTGGGGGACATGGAATGGTGAATCCTATGCCCCAGCCACATCCTCTGGGCCTGGGAGACCTGAAACGGCGAGACACCTATGTCCTGGCCACACTCTATGGACCCAAAAAGCTTAGAGTTTCCCTGCCACGTTCTCTGGACCCAGGAGACTCGGAATGGTGATGGCCCGATGCCCCTGCGACACTCTCTGGACTTGGACGATGAGACCATTGCCTGTTGCGAGAGGCCCGTGCCTCTGCAACACTGTCTCGCATGCGGGATTCGGAATGGCGAGAACCTGGTGTCGCTGGACCGAGGAAACCTCGGACGTTGAACCCGATGCCCCTGTCACAATCTCCAGAACGGGGGCGCACTATCGTTCGGACCTTGAACGCATCATCATCGAGCGGGCAAGCACGGAATGCACATCGGATGCGCCGCTGATTAGCACCATCCTCGAACGAGCTGGCACGGACCCAGGCTTGCGCTGACCCGGGACGCACCGTCGAGCGGGCGCGCACGGACTGCACCGGCAGCGGCTTCCCCCCGTGCGCCACGCTGGCGCGGAGTCAGCTGAGGAAGGCACACAGCTGCCAGAGCCTGGGACGCGCTACCCTCGAGCGGGCGCTCACGGAACGCACCCTTCAGTAAGTGCAGCCTGGGAATTACCAGACCTGGCGGGCGCAGGCCCGCATGAAACCTGCGGGCGCGCCACCCTCTCGAGAACGGGAAAGGGGCACTTCCCGGATCGACGTGTCGCCTTGGCAGGGCGGGTGGTTGTCGATCAACCTCCGACGTAAGGGGAGGAAAATAAAGCGAGGGCCATGACCATGGCCAAGGCTGAGCGCGGAAACGCCGGTGTCCGTCTTAGTCAGCATCCCTCTGGGTCATCGTCGCCTAGTGGATCAGTTTCGCGACTCGGCCGCGGCTGGCATGGACCATGGCAGAGATCGGCCTCGACAAGATCCCATGGCATCTTGGTCACGGTCGTCGTGCATTCCTTACCTCGACGGGCGGTAACGCACCAGCTTACCGAGCTGCGTCCAGCCGTGGCGACGAGGTGCCCGCCCCGAATGCCAATTACCGTTGCCTCAACTCGCCCTCCTCTGATCCTCTCGAGGCCTCCCAGATGGGGTCAGAGTAGATGGGTTCAAAGGATCGCGCCGCATCGCCAATGCATCGCCGATGCATCGGCGATGCATCAGCGACGTCGGCGACACCTCGGCGACGTCGGCGTGGGGAAGCACGTCCTCCCCATCGAGCCACATCGTCTATGCATCGACGATGCGGCGCTATCCTCTGACCCCATCTACTCGGACCCCATCTAGGATTAAGTCGGGCCTGTGCCTCTACAGGAGGAATATCAAAAAAACATCAAAAATAGTATAGGGGACGCTTTGTTGAGTATGTTTTGGCTATTTCTGAGTATTGTTTGACTATTCATTAATTTTCATCCAAAAACCGCCTGTAGGGGGACGTGCCCGACCTAAATCTGGGAGGCCTGGATCCTCCTCCTCTTGGGAGCTCCTTGCTCGGCGTGGTCAGCTTCCGCTGCTGCTTCTTCAGCCACGTGGCTGCGGCCCAGTCCCTGCCTCGGTGCCGCCGGGGGCCCCCGCCGCTCGGAACCCAGTCATAGCAGCAGCCCTCCTGCAAGGAGGAGGAGCAGGAGGGAGGAGCAGAGAGGAAGAAGGAGGAGGAGGACGAGGAACAGGAAGAGAAAGAGGAGGAAGAGGAGGAGGAGGAAGAGGAAGAGGAAGACGAGGAGGAGGAGGAGGAGAAGGAGGAGGAGGAGAAGGAAGAGGAAGAGGAAGATGACGAGGAACAGGGGAGGACGAGGAGGAGGAGGAGGAGATGAGGATAAGAGCGCAGATTCCTCCTCCTCCTCCTCCTTCTCCTGTCCTCCATTCCTTTTCCTGCTAAACAAACCTTTCCCTGTTGCACCCCGAGGCCAGTTTTTAGGGCGGGCCGGGCGTTTCGCCTGAGACTTCCTCGCCACTATGACCCTGACGCTGAAAAATTGACAAGAGTCTCACGAACGGAGGGCGGATGATTTTCAAAATGATCCGTGGCTTTGGAGTCCCGAGAATCATGTTTTGGCATGCTGCAGGGTCTTCAAACGGGGGTTTTCCAACGAGGCAGTTCCCTCAGAGGAAATGAACCCTTGTAGGGGCCTGTGAAGAAGGAACTTGGAGGGAGGGCAACACCGTTGATGACTCTGGGGTTTACACTGGTCCTCCTCCTCCTCCTCCTCCTCCTCCTCCTTTTCCTCCTCCTCCTCCTCCTCCTCCTCCTCCTTCTCGTCCTCATCCTCCTCCTCCGTCTCTTCCGGCCATTCCTTCTCTCACCATGGCCCCACCCCCCATGCCTCATCATCCTGGCGCCTCCTCCTTTGCGGAAACCAAGAAGTGCCGAGACCGCTGGTCCCCAGACCTCTCCCAGGGTGCGTTCTGATTAAATTTTCCAGGCGAATCCAGCGGTGGCGACGAGAGCCTCCCGGGAAGCACAAAAGTGGGAAGCGGGCGAAGGATAGCGGCCCAGAAAAGATATGTTTTCCTCTTGTGATCCTCTTCCCCGCCCTCCGCCCGGGCGGAACTGCTGCAGCGCCAGGAACGCGCGCGCGCGCGGGGCGCCAAGCCCTCGGCGGTCGGGCTCGCCCTGGGTGCCCTGCGCGATGAGGTCGGGTTCCTCCACCCGCGGCCCGGGCACGAGCGCCGAGCGCCGTCGGCGTCGGCGTCGTCATCGTCGTCGGCCTTCCCGCCGCTTCTCCTCACGCCTCGGGTTCCCAACATGTTTTTTTCCTCCTCCGCCCCAAACTCCTCTTCAAAAGCACCGCCACCTCCTCCTCCTCATCCTCCTCGTCCTCCTCCTCCTGCTGTTCGTCCTCCCCCTCCGCTTCTGCCTCCGCCTCAACATCCGCCTCCGCTTCCTCCTCCTCCTCTTCCTCCTCGTCCTCCTCCCCTCCTCTTCCTCCTCCTCTTCCTCCTCCTCCTCCTCTTCCTCCTCCTCCTCCTCGTCCTCCTCCTCCTGATCCTCATCCTCATCCTCATCTGTCCCTCCTCCTCCTCTCTCCTCCTCCTCCTCCTCCTCCCCTCCTCTCCTCCTTCCTCTCGCCTCCTTATCAACCTCTCTCCTCCTCCTCTCATCCTCCATCCTCCTCCTCCTCCTCCTCCTCCTCCTCCTCCACCTCCCTTTCCTCATCCTCCTCCTCCGCCTCTACCTCCGCCTCAACCTCCGCCTCCTCCTCCTCCTCCTCCTGTTCCTCCTGCTCCTCCTCCTCCCCCTCCTGCTCATCGTCCCCCTCCTTCTCCTCCTCGTCCCATCTATACCCAACTTAAGCGCAACGAGGCTCAAATCATCAGGTAGTACTGGTCGTAATGTTGGGGTCCATAGTAGCGGTTTCAAGGACATGGCGGAAAATAAGGTTCGAGTATCCGTTAAGCAATGTGGGAAGGAAAAGTGTATTATTTAGGCAAAGCGCGCGCGGGCGCGCGCGGGGGTCCTTTTCCGATCCGAAATAGCTTCGGTCAAATTTATGTTCAAGCAAGGTTATAAAGATACATACATACATACATACATACATAAACGGCGGCAGGGAGCGCATGGCAACGACTCCCCCCGCGGCGGCCTGGCCGCAGCGGCCGGCCAGGACCGACGTAGCACCATCGGGACCTCACGTTTCCGACGGCGCCGAATTAGGATAGGCGCGGGCGCGAGGCTCCCATAGCCGCCAGCAGCCCAGCCTACCACGTGGTGTACACCATACGGCCATGGGCCGAAAGTGTATGTGTCTGCACCGGCGTCGCCACCAGAGCGCCATTGGCGCATGGGCGTCCGGGGCTTACCAGTGCCATCCGCCATCGTGACGCCATTGATCGCGTTCGTCGTATCGGCGATCTACCCAGCTGTCGCAACCGCCCTTGCCGCGGTCATCTTTGCCCGGCCCTTTGCTTCCGGCACGGCTGGAGGTGCCCCCCCACGCACTCCAGGCGCGGTCACTGGGGGGTCGACTTTGCCTCCGTTCGCGCCATGGGCGCCGATCGGGCTCAGGGTTGACCTGCTGGGAAGACGACGACGCAGCGCCACTTTGCTCGGATTGGCGGATGTCTGTATAGTGGCACGAACGCACCGAGGGAGGCGATGCTGCGCGACTGCCCCCCTTCTCTCGGGGTCGCTTGCCCTTCCCCGTCTCTGCAGCCTCCGGGGGCGGCGGGGCAGCGCCACTCGATGAGCTGCCTTTGCCGTGCCGCGTGCGCGAGAACGCGGCCGGTCTGAACGCAGCCGCTCTGTCCCCCTGTGCAGATGAGGGACTGAGGGGGCGCTTGCGGCTGACGGAGCGGGCTGCCCGGGCTGTGGTTGCCGGGGGCTGGCAATGCCGTGCTTCTCGTGCCATGGGCACTCGTGAGGTGGGGCGCTCCTCGTCTGACTCAGGTGGCGCCGCCCCATGCCGTTGCCACATGTTCAACGCGTATACCGCAGCCTCGCACACGTGTAGCGGCCACAACTCGACGGCTGCATGTTGGAAGCTGTCCAGCGTGGCCCGCAGGCCGCGTCTGATCGCTGTGGATCGCGACTGTAACAGGTACTGCACGCACGCCTCGATCTTGTGCGCGTCAGTGGAGACTTGCGATTGATCTGATCGGTTTCTATAGATGTCCCTACACACCAGTTCCAAAATCTCGCGGCGCGCGTTCAGGATGTTAAGCTCGCGCGCCAGTGTCGTGCGTAACTGGCCCACTTCCTTGAGATGAACACGCATGGCGCGCTCATCTGCATGATCCGCAACAATCACCGTCCAATCGAAGCCTTTGGTCAATTCGATGGCGACCCTGTAGGCTTGTTATGACGCCCACTTCGTTTCGACGTTGAAGAGGTCCGGGTCGTAGACGGAGAACTCGGGCGGCTCGTACCACATGTCGCGTATCTGTGCCTCACAGGAGGCAACGGTGTTTGCCTGGCGATATTCCGCAGGCTCGCCATGTGCATCAAAGTATGCAACGAGCTCGTGAGCCGCCCTTGTGATGCGATACTGGTTTATGGATAGCCGGATGTCAGCATGGTGAATGTTGTGGTGGGTCACGCGAGAGCTTTTCCGTCTGCGCATGGCGCGACCCCCGAAAGCTCTTGGTGCGTCCTCTGATCAAACTCGTCGTCGACTATTCGATCTGCCACGCCTGCCACGGGCGTGAGGTGGCGGCCGTGCCGAGGCGGGGCGGCGTGCACGCGCGTCCCGAACATGTTATGTTTCCTGTATTCCTCCTCGATGCCGGCCATCTCCTCCTTCGGCGGCCAGTGAACTTCTATTTCCTCCTGGATGTCTGGCCGAAGCTGGTTGAGCCCAGGCGGCATGCGTTCGCGATTGACATGACACCAACGGGGCCAACCGGCAGATGGATCAGCACTGCCCCGCGCCTCGGAGTCCTGGGTGTCCCAGCCACAGAGGCCGAGGACACCCATGTCCGTGCTGAAATCAGACTGGCCCACTTGTCTCGATAGGTACGCCCATCACTTCCATGTCGGGCAGACCGCTCTGTTGCCAGTAGGTTGCCAGCCAAGATACTCCTAGTACATCATCCACCGACGGGCCAACTGTGTCCCTTGACCTCACGCGCCTTGTTGCCATGGGCAGGGCGCTTGTCATTCTGTGATGATGGAATCCAAGCGAACACGGATCTTTCAGCCGAGAGTGTACCTGTCTTTCCCGACATAGCAGCGTGATAGCGTAAGAGCGCGCCCTCGGAGTTGTTGGTTTTCCAATTGTCACGCCAGCGCGCTTGTGTACGATCCGAGTTCTGTATCTGAGCTGCCCGCGTGCGCTGCCTGCTACCACCACGCTCATGGAGCGGGATCTCAGGCCTCGGATCTCTAAGCAGTCCGGCATTCCTCCAAATCATGGCAGGCCGAAGTCTGTTGGGATGGTACGGTAGCGCCTCGTAGATGATCGTCCAAACATGCTGGAAAAAAAAATAAAAAAAAAAAAAAAAAAAAAAAAAAAAAAAAAAAAAAAAAAAAAAAAAAAAATCAAAAAACATGCCATCTGGACTTGTGTCCCATGTGGCAAACCAGACATACGTCATCGCCCCACTCAGGCGGCTGCCTGACTTCCGCCCACAGCGCAGCATCGACCCGGTCCTCCCAGTAGCCGGCTCTGATGCACTGATTGGGCTCCAGAACGTCGACACAGCCTGTCCTGTGCCTGGGCAGGACCTGAACCATGGTCAGACGTCGATCGTAAGTGACGCGCCACGATATCTCATTGCCAGGCGACTCGGATATTGCGAAGATCTGCCAGATGTTCTTCCAGAGTGGGATATTATCCGTAAAGATTTGTCCTGTCGGCAGGAACCAGTGCGGGTGCGCTTCCAGGTGCCTCGAGCTCATGGTAGCGAGGTAAGTTGGACAAAAAAGAATTCGAACACGGATCTGTTGGTACTCCCAACAGAAACTTTCGAAACGCCGTCTTGGTGAAGGAACGTCGGAAAGTTGGTGGCTTGTTCAAGACGGACTCGTTGGGAATCTCGACGAACCAGTGCTTGTGCTTCCTGAAAGCATAGTGGCTCGGATACGTCCTCCAGCGCCAGCGCCTCAAGATCATGGATCTTTGACGCATGTGGAGAAAGCGCAACGGTGTAAGCCACAGTATTGTATTGTCGGATGCCTGTAGCTTCGTCATACGAGGGAGCCACTCGCTCTGTCTGACTGCGTCGAACGTCAGCTGCAGTCAATGGTATAAGCAGGGCTCCATGTTTCCCGCATGTGCTGGGATCATACCGTACGTTCCGACGGTATGGACTGATGACCCTCAGCGAGTCGCCGTGCACAGCCCTGATGAAAAGCGGTCGAGTCGATGGAACCACAAATATCTGTTCCGCCTCACTCTCCGCCAGGGATGCGTCTGCGTCTCCTCCATCGACCTCGGATGTTCCGACACCTTTGCGGAGAACTTCGGCGAAGCTTGCATCCCAGTCCATGGGGCGGGATGTTGGGCCATCATCTGCTGTGTCCATTTCCACTCCCAGCATCTGGACATCCTGTGGGTCAAGCACGGAAATCGCGCGCATGAATCTTGCCCACGGGCGGTCAAAGCCGACGTCCGTCAGCATCCTCATCAGCACATCCACATCCACCCACCCGCCTGAGCTCAGCGCATGGGCCGAGCTGTGGCGAAGGAGGTGAATGATCAGCCCGCCAAGTCGGAGAGCCTCACTGCGTCCCACTCCGCTCGCGGTGGCGCAAAGCTTCGGGCGCAAGCGGGGATGCATGGGTACCGAAGCATGGTCCGGTCCAGGCAGGCTTCGGCTCTCAATCGCATTGCATCGGGCTCGCAAGTACCTATCCACTCTGGATCGCTCGGGCGCGGGCAAACGCCGGATGTTGTCCAAGAGCGGGTCGGCCACGACATCCGCGTAAGTGGAGAGCCCGTCACTGATAAGTGCTCGACCTAGCCGTTGGCTGGGTAGCACTGGCCCGTTGTAATGAAGTTCGTCTATGAGACGAGCTCGTGCTGGGGTTAATGCTGAGGTTTTCTCGCTTGTACTCTGGCTTCACCAGCGGCGGAACGCGTCCCCCGTGGTCGAGAAAGCCTTCCTAAGTCAGCACTTCATGCTCGAGGCCAAGATTCACGAGACCATCAAAACGGTCACGCCGTGTCCAGAGCCTCCCAAGCTCTTCTTCTGATATCTGCTTGCCTTTGGGAAGCGGCTACGTGTCGTCTATTAAGAAGTAGTCCCTACCAAATGGAGACCCATTATCAGCGATATAGGGTCGGGTCTCGGGATAGATTTGGATGATCGCGACAACAGCACGGCCGGTCGCTTTCACGGACCCTTCTCCTTCTTCGGACATGTCGTCAGCATGATCTTCGTCGCGTGAATCCGCAGGTCGCCCTTTTTCGCTGCCCTGGTCGGATGCGGACTCGTCCGAGCTCGCTTCAAGGTTAACCTCGGTGATCTGTTCTCTGCACCACCTTTCGTACTGTCTCTTTTCGTATTCGACGACTTCGGGTGGTGCTCCTGCGCCATGGGCGTCTGCCCATCGGCTATGCATGCGATGCCTCGGCGGGCATCGATCCACATGTGCGGCGGTCCTCTGCGACGGTTGACAATGGCCGCATCGACGTGCAATATAAATCTTCGCGTCTTGAGAAACAGCCATCTTGGTTGTCCTAAAACAGCCAATCGCTGGACAAATGTAAACCTGATCAATGCGGGGTGCGGCGGATGATGCTGTTACGCTTACCTTGCGCATGGACACGAGCATAGCCTCGGGTGGAGGTGGAGGCTGAAAGTCCGGTGCTTCCTGGCGACGATCTTTGCGCTGTCCAGAAGGCATCCCGTCAGGGAACTCAAAGCGCGGTGGTTTGCGATCCGCAATAGACGGGAGCTTAAATCCAGCATGCCCAATGTAGCCCCAGCCGGAGCGTCGTCCTCCTGATCAGGATTCGCGCCATTCCTTTGCCGCATCCTGAATCATTGCCTCGCGGCCTCCACGGCGCACAACGCTTCTGGCCCTCGGCGGCCCATGGGGCTCGACACTGCCTGGGACATGGTCCGTGTCAGGCTGATCAGATCTCCCTTTTGTTTCTTGATATTTCTTCTTGTCGCGGAAGAGCATCCAGTCGTTGACTGAGATCCTGGGCATGGATTCACCCATGTCCATCGTCCTCAAATCTGGGCGTTCTCGTGGTAGTCCGACTAGGTTGAGCGGAGTAGAGATATCCTGGAAACCATGGGCTACAAGGATGGGCGCGTCAAAATGCTCGGTGACAATCGGAATGCAACTCGCGACGCGCCCAGTCCCCCAAGTCCAGGAATCGTAGATGCCCCCCCCTTAGCCCCGTGAACTCGGCAACGATGCCCTTCTGTTTCGTCGACTGAAAGAGGCTTCGCACCTGTCTCTTTACGGCTGCCCTCTCGAAGTCTGTGCGAGGCTGTTGCAACAGGATCTGGTCGGTTATCGCGTTATCAATCCGCCACTGCGCAACATCTTCCTCTGGAGCGGGAGAGAGGCCCACAAGCGCCTTGTAGTCCACCTCGCAGCGGCGAGAATGCTGCGGATGAAAGACCCAAATCAGTCGTTGGTTGGCTTGACTGGGGGTCATGAAGTACAGCCTTAGCGACGGCCTAACTGTGAGTGAAGGCCTGTCGCACACGCATTGCTTCTTCCCCTTCGTCTCCGTGTCGATGGAGCGGAAACCACCTGCTGCCGCCGGCGGGGCTGCGAGCTTGAAGTCCATGGTTGCTATATTACAGTCGCTCCAGAATTCCGAACCATGGCTGTAGCTTTGGTGCAGCACGTGCATCAGATCAGTATCGCGGAAAGCATATACACCATCAGCAAGAGATTACCCTTCGCTTTCTGATCAGTTTTGACCCTCATGCCCCATCGCTCCCTGGATGGGAAAAATACGCAAGCGTTCAGGAGCGCGTGGAGCTTCCGGACGTCGGTAGCATGGGATTTCCCACGGCCCCCGCCTGACACGGTCATGGACACAGTCAGGCCACAAGAACGGAATCTCGAGCATGGCACAATGTTCATGTTCAACAAATCGCGTTTTCAACCAATCGAACAGAGCAGAGCACGACAGGTTCGCACTTGATGTAGTGTGCAGACGCCTCGCGACCAAGTGCTCAATGGCCATCCTCCGGCAATATTCCGCCGTGAAACGCGGGGGGCATGCCGGGCGCATCCTGGCCAGCACTCACCCACGAGCGGCCGCGCGTCCGTTCAACCCGTCGTACCAGGCGTCGGCATCGTAGCACTGCTGAACGAGATGAAACTACTCAATTGCGTGCTCCCTCTTGCGGGGGATCAGCATCATCTCGTAATCAACGACCTGGTGGGGTCCTACTATAGTCTCGACATGAGGCAGCGTCCCGGATCCGGCCCTCAGCCCTCTGACCACAGCTGTTTGATGATCTTCACATGCGTTGAAAAAGTGTGGACAGTGTATGCGACCATTGCCAAAGTTGCTGACGATCTGCTCCTCGCGGGCGGTAATGGTAGAGCGATGAAGCACACTCCGGATGATCGCTTCCCAAAATGTTTTTTCCAGTGGGGCCAGGTCCTGATGACGACGACGCTGCGGTCGTAGCCTTCGTCGCTTCCTTCACGGTTGGTGCCGCTGGCATGCAAGACTTTGCCGTGAACAGCATGGCCGTCCCTTTTTCGACTGCCTGCATCACATTCTTCATGCTGTCATCGATGGGCAGGGTCTCCATCGGTGACCCTGCTTCCAGTTCCACTCCGGAGATGTCCGCCCTGTCGTCATACGGTGCTGTAGTGTAACGTCGGTCTGCCCATGCCTGCCTGTCGTCATGGTGTTCCACCAGCCACGATGAGAAGTCCTTCGGGTTGATATTGACGGACTCAGGCGGCATGTATTGCGGAGCTCCAATATCACCGAATGGTAGCAATTCCCCCACCTGGCAGAGCACATGGCGGCCGCCGGTGGATATGACATGACTCATCATCGGACCCTGCGCGCCTGGGGGCAAGGGCGCCGGAGTCGATGCCTTCGGCGGGGGAGCAGTCGGTGGCGGAGGAGGAACGGTGGCCGATGCGGCACCAAAGGGGGCGATCCGCCAAGTCGAACATGGGGCATCGCAGCTCATAGCACACCTTCGCCGCGTTGATTATGTACTTGGCGAATTCTATGGCGTGCGTGTAGTTCCCCGCCCCGGGAAGAAGTGCCAGTCGTCGCCCTCTCGGCGCTCTCCTCGGTGATATAGCTCCGAGCCGCGTAGTAGTAGCATCCTGGGGTTCTGGCCAGCTTCCTCGTAGGAGGTTGATCCTGTTCTGTCCCCATGCAAACACGCGGGGCGCGAGCGTGTCCCAGATTCGGCGGCCAGGTCCTCCTTTGATCTGATTCCAGCTTTGCCCATCGCCAAGGGCAAGCATCACGAACATGTCGCCAGTCGCATTGGCGACGCATGCCTGCTCGTCCACGACGTCGTCTATCATGGATAGAGCGTCTCTCACCAACTCGTCGCAATCCGAGGGCGCGTCTTCTCGTCTTGCCCAATTTTACTCGTTTTTGGACGCCGTCGCGGTGGGCGCACAGCTCGTTGCCGCTCCATATCATAACCCGCAATCGGGTCTTGCTGCGTCCAAGGAGAGCCCCCCAGCTCATGGAACGTAGGTTGGCTCGAACATCGTCCAGACTTCCACCGCTCTTGATATGCACGCGCACCCCTGTCGAGCGACCTTCAAGTTGTTGCTTCAGGGTGGCATTCAGTGCTGGACTTCATTGGCCTTTAGGAACGCTATCGTGGAGTCGGAGGAGACGAGGCATTCCACATCGTTGAACATCCTATCGCCCTGTTTCAGGTCAGCCCCGAGTTTTCCGGCCCACGTTTGAGTCGGGATAAGCCTGAACCACGTCGAATGTGGAATGTCATAGGCTGCGTAGAGGTAGATCGCTTCCCCCGAAATGCGGGAAGGGATCCCAGCAGCCCTGATGAGGCTACTGAGCGCAGCGCAAGCCTGAGGAAAGCAGAGCCTGGCGAAAGCCGTAGCCGCCTCTGGCTTGATGACGTAGGCGAGGGCCTTGCCAATCGATTTCACTGCCGTGACGTACTCAGGCCTCGGCCCTTTAGGTGGCAAGGCGTTCAGGTCCAGACGAGGATCGGGTCTGCCCTCCTTCTTGTACCGATCATAACAGTACCCGAGAGCGTTCCAGTAGCCGTGTGCTCCTACCTTGTCAGCAAGATCACACCTGTTCCGCTTCTTTGCCGTCTTGGAATCGTCGGCTTGCGAGCGGCCAACCATGGGCTGTTGGGCCCGTTCAGCTGACTCGGTACCGTGGGCGTGGCCCTGGGTACCTGCATTCCCCGTGTCCTTCAAATCTTCCTCTGCAATATCAGGCGCTTCGTGAGGGGCCTGGTCAACTTCTGTTTTCTCTGGGGGCGGGGGGTCCTCGACGACGTGGTCGTCCGGAGTCCTCGTACCTTCCTCCTGAATCGGCTCCAACTTCTCCTCTTCTTCCTGTGGCGAATTGGGCTCCATTTCCACGTCGGGCAGGTCCTGCGCCTGCTCCTCGTTCTGCAAGACTTCCCCCGGAAGTCGACCCTCCGAGGTCGGGCGGCATAGAATCGTCCGATTGAGGCGACGCCGGGGCTCGCTGTTGTTGCTCTTCGGCGGCAGCCTTCCCGGCATCAGCTTGTTACTGGAGTCGGCGGAGACGCAGCGCCAATCCCGTCGATGACTCAGTCGCGCAACCGCCAGTCACCTGCTGATCCATGCCGTCCGAGCCATGGGCTGATTCACGGGTTGGAATCTTCGCCTGTGGGAGGCGATTGGCCGCCCCCCGCTGCTCGCGCGCTCTGCGCAAGCGTTCTTTCATGCCCGTCCTGTTTTCGCTTGCGTAGTCGCCGGGCGCCTGCTGCTCCAGGCCATCCGCGTGGGCCGCGGCCTGGCCTGGGTGATGCGCGGTAGGCGCTGACTTCTGCCTCGGCTGCGTGGTCGGCGGGGGCTCGCTCTATCCCCCTGCCGGCGAGGTACTGTCCGGAGGCGGCGGCGGCGGCATGCGACCATCCGTCGGCCGTGGCTTCCATCCCGGAGGCGGAGGCTTACCTGCTGGCACGTTCGAAGGCGGTTCCTTCCGCGGCGGCATCTGCGGGGGCGAAGCCGTCGAGGGCGGCGCCGGCCGCGGGGGCGCTCTGGGCGGCGCCATGCCCTGAGGAGGTGGCTTGCATTGCAGGGCAGTACCCGGGGCCTCAGGCATAGGGGCGCGACCCTCGCCATGGGCGTTGGAGGGCGGAGGTGCGCCGGGAGCCTGAGGCTTCGGCGTCGGCCCCTCGCCGTGGGCGGTGCGGGGCGGAGGCGCGCTGGGGGCCTGAGGCTTCGGCGTCGGCCCCTCGCCATAGGCGGCGCGGGGCGAGGCGCGCTGGGGGCCTGAGGCTTCGGCGAGCGGCCTTCGCTAGGTGCAAGACGCGGCGGAGGTGCGCCGGGAGCCCGTGGCTTCGGCGGGCGACCTTCGCCACGGTCAGTGCGCGGCGGAGACGCCCCGGGAGCCTGCGGCTTCGATGGGCGACCTTCGCCATGGGCGGCATGAGGCGGAAGGGCGCCAGGAGCCCGGGGCGTCGGCGGCGCCTTAAGGCGCCGCCACGGAATTCCGTGGCGGCACGCCACCAGGAGGTGCCTTCGGCGGCGGCGAGGGAAGTTTTTTCACCGTCGGTCCTCTCGAAGACTGCCCCGAGCCTTCCGTTCTCGTGCGATTCCAGCGGCTCGAGGCAGGGCCATCCCCGGTCGGCGCATGGTACGCCGCCGAAAGGGCTACCTTCTGTGCGGCGTTAGCACGCTCCGCCATCTCGTCGCGCCTCAGCTGCTGACCAAGGTTGACGTACGCCGACGGCGCAACGTAGAGGGGACCCGTGTCCAACGCACAGTCGGGAAGGCCCTGCAGGCGGCGCTGCTCGCGGTCAGGAGACACATAGTCCGAGCGCATCAGCCACTCGTAATGCACAAGGGTGTCCGCGTACTCGACCTGGTAGTCCTGTCTGCGCAGCGCCCGGCGGCCCTCCAATGCGACGAACGGCCATGGGTCGCCTTCCCACGCGGGGCGATTGAGCGGGTGCCGCGCGTCAGGGCAGCTCGGAAATTCGCTAGCAGGTCCTGGCTGAACATGGTCAGGATCGCCTGCTGCGCCAATCCAATCGACATGGTCGGGGAGCGTGGCGTGGATTGAGTAAAACCTGTCGGCGATATCCACGTCCGGAAGTGACGTGTTGCCGGAGGCAGGTCCGCGGATGCTGCAACGCAAAGCATCCAATGTATCTAATCATTGCATAATTGCTACAATTAGCATTGCCTTGCAAAACTATGTCTCCCCCTCCCCCCCACCCCCCTGGAGTTGCGCCGCAGCGCCGTGCCAAAGTGGCGCACCCCCGTTTGGGGCCCCGAAACGTACCAAAACGTATGGGAAATCCATGATTTGGGCCTGTTGGCCCTCTTGGGGGTCAAGGCCTCAGGAGGGCCCCAGGTGCCCCCAAGACGGCCCAAGACGGCCCCAGGACGGCCCATGATGGCCCCAAGAGGGCAAAAAAAAACACTCCCAAGACGCCCCAAGAGGGCCCCAAGAGGACCCCCAGAAGTGCCTCCAGCGGCCAAAATCATCGATTGCCCATAGGGTTTTGAAGATTTTGGAGTCCTTGCTTATTTCGAATCTCACCGGCCCAGGGCGACACGAGCAGCCTCCCAAATCGCCCCAGAACTGCCCAAAAAGTTCCCGAGAGGGCCCCAATACAGCCCGAGAGGACTCCAAGACGGTCCGACGGTCGAAGAGGCCCCCAAAACAGCTTAAGAAGACCCCAAGATTGCCCCAAGGCGTCCGCGAGAGCCCCCCCAAGACGGCCTCCGAAGTGGCGAAATGGCGCAAAAGCGCCTCGAGACGGCTCAAGACGCCCCCAAGAGGCCCCAAGAGGCCCCTTAAAAGCCCCCGAGTGGCGCCCAAGAGGCTCCCAGGAGACACCAAAAAACCTCCAACAGGGCCCAAAGACGCCCCCAAAACATCCAAGAGGCCCCCAATACAGCCTCCGCAGGAGCCAAACCGCGCAAGAACGCACCAAGACGGCCCAAGACGCCCCGCAGAGACACCGAGAGGCCCCAAGGAAGCCCCCGGGAGGCCCCAAGAGGCCCCCAAGAGGCCTCCAAGAAGCCGCCATCCCAAGAGGCCCCACAACGACTGGACTGGACGTGCTCCGGACGTGCACCCCGCGAAGCGAGAGGAATTCCTTCGAGGTCCTCTAGGCTTGTACTGACCCACGTGGTCCCAGACCGGACTCAAGAACCATTGGAATAACTCCTGGGGCGTTTTTCTTTCCGGCACCTCGTAGAGCTTGTCGGCTGGTTCCTGCAACCACGCCTGAAGCAAGGCCCCCCCCCCTTTGTTCTTGGGTGAGGAATGGCCAGGTGATGCGGTACTCCATGGGAGCTTTCGCATCCAGCCAGGGCGTCGTGACGACAGCGCTCAAGTCGTCGATCTTCCGAGGCCTACCCATTGCGCGGGGAACCTCCCAGACTGATACCTTGCCACGAAAGACAGGGAGATGTTTGCCCTTTATGATAGGCTCCAATCCCCCCACACAGGGAATGTTGCCGGAACTGGCAGAGTTCCAGATGGCATTGTACATGTCCGGCGGGAGGCGTACCGTGGGTCGATAGATCGGTTTCTTGAATATCCGCGCGGGCAATCCGACTTCATCGAGCCCATTGTTAGGCAGCCTTGCCAGCTTGTCCGTGTGCATGGCACGATACACTTCGCGGACAAGATGTCCCCAAGAAGGGCACAATATGTCCCCATGACGGCCCCAAGAGCGCACAAGATCGCCCCAAGAGGCCCCCCAGCGCGCCCCAAGAAGCGATTTCGATGGCCCCAGAAAGGGGGATGGGGGAACTTTAGGACCCCCTATTTTCACCGACACCCTCCACGACAGCCCCAAGCGGCCCTCCGAAGTTCCCAGGAAAGCCCCAAGCCAGCTCGCCCCAGAAGAGCCCCAAGGGGACCCCAAGGCCCCCCAGAGAGCCCCAAGAAGGCCCCAAGATGCCCCAACGGAGCCCCAGGAGAACCCCAAAGACGCCCCCCAAAAGCCACATAGCTCCAAGACGGCCTCCGATACTCCAAGATAGCCACCAACATGGCTCAACACGTTCCTCCACTCCTCTCTTTGACAACTCTGTTACACTGTGTGCGTCGATGCGTTCCATTTCCCGTCAACTCTCGTGGGCAGGGGTTCCGAATGGGCTGACGGGGATTTGCGAAGCGTGACTATCATTGCCAGCAACAGCATGCCCAGCATCACAATCACCGGCATCAGCCGCAGTATCACTGGCATGATCATCAGAATCGCCATCTTCATCATCGTCATCATCATCATCAGCAGCAGCAGCGTCATCATCATCGTCATCACCAGCAGCAGCATTATAGTCTCACCACCACCACCATCATCATCATGATCATCGTCAACATCATCAACATCATCAGCCACAGCATAATCCGCATTCTCATTATCAAC
>CAUYUJ010014036.1:349937-379937 GCA_963575745.1 Prorocentrum cordatum
TTCAGGCCGCAAGTGAAACCGACCCTTTATAGTCGAAAAGGGTAGTTGTTCGCCTTTGGAGTTTTAATGTAAGATGCCCGATCCATGAAAGGTCTGGGGTATACGGTGTAGCTGTCTCGGGATGTCATAGATGTCGTTTCAAAGGGGGGGCATCATCACTAATCAACTCTACCCTGCAACCGTTGTTGCTCAAGGGCTTTCAAGCTAGAGGAGCTTTGAGGACTCTGCCAACGCCACGAAGGGATCCTCCCTTCCCGCGGGGTCCCCGCGGGGCGGCCTTTGGCGCGACGTGGGCCGCCGCGCGTGCTGGTGGCTTGCCGTGGCGGGGTGGGGGGCTGGCCTTGTTCGTGGCTTGGAGCGCCTGGGTGACAGGCAACCCTTCGTCGCAGCTGCCGTGGCTGGAGGAGGACACTTGCGTGCGAGACGACCTGGAGTGGCTCGAGCAGCCAGCACAGCCGTCTTTGGCGGGCCTGGGAAACTACGAGATGGCGGCCACGCGGTGGACCCGCGTCTACCTGAAGACCAACAACACCGCGGGCTTGGCGTGCCTGCTCGCGACCAAGTTTACCACGACGCCCGGCGAGAAGCGGTGGGTCATGGCGTGCCCCACGTGCCCCAACGGGCGGGTGCAGGTCGTGGACCTGGCCGCGGCCAACGTGCGGTTGAAGCCGTTCCCGAAGATCTCGCACGGCCCGTTCCTCGGGCTGACCCCGGAGGAGAAGACCGAAGTGTTGCAGGCGGCCGACCGCCTGGTCGTGGAGCAGGACGCGACAAAGGCCATCATGGTGAAGCGTGGGCCCGCCCCCGACGCCAAGGGCCAGTCGCCGAAGAAAAAGAGCAAGCTCGGGGAGAAGATGTTGTGGTAGGGAGTGAGCTGGATGACCGAGGCAGCCGGCTTCTTCTTCCTGCGTCGAGGGTGGGGAAGCGTGGCATCTGGTCTCTTCGTTACTTGGCGTATATGCGTGGCGACTGGAGCCTGCATCAAGGAGGCCGTGGATACCGTCGAGGACGTCAAGGAGCAGGTGGAGGTAGTCATGACCCTGCCCGAGGAGGGGAAGCTCGAGGTGGTGTACATCATCGCGGGGGCTCTCGTCTCGATCTGGACGCGCTGCTGCACCCGAGGGAGAACGACCCCGCCGATCGTGATAGATCGAGGCTCCACGACTGGCTTGCCCGAAGGAACCACGCGGAGCCTGAGGGAGCGCTTGACCGACCCCTTCTCTGGTTCGCCGTCGGGGGCCTCGACGCCGAGGGACGACGGCCTGGAGGTGAGCGACATCGACGAGACCCCGTCCCCCGAGGAGAAGCTGTTGGAGAGGCTCACCGAGGTGTCGTCACGGCTGGAGGCCCTGGAACAGAAGAAAGAGACCACCACGGCGGGCCCACAGGCGGCGGGGCCAGTTCGGCACGAGCTGCCGCGGGCTCCGACAACTACGACGAGATGATGAATCGTCTCCTGCGTCGCATGGATCACCACCGATCGCTGGTCATGCGAGAATCAAGGGAATTGGAGACCTCGGGAGCACCCCCTTAGCCTCGCCTGGAAGCATCGAACGTGCCCGTCGTCGGAGATCGAGGGGCTGCTGAAGGGCTTGGAGGACTCGTTCAAGGATATGAGGTCCGTAGCCATGGAGAAGCTGGAGGCTTACAGGGAGGAGGTGGCCTGGGCGCTCGCGGGGGGCATCAAGACGCGGGTGACGCCGCGCATGATCGCCAGGATCTACCGGAGCGGGGGCACTGCGGTCCAGATAGCGAAGGATTTCATTCGTACTCAGGAGCTGGATGGGAACTATTTGGCCGACGAGCTCTTGATGGTGGCGATGCTGATCGACAGGGGCATGGTCGAGGCGCCCGCCGAGTGGATCAATTACAAGACGACGGAGAGTGCCTTCCGCCGCATTCACGCGGTCGAGCGCGCGTTCGAGATGGTGCGGACTTCTCACAACTGGCGCGCGCCAAAGCAGCCGAAGGAGTGGAAGTCCAAGGTGAACTACCCCGTGCTCTCGGAGCTGAACCCCATGAATTGCAGCGACGAGGACGTTTTGATCGAGGGCGTCGAGAAGGAACTCCGGGAGAGGTTGGCGCAAAAGGCCCTGCTCCAGAAGACGCTGGACAAGCTGGCCGACCCGAAGGCGACTCCAGAGTAAGCCCTGCGCGCGCGCGTCTCTGCGCGCACGCGAGGCCTCGCCTCCGATGTTGACGACCGGGCCAGGTCACCAACTTTTCCAAATTGCTGTCCTCGGGCAGCGTGATGGAGGATTGGGCTCGCACCCGAGTCAGGGACCCTCTGCTGGAGCTGGCCTTCCCTCCCGGGCCTGCGAAGCCTTCGCTCAACTCGGGGCGGTCGCGGTCTCGTTGGGCCCAGGAGAAGTCGATCTACGAGCAGACGTGCGGGGCCCTGGTTGCCCTGAGGTCCATGTTCAAGGGGGACTTGTCCGAGCTGGAGGAGGAGCAGTCGTCCTGGGCCAGCGCGAGCTCCTGGAAGCGGGGCGACTCGATCCCGCGGGAGACCACCAGCAGGATTGGGGGGCTGCACCGTCTGGCGCACGAGAGGGGGCTCTACCTCCTGACCCCGAAGTCCGCTTTCGAGCGGCTCGACTTGCACGCGTCGGCTTCCAGCTACCAGAACGCGATCTTCAAGGAGAAGGCGGCTGGGGAAACCCCTGCCAAAGGGCAGGTTGCGGCTTGGAGCAAGGGTCGCATATCCTTGCCACCGCGGGGTACGCAGCCCTGCGACATCATGATGGACTCGGATCGGGCTCGCGCTACTATTTCACGTTTAACCGCGAGCGGATGCTGAAGCCGCCCCACCTGGTCGACCTCGAGGAGATCTGGCATACCCAGACGTACATGGACCCCAACCTCCGCAGCAAGTCCAAGAAGCTCGAGCTGGCGGTGGACGTCTACGAGGCGGGAATTCTGGGCACGACCGAAGAGCAAGCGCGCAGCATACCGGTGTTCTTCGTGATGAAGAAGGTCGAGGAGGGCGAGCTGCTGCTGAGACCTGTCTGGGACATGCGCGCAGTCAACAGGTTCTTCCAGGCACTCCCGTCGCCGTTGGACCCCTGGAGCTCAGCGAGGAGGGAGGGCAAGACGTTGCTGAGCGCCTGGGGGGACGTGCCCGACTACTTTCACCGCTGCCTGGCGCCGCCATGGCTGCGGCCGTACATGGTGTTGGACGGGGTCTCCCCAAAGGAACTACGTGGGGAACTCCGTCGGCGTGGCTTGCCTGGCCCCTCCCTCCAGGAGGGCAGGTTCTTTTGTCTTCGAGTAATGGTGATGGGCGTCAGCTGGTCCCCAGCCATATGCCACAACGCCCTCGAGGACATCATGATAGGGCAGGTGCATTTTCCAGCGGAGGGCCAGGTGGCCGTCCACGAGCCGCCGCCCGACTTCAGGAAGGCGGCCCAGCTCTATTGGATCTACATGGACGACGTCCTCAACGTGAGCCTGGGGCCGCCCTCCGAGCTGGGCAAGGTGGAGATGGTGCGGGAGGCCATGCGCGCCCGCCTGGAGGAGGTGGGCCTCCCAATGCACATGGATGGGGTAGCGGTGGGGGCCCCATCGAGCCTGGGCGTCAGGATCGACGAGCGGACCCTGGACCTGGAGCCCGCGATCAAAAAAGTTCCAGCTCCTGATCACGGCGACCAAGTTCGTGATCGACGAGCACCGCTGCTCCCCGAAGGCTCTCTCGCGCCTGAACGGCAGCTGGGTGTGGGTGCTGATGTGCGCCCGCGCGGGGCTGAGCATCATGAACGCGACCTTCAAGTTTGTGGTGAAGTACGACCTGTCGGAGCAGGTGCTGCCTTTGTGGTCTTCCGTGATCGGGGAGCTGAAGGCCCTGTACTACCTGGCCCCCATGCTTCGGACCCCGCTGAAGCGCAGCTGGTCGTCGACGGTCTTTGCCTCGGATGCGAGCGAAGAGGGTTTCGGGATCGCTCGCGCCGAAGCCCGCCCAGAGGAGGTGCGAGAGGAGGCCGCCCGGCGCCGGTCGCGCCAGGCGGCGCGGGTGCACGACGAAGTGGAGGAGACGGACGACGAGGATAATCTGACCAGGAGGAGATGCTCCGCAGGGGGGTCGAGACGGTCTTCGAGCCGCCCTCCACGACTTGCCCCCGCGCGATGGGGGACATCTTCGCTGGCGCTGGAGGCTTCGGGACAGCGGTGGCCGAGGCGTGCCGCTGCAAGACGGTCTACTTCGACAAGGCGCGGGATTCGTGCCACGACCTGACGGACCCCAGCATTGTAAAGTACCTGGAGAGGCTCATCCTGGCGGGCTTTTTCTTCATGCTGCATTTCGCCCCGCCTTGCGCGACTCGGTCAAGGGCCGGCGGCCGGCCCTGCGACAGAAGGGGGAGCACGTCTGCGGCTTGCCCAGGCTGACGCCCACGCAAAGGAGAAAGGCCGAGGAGGGCACTCGCCTGGCGCGGGCAACGGCTCGTCTTGTTCAGGCCTGCATGCGGGCAGGCATTGGCTTCAGCGTGGAGAACCCCACTACCTCCACGCTCTGGGACCTCCCGGAGTTCTTCGAAATGCGGGGCACGGAGAGCGTGCTGGAGGTGACCCTGGTCTATTGCGCGTGCGGGGCCAGGTGGCTCAAGCCTACGCGGCTGCTCACCAACGTGCCCGAGCTGGGCAGATTATCCCGCGGCTGTCCTGGCGGACATCAGCACCAGACGCTGCGGGGGGTCGCGCCCGAGGGTGTTCTCTGGACGCGACTTGCGGCCGCCTATCCACCTCGTCTGTGTTCCGCGCATGGGGAGGCGGTTCGACATGGCTTTCAGCAAGGGCACCTGGCTCCACATCGTCCGAGGCTACATATGGCCCTCGCACCCCCGACGACGCCATCCCCGCGCAGTGGGCAGTGCGTGGGCCGACCCGCGCCGCTGGACGCCGACCCGGAAAGGTCTTGGGAGGCGCGACGACCACATCAACGTGCTCGAGCTGCAGACGGTCCAGATGCTGGGGCGTCATTTGGCGAGGGCGCAGACGAGCTGGGACAAGAAGTACCTCGTCCTGTGCGACCCGATGGTCACGATAGGATGCTGCCACAAGATGCGCAGTTGCCCTTTTCGACTCTTGCGCGGAGTTCGTCAACTTGGAGCTATCGAGCTGGCGTTCGGCATCAGCCTTCTGCTATGCTGGATCCCCTCGGCCTGGAACCCCGCAGACGGGCTCAGTCGAGGAGAGGACGTCGGCCCCGCCCTGGAGACCAAGATGAAGGAGGAAACAACGACCCATTCCAATCAAAATGGGTCGGATTTTGCTATTGCCACGACGGCGGATGGGGGCCCGAATGCGGAGGGCGATGACCTCGGCCTGGGCGACTTCTTCGACGCGCTGCTGGACCAGACGAAGTGCCTCGGAGCGGAGTATCTCAAGGGCGGCCGCCTCTGAGATGGTCGTTGCTGGCTATGGTCTTTACAGTGGCGAGCGCAGGCCCTCGTCGGGAGTTCCCGCCCATGCGCAAGAAGGGGGCGCTCGCGCGGGAGATGGCGCGGAACGAGTCCCACTACACCGACCGCGCCAACTCGGACCTCGGGCCCTTCCCGATGCGCCTCCTCGTGCATGCGGTCAACGACGAGACGAACGTGTCCTACCTGAAGGAAGCGGAGTCCCTGCTGATGGAGGTGCTCGGCAGGCGCCTCCCCTTCGGGACCCCTGAGGAGAGCGACATCACCGTGGCTTCCTTCCTCGACCGCATGTGCTTCGCGGACCAGCTCCCGCTTGGCAGGGGAGAGAAGGCGTTCCCTGGCCTCCTTCACGTCTTCCCAGAGTGGCGGGGCTCCATGCCGGTCGCGGCTCGGGCTCGGACGGCCTGGGAACGGTGGAGCGCGACTCGTGAAGGGGGCCCTGCTTCGAGATCTACGATCTACTTCATCGCCGCCAAGTGCATCGAGAAGAGTTTCGTGGACGAGGGCCTCGCGTTCGTCTCTGCATTCGACGCCTACCTTCGAGAACAAGACTGGCTGCAACTACGGTACGACGAAGTGCAGGTCGCGCTACTGCTCGGGCGGCGTCATCGGGGCGAGTCGGTCAAGACGGGGCAGGAACAGGGAGTGGCGTTGGACGATCAGTTCCTCTGCAGCCTGCTGTGGGCTCGCTCTCAGACACTCCGCCCGAACGAGAAGGTCTCCCACGCGAACCAGACGAGGGCAGGCAGGGTCTGGCGCCAGGTGCTGCACGAGAACAAGCTGGAGTTCGCGGGCCCGATGCACACACTGAGGCACTCGGGGCCATCCGAGGACGTTCCAATGAAAAGACGGAGCTTGACTGACGCGCAACGGCGCGGACGCTGGAGCCAAGCCAAAGCGGTTCAGCGCTACGCGAAACCGCGCGCCCTGATCGCCCACCAGAGCCAGGTTCCCGAGGATGCGCGGCGAAAAGGTGAGCAGTACCAGTGCAATGTTCTTGCTGTGCTTCGCCGAGTGCCGCCGTCCCACAGGTGGAGGCCCGCTGTCCTGCTCTGCCTTCAAAAAGATGGGGGGCCCTCGACCGAGCGGTAAACGCTTTCGCAGAAAGGTTGTCCCAGGGTGGTCGGCCAGAGGCGCGCTTTTATCCGGTGCTTCCCGTGTCTGGATGGGCCATTTGGCGCCCGCCACATCTGATCCACCCTAGACAGCTTTGCTGTTCCCGCTTGCCTCTCGGCCTCTTCCCCTCGCTCGGTCCCCCCACTGTTTGGGGTCTCTGTGTTTATGCTCTCACTGTGTTCCTAGTGTAAGTGTGTTGATGGCCCCACCACCCACCCCGAGATATAGGACAGTTACCCCTAAATACGATACGGGATACGGGAGGTTCTGCAAAGCTAGTTGTGGACATGTGATTTTGATGCTGCCGCCGGGGCCAGAACCTCGACAGGGCGGCCCCTCTCGCGCTGTCCAGGATTCACCCACGCGTCGCACGTGCCTGGCCCAATGAAGAAAAAGAGCGCCTCGAGCGGAATGAATGTTAGCTGAACGGGTTGTCCTCTGGTGCTCTCGTCGTGTTTCAGGCCGCCAGAGAAATCAACCTTTTTTCAATCGAAAAGGATCCGTTTTTCGTCTTTGGAGTTTTACGTGTGAGATGCCCGATCCATGAAACGTCTGGGGTATAGCTGTCTCGGGATGTCATAGGTGTCGTTTCAAGGGGGACCATTTTCATTAATCAACTCTACCCTGCAACCGTAGTTGCTCAAGGGCTTTCAAGCTCCCACCACTCCCACCCTGGGAGGCTCTGCAGAGCTAGATTATTCTGGACATGTGTTTTTGATGCTGCCGCCGGGGTCAGAACCTCGACAAGGCGGCCCCTCTCACGATGCCCAGGATTCACCCGCGTGTCCCTGGCCCAATGAAGAAAAAGAGCGCCTCGAGTGGAAGGTGTTGACCACTGCTGCAATCACCGCCTCCTCTGACGTCGCCATCGCCGCAGGCCACGGTGGCCGCGGCGACAGCCCCTGGGGGGCGCCGCGCTGGCGGCACTTCCCCCCCTCGCGCCGCCACCACCGCCTCTGTCGTCACCCTCGCCGCAGGCCACGGCGATGGCCGTGGCAAGGGCCCCTGGGGGCGCCGCGCTGGCGGCACCTCCCCTCCATCTTGTTTGTCTTCCTCCCTCGGGCAAGCACCGCCTTGGCCATCGGCGCGCGCACCTCTGCCCTTTGCTCCGCCAGTCTGGTGCACGGGTGAGCTCCTCCTCCGCCGTGGGGATGGTGGGGGTGGCGAACGAGGGCGGACCGCGGGGGCGCGGGTGGCGGCCATCCACCCCCCCCTGCCCCTCACCACCACCCCTTGCAGGCGAGGGCAGCCCTCGCCCTGCCCCCCTGCCCTCGAACCCGCCTCGAGGTTTTGAACCTTGCCTCACCAGGGCCTCCTTGCCATGGAGGCAGCCATGCCCTCTCTCCTCGCCATCGCCGCAGGCCCCTCCGGCCGCGGCGACGGCCCCAAGGGGCGCCGCACTAGCGGCACTTCCCCCGTTCTTCTCCTCTGCGCCACGCTCGTCGCCATCCTGGTCGCCTCCATCTCCACTGGCCTCCTCGCCAGCATCGCCTGACAAGTGGCCGTCGAGCCGCTGCGCCGTGACCGCCACCACGCCGGCGATCTTCGGCGCGAGCCCCTGCTGCAATCGGCTGATCACAGCGCTTCCAGCGTCCGAGGGTGGGAACCTGCACTCCTGGCTGAAGCTGCTCGCCCACGCGGCGCCCGTGAACCCGCATCGGACGCAAGCAACCAGCGGGGGCCGCCGTTCGAGCCGCGCATCGTCTACTGGGCGGATCACTGCCAGGTCGTGGGAAACCAGGCCCTGCTGCCTCAGCACCTCGTTGGCCCGCCTTGCGTCGCCGATGATGTCGCCAGGGCACGCGCCGACCCACTCTGCCCACCTGCGCACCTCGCACCAGCTGGGCTGGCCCGCCTGGCCTCGCCACGCGCAGGTCGCCCTCGCGGCGGGCCCCCGCCGAGCCTGCATGGCGCGATGCTGCCTCTCTCCTTGCCGTGGGTGGTGTCGCGGCCGTCCAGCCGCGTGCCCACAGCCGTGCACCACGAGGCGACCAGCTCGACCTGCTTGCGCTCTGAGACGAGAATGCGCCCATCCACTGCAGGCACTCGTCTCTGGTTCGCCGCAGCCTTGGCGGCCAGGCCCGCGCACTTGTTGCTCACCCAGTCGCTGTAGGTGATGACGCCGTCGGTGACCTGCCTCCTCGCGCGGCGAGCAGGGAACCAGCGCGCCCGCACCGCGCGGCCAAGCCCACCCCGCTCGCCCATGAGGAATCACGCCCCCAGCCACAGTTGCGCCCAGGAGTACGCGCACGATGTGGTGAACTCGCGCCCAGTCCTGTTGGAGCCGTCGCAGACGCACTTCGAGTCCACGACCAGGGCGGTGTCCCCAACCCAGAACTGCAGCGCCATGATGACCGCCATCAGCTCGCCCCCGCTGGCGTCGACGCGGCGCCCCCTCCAGCTGGCCAGCGACGGAGGCGCAGTAGCAGTCGGCGCCCTGCCGGAGGGCGACCACGCTCCAGCCCACCGAGGCGCAGCCGTCGAAGTCCGACTCGAACGCGGAGCCGCCCGGGAAGAGCTCCCCTCAGGCAGCAACCCACCTGCGTGGTCGCCTCTCCAGCACACGAGGTCACTAGCCCGCGGCCTGCGCAGGCTGGCGGAGGGCCACAGGCCACAGACACCTCTCGAGCAGGAACTGGTCGTCAGGCTGGTGGCATCGCCTCCTGAGCTCTCCAAGCTCCTAGGGGAGCGCCAGCACGCTACGCTAGCTGGGGCAGTCGCAGTGCCTGTGCAGCAGGGTGCCTCGCGCTTCGCGCAGCAAGCAGTCGGCCGCGGCGGCCAGCCCCTTCGCCTCCTTGCGCGCCTGGGGCCGCTGCCCGTTGACCACCAGCGAGTGCAAGTGCGCTCTCTCGCGCGGACTGAGCCTCACCCTGGCCGCCGCCGCTGCACCCTTCTGCCTGTCCGCCGCGCTGGTGACGCACCCCGAGGTGGTGAGCCTGACCAGCGGCTCAAGCACACCGCCACTCGCCAGGTGTGCACAGCCTGGCGCCTTGCTGACCTGCCTCCGCTGCCACCGCACGATGGCCCGCTGTGCCAAGTTCATGACGACCCACGGGGAAACGTCGAAGGGCGCGACGCAGCAGCCGACGTCCACCCCCCAGCAGTTGGCGGCCACGACGTCCCACCCGACCCTGCGCAGCGAAAGGTCCGTCGCGCTGCAGGGGCCCTGAACGTGGGCCCGCGAGACTGCCCGCGCGTCCTGCATGCAGAAGGCCACCACGCGGCGCGGCACCCAACCCTCCCAGACCGCGCGGAGGAGCATCTGCACGGCCTTGCGCGTGGTGTGCACGATCGGGCCCAGCCCAGGCAGCAGCATCAACGCAAGAGCCCTCGACTTGCCCGCGGTGGTGCTGGAGGCCGCTACAAACGTGAGGGACCTGGCGCGGTCGAGCCTGGCCATGGCGCATCCCGTGATGGCCGCCCCGTACGCGATGCTCGGATGCAGCGCCGTCTTGACAATCCTCCTGGCCGCCTTCTTCCTCGCCTTGGCCAACTGGACAGTCCTCGCTCTGCTCAACCTCTGCCTCGCCTGCAACATCCGTCCAGCGCGGACGCCGCGGCCAAGCCGCTTGCCTCCGCTGAAGTCCACGCCCAGGTTGCGCTCCTGTCCCGTGGCGAGCACACCCGGCGGCTTCCTCAACCAGCGCTCCAGATCCCTCCTCGCATCTTGGTGGTTGGCGAGCGCGCGCGCGCGGGACTCCTTGGTGGCCTCGCGCAGCTCCGCCTCACCGAGGAACGACTCGAGGCGCCTGGCCGCGGTGGCAACCTCGGTGGCCGCCCGCTGCACGCCCCCGACTCGCCTGAGGATGACGTCGCCCACCACCACCGACAGCGAAACTGTGGGCGCCACAGCCTGCAACTTATCCAGGGGCCCGGTCAGCATCATCTTGAGCATGAGCGTGGCGAGCCCATCCCCTGGCAGCACAGCCTGCTGGCAGTGATGGGGTTGCTCACCGCCTCATCCAGCACCAGCCACCTCGGTGACCTGCACAGGCTGACCTGCAACTTGAGCTGCCACTGCGGGAAGCCCGTTCTCACCACTGCCCTGATGAGCTGCCCATGCTGCACGTGCTGGCACGCCTTGAGCAGGTCTAGGAGCACCAGCGCGGACACCCAACTCTCAGGTGATCCTGCCTCCCTCCCTCTGGCAGTGGCCCACTCGCACTCCGCCGCCAATTGCCAGACCGCCCCCTCGCACCCTCTGCCTCTGGACCCCCAGAAAAAGGGACGGTCGTTCCTGCGCCCCCACCCGTCCGCGATCGACCTGCGCAGCCTGGTCTGCACTCTGGCCAGCATGTGGATGACGGCCACGGGCCTCGCCCCGCCGAGCCTCTTGGCCAGGAAGACGATCATGGTGTGCAGCTCGGGCCACTCTGCCGCCTGCTCAACCACCATCAGGACGTCGATGAGCGCCTCGAGGCCGACCTCGCTGAGCTCAAAGAGCTGCCTCGGCTTGATCGCTTCGAAGCCAGCGACGGCGCCCCTCCTGGAGGCGCGGAGGCAGGCGCGCAACTCCTCCACCGTCGGCAGCGGCGGCCCCTCGCCGAGGTCGGACGGCCACTGCAGCTCAGCCTGGTTGCAATCCACCCTCCAGAGCTTGCTCCACTCCTTCTCGGGCTGCGCCAACTCCTTGCCCAAGCCCGCGGGGCCCTGGCTGGCGCTGCATGGGCTGCCCTGCCAGCCAGCGGGCACCCTGGTGACCGCGCGCAAGCCTGACGCGCCCCCCTCGAGCTGCTTGCCCACCCAGGCGTCGAACTGCCGCCCCCGCTCCGCGAGGTCACGCCCCGCGAGCTCACCAGGCTGGCCGCGATGTCCAGCGCCGTCAGGTGCCAACGCGCCACGACGCCGTGCCGCAGGAATCTGAGCCACCTGCCTGCAGCCGTGCTGAGATGGCAACAACTGCCGCCTGCCTGCCTCTGCGCCTCGCAGGGGGCTGTCGGCGCGCCAGCCGCCGTGTCCTGCCCTCGCCGCTCGGCGCCTCCTTGCCCCTTGACGACCCGCTGGGGCGCCTTGGCCACGAGCACTCGCAGGTACTCGAGCGCCTCGGGCCTGGCTCGCGCGTTCCCCTGGGCAGCAGCGCGGAGAGCCCCGGCGCCCTCGCATCCTGCACCCCACTCTTGCACACCCCATTGGTGGAGAACCAGTCGCCCTCCCCCCCCCCCACACACGAACCTGGAGCGCCCGTCGCCGACCTGGTAGATGTCCAGCCACTCCTCCTCCGCGCACCCGAGGAAGGTGCCAAACGCCGCGGCGAGGACATCCTTGACGCCGCCCACTGGGGGCGCGACGGCGCCATCACCTGGCGCGACCCCCCCCACGCTCGGCCGAGAGAACGCCCAACCTCCAGCGCTTGGGCCCCGAGAGCAGCATCCTCATCACCCTGCGCAGGCTTGTGGGCCTCATCCGACCCGCGCTGGCCCTCGGGCTCCGCTCTCAGCCCACCGTCTCTCAGGGCGTCCTGCAACTGCGCCCCGAGCTGCCCGCAGAGCTGGCCCAAGCTGGCCGCCGACGCCGCGGGCGGCATGGCGGGGGCCTGCGGCGGCGCGCTGCCGCAGCGCGGGGACCGCCCCGCAGGTCCCACATCATCTCCCGCGCCTCCATTACCTCGCGGGCCCCGCGCAGCCTCGCCACGCCATGGCCCACGTGGCGACGTCGAGCCTGGTAGCCGCAATGGCACACCAGGACTTGACGCTCTAACGCCCGTGGCGACGGCGCCTGGCAACCGCAATGGCACACCAAGGCTTTGCGCTCTGACGCCAAGGCCAACCACCTCCACCTCCGCAGCCCCCACGCACACGAAGCGCGCCAAGGGCAAGAGCAGCCCCCGCACCTCCCGCCGCGCCTGCTGCCACTTGCTGCGGCGGTCCTTCTCGCAGCACCCGAACGGCCTGTCCACGGGGAAGCGCCGCGCCACTTGCGCCACCTGGAACATCGGCTGCACTCCGCACGCCAATCTCGATGATAACAGGCGCGCGCGGATAGACGGGCGACGCGGGCGCGACCTTGATCCCCTTCGCCATCAGCCCCTCGGACACAAGGAAGAAACCGATGATCCTTCCCAAGGCCGCGCAGGTGGGAACCAACAGCATGACCACGACGGCGTCGAACATGGCGAGCAGCCTCCCAGACTGCAGCTCCTCCTCCGCGACGTTGAAGCCCCCGCCGATCACGAACTCCTTCGGGCACAGCCTGAGCCTCCGCGCGAGCAGCTTCAGCCCCGTGACGTTGCCCGCATCGAGGCCGACACCCGCCTCAAGGCACACGCTGCCCAACAGAATACCTCCTCGCCTCGCACCTCCGGCCCAGCAGATGTGGACCCTGCCCGGCACGACCACGGCGCCCTGCGAGTCGTTGACCTCCGCCATCCCATGAGATCGCCTGACCACGGTGAGCAGGCCGCCGGTGCTGAGGCCCCCTACAGCTGACGGGACTGCTGGCGCGCCCCTCGCACGCCACCCCTGCGCCCGCAGCTGCCCCTCAGCGTCGACGCACCTGCCCCCTAGCAGCCTGGTCGCATGCACCATAATTGCGTCGCGCTCACGCACCTCCTGCACCGCCAGGCGCTTGCCCAGGCTGCTGAACGCGTTGACGTGGACTGTGCAAATCCTCCAGCAGCCGCGCTGGCGGCTAGGAGGAAGGCGCAGCAAGCTCCTGCTCGCCATCACCGAACCGCAATTTCTTGGCAGCCTGCGAGGCGCACGAGGCGTACTCTTCCATGAGCACCTCCGCGATCTTCCTCTTCTCTGGGCTCTGGGTCGTCCAGCAGCCTGCGCGAACTCCCGCCAGACCTGCTGCGCGTCCCCCTCAGGGCAGGGCGCAGGGCAAGGGGCCACGGCCTGCGCTGGGCCAGCGGTCGCACAGGCCGCCGCGGGCGCCCGCGGGGGGCGGACGCCCCGCTGGCAGCAGCGGGCACCTTTGCCGCGGCCTTGGCGCGGTCCACGAGCAGCTCGTCCAGCACCCCGCTGAGCTTGGCCACCAGCGCGGAAGCCTCTCCAGCGCACGCAGCCAGCGCCTCACTGGTCGCCTCGCGCAACGTCGCCGATGGGGGCCACCGCAGGCCCTGCCGCGGCCGCGGCTGCCGCTGCTGCCGCCTCCTCCGCCTGCTTGGCGGCCTGGGCTGCCGGCGCCTCGCGGGCAATGGCGGATGCTTCCTCCTGCTTGCACCGCAGCTGCTCCAGCGTCGCCCCGAGCTCGGCCATCTCGCTGACAGCATGCAGCGCTCGCACCTTGGCCCGCCCCAGCAAACCCTCGGTCTTTCTTGATCCGCTGGGCCGTGTCGCCCGCCAGCAGCTGGGCAGCCCTGACCTCTTTGACCTTAGAGAGGTCACCCAGCCCCTTCTGCGCCAGCCGCCTGGCTTGCAGGATCTCCCGCTTGCGCCGATGGTGTCGAGCAGCTTGGCCGCGACCCCGAACTGCTCCTCCGACATCCGCGCCAGCTCGAACTTCGTCTCCTGCTCGATGACCCCACCTCCTCCTGCGGCCCCACTTCCAGCACCTCCAGCAGGCCCCGCGGAACCCGCAGGGCAATCGCCAATCGCCGCGCCACCAGGGGGCGCGCTTAGGCGCAGCAGCGGCGGCACGAGGGCCAGCAGCGCGAGGCGCACCAGGCGGCTGCACGAAATAGCCGGGCTTGGCCGCCCGCTGCTGCTTGGGCCGCTGCCCAGGACACCCCTGCAGCTTGCGCGCCACCCTCCCCGCGAAGTTGCAGCGCTGGCACCGCGGGCAGCACCGCCCCGCGCCACCCTGGCGGCCAGGTCCTGCAGCCCGCCCCGCCGCCATGTCCCCAGCAGAGGAACCGCGGCGGCGGTTGAGTACGTCCATTGCCCTGGCAAGGCCAGCGTGGAATCGCAGTGGGCCGCCGCCCCTCCAGGCGCGCGCCAGTACGCGTGCCAGCCTTGAGGTGCATTGACTTTTTCGTTGTCTCGCGCAGCATTGCAGGTCAGGCCAGGGCTGAAGCGTTGCGCAATGTTCCTATCTCTCCTCACCTCCCCGTCAGGCTTGTCGTCCCGTCGGTCGAGCCCCTGTGCAAGGTGAGGTATGTGAAGGTCCCGAAGAAGTCCCCCACCCAGCTCCCCGTTGGCTGCCTTTGACTCCCTCCGCAGGTGGATCCGTGGGAGCACGTTGGGCAATTATGTAGTGACCCCGACCTCCTGGTTCAGGATAAACGGCATGCCTTTCTGAAGGCCGCCGAGGCCCACTGGCTCTATGTCTTTCAGATTTGGGGAGAACAGTGCGCTGACTTTGTGGGCAGGGAAACACCTCTCCGCGTGCTGTGGGAACCCCCCATCGAAGCCGGCGCCTCCGAGGTCTCCCCTCCGAGTTGTCTCCACTCGCCTGCTGGCGGCGCAAGGTGCGCAACTTGCTGGCTGACATCAGCCGTGAGCAGTCAGCCTCTTTCAGGTCCCAACTTGTCGCTGCCGGGGCGTCTTTCTCGTTTTCATCGGCAGCCGACTTCGCCGCGTGGACGGCGACGCTTAGGCAAGTTCGCTTTCTTGCCTCACTGAGCGCCGCCTGCCTGGCTGAGATGGCCGACAGCGAGACCAAGAGGACGCGCGCCGTCTGCGCTCAGGCCAAGGAGAAGGAATGGAACATATGGGTCGACTCGCACACCTCGGGTGGCACGTCTGCGTTGTATAGATTTTCGAACCTCCCTATCCCGTGGCAGCCCGATTTCTTCAAAGGACCCTTCGGCCCTGCACCTCGATCGAGTCGATCGATGACCTTGATGCTGAATGGAACGACTGGTGGCAGGTTGATGTCAACCACCCCCCTCTTCAGTGGCCTGAGCTTGGGACCCCTCCTCCGCGGCCATCGGTGGCCGAGCTTATCAAAAATATCAGATTCAGCCTCGCTCGTTTCTGTTGCTGCCGACAGTTGCACTTGAGGCACTGTGTCATATCATTCACCATGTTGAGCATAAGCGTGAGCGGCCTGTCATGTGGGATCGCACCGTTTTCATGTTGAAAAGGGCTTAGGGGGGGGGGTCAGGCCCCTGGGCCTTCTGCATGCGTCGGCGCGTGCGCAGCGTCGCCTGAGACGTCCTCTGGCGAGAGCCTGGCAGCAGGCAAATTCCATGCCTAGGCTCTACCTGGAAGGGTTCTTACTCGGTATGCTTAAAGGGCCGGGCAGTGCAACTCGCCCCGGGCGGCCCCCCCAGCATCCCCCCCGCGGTTCCCCCAGTTGCGCCCCCCTGGGCTCACCCAGCTTAGCTTAGCTTAGCTTAGCTTAGCTTCGCTTAGCTTAGCTTAGCTTTATCTTATCTCATACTACCATAGCTTAGCTTAGCTTAGCTTTGCCTAGCCTAGCCTAGCTTAGCCTGGCTTGCCTTATATCAGATTAGCGTTGCTTCGCTTAGCTTAGCCTAGCTTAGCTCAGCTCAGCTTAGCTTAGCGCGGCGCAGCAAAGCGCGGCATAGCGCAGCATAGCGCAACGCAGCATTAGCATAGCATAGCACAGCATAGCATAACATAGCCAATCATAGCATGGCAAAGCATAGCATAGCTCAGCATTGCATAGCATGGCATACCATAGCATAGCGCATCATAGCAATGCATATCATAGCATAGCATTGCATTGCTTAGCATCGCACAGCGCAACAACGCATATCATAGCATATCACTGTATAGCATCGCATATCATAGCATAGCATAGCGCAGCATAACGTAGCATAGCATAGCATAGCGTAGCATAGCGCAACATAACATATCATCGCATAGCCTAGCATAGCACAGCGCAGCATAGCACAGCACATCATAGCATAGCATAGCGCAGCATAGCATAGCACCGCACAGCATAGCGCAGCATCGCATAGCATGCATAGCCTATCATATCACAGCGACGCCGAGCACACCCTACTTTAGCATAGCATGGCGCAGCATAGCGCAGCATCGCGCAACATAACAACGCATGACATCGCGCATCATAGCATAGCATGTAGATGCAGGTGCAGATGTACGTGTAGCTGTCGGTGTCGATGTAGACGTTGCGTTCCTGGATGCTCCAACTCCTAGGTAGGGCCGCGCCGGGATAATTGTCTGTCCTTGTTCTGGCCTACCCATGGGAGGTGTTCGGGGAAGTGTGTATGGATCAAGGCGGCCTGGTCGGAGTATTCCACGTGCAAGGCCAGGTCTTGTGCTACCCTGCTTTTAGATCTTAAGTCGGCGTTCGAGTTGGCCCAGCGCCATCACTTGATTGCCGCGGCTGCGGCGACTGCGTTCCCGATGTGGTAAGTATACTTGGTGGTTCAGAATGTATCGTTCTCCCAGGGACCTGGATGTTGGGGGCGAGGGTGGCAACCCCTTGCAGGTCTATCAATATATTATCCCAGGCTGTACTTTTGCCACGTGCATGCTGCAGATTGTTATGTTAGGCTCTTTGGATGCGGTGCAGGCTGCGCGGCCTGCCGTTCAGTTTTCGGTCAACGTCGACGATTTCGGCCTCGTGCGCTGGGGCGCGGAGTCGCGAGTCATTGACGACATTTCGGCGGCGGGCATGCTGCCCCCCCCCCCCCCCCCCCCCCCCCCCCCCCAAGTGCATGAGCAGGATCGACCTGCGCATTGCGCTCGACAAGTCCAAAGTCATCGGGGACACGTCGGAGGCGAGGAATCTCACCGCCCGCAAGTTGAGGGGCCTCCAGCCCCTTCCTGTTCGATCCGAGCGCAACCTCGGCGTTGACTTCGGCGCGGGGTTGGTTGCCAGCCGCGGCGCGGTCCGTGAGCGCATTTCTGGCATGAGGCCGAGGTCGGTTCGGATGGGCTTTCTGAAGGCCACCAAGCCTCGTCGCCGCGCGCTTGGGCGCGTGGCCCGAATTTCCTTGGAGGCTGCGGTTTTGTTTGGGGCGTCTGTCACGGGCGCGAATGGGAAGGAGCTGGAAGTCCTTCGAGGCGCAGCTGGGAAGTTGCAAGACCATCATTTGGATGGCAAGTCGCGCACGCGGTCTCTTCTCCTGTCCCCCGTGCCTCGCTCGGGCCCCATCTTTAATGCCGCGTGGCTCCCCGTCAAGGCCTTGCTTCGTGCCCTGTGGCATGCGTGGCTCCCCAGGGATGTTTTGGATTGTGGCCTCCGTCAGGCCCGCGGGCACCTGTCTGGGCTGGAGCACCCCTGGCCCTCCATCAGGGGCCCCTTCAGTGCACTGTGGGCCTCCTTGGAGAGCGTGGGCATCACGGCGACTTCGGCTGCCTCCTGGCTTTGGCCTGATGGGGCCGTCGTCAACCCGTCCGACTACTTTCCCGCCACGATCCAGGGGCTCTTGTTTCGGACTGAGGGGCGCTGGAAGTTCGCTCGAGTCGCCGAACATCTCGACGCGCCTGGGTTAGACAATTGCTGAATCTTGAGCCCCCATGAAAGCCCTGCTTGGCAACGAGAGTGAGCTTACGGCCCAGCCAAGAGGCCACCTGCGCAGCACTTTTGTGGGGGGCCTATGGCCTCAGAAGCGCCAGCGGGCTGAAGGTCACGGCGCCACTCCCGCCCGTTTGCTGTGCCCCATCTGCTGAGGGCACGCTATTGCATAGGCACTGCTCGTGCGCGCGCCTGGTCAGTCTTGAGGACGCGCCCGCCTTCAGATCTAATGCTGATCGGGCAGCGATGCAGTCGTCGCTGGCCCTTGTCTTTTCGGAGCGTTGTCTCGCGCCGTTTCCTGTGATTGAGAGGCCGCCGCCTGGGCAGCCTGTCTGCTGGGGGCTCGGTGGCCCCGATTGCTTCACAGGTGACGCGTATACTGGCGGGTCGGTTTTCGAAGCAGAGCATCCGAGTCTTGCGAGTGCAGGCTGGGGGTGCGTTGCGCTTCATCCCGATCAGAATCAGGTCAACCCTTTCTGTGCAGGGCCGGTGCTTGACCCGATCCAGTGTATCTTTGCAGCGGATATCATTGCAGTCATTCACGTTTTGCGTCTGGCGACGCCGCCCGTGCGCATCTTCACTGAGTTTGCCCTCGTTGTCGACGGCTACCATGAGCGTGGTCGTGACGCCACCACTGCTCGTGTTGTCGCACGCGCCCATCTCTGGAGGGAGTTGTAGCGTTTTGTGGATTACTGGGGAGATGGTTTCGAGATGTTGCAAAAGAAAAGTCACGCGACCGTCGTGGACGTCCACCTCGGACGCACTACGGCCCGTCATAGGTATGGCAACTTGAAGGCGGACCTTGCAGCCAAGAGTGCTGCTGCGTTTGCTCGCATTGCTTCTGGCGAGCGCGAGCCGTTGCTGGCGCGAGGCAAAGTCGTGAAAGTGTGGGGCTCTTGGATCGGGCGTCTCGGTGAGGGCTTGGAGGACTGCGGGCATCCCAAGCGTCACAAGCGAGGCAAGCCGCCAGTGCCTCAACTCATCCTCGTCAAGGACCCCCCCCAAGCGATGTGGTGAGCCGTGCGTTAGCTGCTCAGAGAGAGCTTGGAGAGGGGTCCAGAATGCATGCCCTTGCCAAGATTCAGCTGCAAGACAGTCCGTTTGTGGCTGGATGTCTGCGCTCTGCTAGTTTTGCAGTCGTTCGTGTCACGAGCCTTGGTGTCCCCTGTCCTCCCCAAGCGACGGATTTGGGGCGGAAGGTTCTCACGAGGCTGGCCAGCAAGCGAGAAATTCGTATCGATGGTAAAGTCTATCGGGTTTTATCGCTGGATCGTTTGATCCCCTAGGCTGCAGGGCGCCCCCTCTGCCCCCGATTGCGCATGAAGGTCCCTGCCGTGGCTGTAGCAACGGCCGCCGTGGGGTTTGTGTAGACCGAAGGGGCGGGGAGGACGCTTGCAGTCTCTGTCCGCACACGTGGCCTACGGCAGTTGTAAGGTGCGCCCTAGGCCACGTGCGGTGTCAGGTGGCTGACGAGCGACAGACTCTGCCGCTCGCCAGGTTGTGCGCAGGAGGAGGAGGAGGAGGAGGAGGAGGAGGAGGGGGATGATGATGATGATGATGATGATGATGATGATGATGATGATGATGATGAGGAGGAGGAGGAGGAGGAGGAGGAGGAGGAGGAGGATGAGGATGATGAGGAGGGGGAGGATGATGATGATGATGATGATGATGATGATGATGATGAGGAGGAGGAGGAGGAGGAGGAGGAGGAGGAGGAGGAGGACGGGTCGCCTAAGGCCTTCGGAGAAACCCTCCACGCCCCTCCCCGCGCCCCCGCGCGAGCCGCTCCTCCTCGCTGCCGGCGCACGCGACGCTGAGGTCCAGGACGCTGCTCCCCGGGGCGCTCGTGGCCCTGGCGGGCGCGGAGCGCCCAGCAGAGGCGCAGCACGCCAGGACGAAAGGCGCGAGCGAGCGGATACCCTAGACGAGCACGCTCCATTACTCAACTCGCCGCTCCTCTTCTGGCACTCCTCTGTCGCGCTCGTGTTTCTGCCGCTCCTCCTCGTGCTTCTGCCGCTCCTCCTCTGTCACGCTCGCCGCGGCGCAGCGAGAGACGGAGGACGGGGCTGTTTGAACCCGGTGGCGAGCGCAGAGAAAAGTCATCACTAGTCAAGCGCGTTCCACTACTCGCAAAGTAACTACTCGCAAATGGCCTGGATCCGCCGCGGGAGATCTACGATACATTGCACCAAAGCAGACATGTGTTTTTTTCTGACGTTTGCGAATAGGCGCTTTGCGAGTCGTGGAACGCGCTCGGTGATACCCGGATCTCCGAAGACCTGGTGTCTGTTAGTGCTCGCGTTTTTCCTGGATGTCGGCCTCTGGGGGGGGGCCCGTTCCTGTGCCCCTGGAGCAAGCAGGAAAGGATCCCAGGCGACAAACTGACCCGCGGGAAGGGGTTGGAACCTCCTGGGGCTGCGCACTGAGAAAATCGCGTCTTCGAATGCCTGGGGGCAACGAAGGGAGGGACGCAAGTGGACAGCCCGAAGGGTCATGCCGACGATGATGGCCGGGGGGCCTCGAGACGGGCCCCCTAACATCTCCTGGGGCGCACTCTGGAGGGAATCTTGAGACGGATCTGGCCGTGACGACGAGGAGGCCGAGGAAACACACCCGAGGTCGCCACGAACCCCGACCTTGAAATGCAGCTGGGGATGATTTGTGAGAGTGGCCGGGACAGTGAAGGCTCTGCCTCTTGGAGGCTTGATCTGACGACGGGGAAGAGTTCCGACGAGGAGATATGCGTTAAGCATGATGTTCGTCTTATGTTGTTGCTGTGACTTGTTGGGGGTGTCTTGGAGGCTCGTGTGATCTGTGGGGGACCCGTTGGGGTTCAAGTGGCCTCGCAGGATGTGCGTCGGGGACGCGCCGAATATCCGCGTTGTGGGGTTTCGCTGGGTCCTCTGAGGCCAGGCGCACCTGGGAAGATTTTCGGGTGCATTCTGGGACTCGTGTGGGCGTCTGGGGGTGCTCTTAGGGCCTCGTCAAAGCTCTTGGGCCGTCTCTGGGTTCTCTCCCGCCGTCTGGCACCTTCGGAGGCTCTGCTGGTGGTGGCTCTGGGTTGTCTTCAGGCCCTCGGGGTGCCTTTTACGGCCGTCATGGGGGCTTCCTCGGCCGAATTTGGACGGAATTGTAGGGCTCTGATTATTGCGGTTTTGTTGGGCCGTCTTGAGATCCTTTAACGGGCGCTTTCGGCGGTCACGAGTTCTTTCGACCGCTGAGCGCACGCGGGCCAGAATTGCGAGACTCAATGGTGTACGCACGGAAGGGGACGCAAGCAGGGCGGCCCAGTGCAGTTCCCGTGGTTTCCGCTTCCCACTGGAGGCCTGTTCGGGGCTTCCTGAGGAGGTACAGGACACAGTGGGAGGAGAAGGACCGAGACAGCTCGGAAGCGAGACGATGGAGGAGGGTAGAAACACGAGGGGGAGGGGCAGAAGGATGGGCAGAGGAGGGCAGTGGAGTTCCCTTCAAGAGAGCGACGACGGCGGCGGTGCCTTCGGAGATGCCTTCTTGGGGTTTCCTGGAGGTTTCTTGGGCCGTTGTGTGAGTCTCCCGGGAACGGAGGGAGGGAGGAGGAAGGAGAGGAAACGAAGAAAGGGAGGGCGCTGGGAGGAGGCTGGCGGCAGGGACGGCGATGAAGACCTCGAGCATGGAGGCGGGCGGGTGGCGAGGATGACAGGGCAGCTTGCCAACCCCGCAAAACACACAGAGCAACAAGAGATGTGCAAAAAACAAACCACCATCTAAAACTGCTACAAACTACCAAATCAGAAAACACCCAACTGAAAGAACCCACGACAGAAAGAGTCAAGCCAAACAACATATGAAAGACGCCCGAGCGCCGGCAAAATAGCACGGCGGGTTGCTGCGCCCCTGGCCCCAGCAAGTGGCAACATGGGAGCTGCCTCGCCCTCGGAGTCCTAAGCTCGATCTTCAGGCACGATGCCGCAGGGGGGCAGCCTCCTCATCCTCCCTCTGCGAGAGGGGGACGAGGGGACGAGACGGGGGAGACCGGCTCGGGAAGGGGGGGGGGGCGACCACTGCCTTGGAGACTCGGCGATACATCGGGAACAAATCCGCCGATCCGGCGTGTGAGTTTAAGAAGTCTGCGCCGAAGCTTTGCTTCAACATGAGTTTTAGCTCTGCTTGGGAGGGAAGGAGGGGGGGACGTGATTACCTGACGAATTATGTGCTCGGCACCTCCCCACACCCTGCCTGGAGGGAGGGGGGGGACGTAATTACCTGACGAATTATGTGCTCGGCACCTCCCCCCACCCTGTCAGCTCCCAGGACTGAGGGGGGGGAAGACAGGAGAGAGGGGGGGGACAGGAGAGAGGGGGGGGGGCGGACAGGAGAGAGGGGGGGGGGACAGGAGAGAAGGGGGGGGGAGGGAACAGGACAGAGGGGGGGAGGGAGGAAAAAGGGGAGAGGGGGGGGGGGGGGGGGCAGGAGAGAGGGGTGGGAACAGGAGAGAGGGGAAGGGGGAAAGGGGGGGGGACAGGAGAGAGGGGGGGAGGGGGACAGGAGAGAGGGGGGGGGGGACGAGGGGGAGGGGGGGACAGGAGAGAGGGGGGGGGGGGGACAGGAGAGAGGGGGGGGAGGGGGGAAAGAAGAGAGGGGGGGGGGGGGGGGACAGGAGAGACGGGGGGGGGGGGCAGGAAAGAGGGGTGGGGGGGGACAGGAGAGAGGGGGGGGGATCCTCAGGCGTCATCTTCACTGATTTCCGACTCTGGGTCGACCTCGGGAGCCCCGGCCACGGCCCTGAGATAGGCCGCGAGTTCGTCCCGGGAGGCTGGGAGCAGCCAGAGCGGGCCCCACTGGGGCCGCGGTGCCACGCCGAGGACGACCCTCAGGAGGTAGTCGGCCGTCTCAGCCAACCGCAACTCCCAAGATGAGATTATCGTGGCCAGGCTGCGGCCACCGCGCCTGGTGCGGCCACCCCGGGCCACCATGCAAGGATGGAGGGGGGTGGCTTTCCTCCAACGCGCACTTGAGCCAAATCGGCCAAGATGGAAAAAGGTTGGGGCCAATCCGCATGCAGGCGTAATGTCGCACCGCATTTGGATTGGCCCCCTCCCAGGTTCATGCAGGCGTAGGGTCGCACCGCATTCCCCTGAGAGGTGCAAGCACGAGCATGCTCTTCCTGCTGCTGGTGACGTCTACCCGGCCTACGCCTAAAACCGGCGTGCCGGCCCATCCGCTATCGCTGTCTGGTTTTGCCGGTGTCCCCGGGTCCCCGGGCCACTGGGCCCTGTGGCAACCTAAACGGTCGCCGGCCGAGGGCCGAGCGAGGGGCCAAAAAATCGAACGTACAATCCATGCAACCTGCATTCACTGCCCGCCCTCCCGGGCAACCAGGTTATGTACACAGCTCTGACGGTGACCTTTTTGAGGCCGCCGGAGGCCGTCAAAGGTCACCGGCCAGAAGTCCCCAGCCAACACGCGGCCAGGGGAAACAAACGCAACGTGTTATCACCCGAAACTGGCTCGACGCAAGCTGTGGGAACCCCAACCCGGGGCACAGGCAACAACACTTGGACCAAATTTCCCGGCCCCTGTTTTGAATGCGAATTCGGGCACACACGCTGCTGATGATGCTCGTGCTACGCTCCCTGACCCACGGAGGATGGGGGGGGGACAGGAGAGAAGCGGGGGGGGGGGACATGAGAGAGGGGTGGGAGGGGGAAGGAAGAGAGGGGGGGGACAGGGGAGAAGGGGGGGGGGGAGAGTGGGGAGGGGGGGGACAAGGACAGAAGGGGGGGGGAGCGGGAAGGGTGGGGACAGGAGAGAGAGGGGGGACAGGAGAGAGGGAGGAAGGGACGGGGAAAGGAGAGAGGGGGGGGGGGCGGGGGGACAGGAGAGAGGTGGGGGGACAGGGAAGAGGAGAGAGGGTGAGGGGGGGGGGCGGGATCATCACCATCTCCATCGCCATCCCCAGCACCATCGTCACTTCACCATCAGCATCAGCATCGGCATCATCACCATCACCATCACCATCATCACCATCATCATCATCACCATCACCATCACCATCACCATCATCATCATCATCATCATCATCATCATCATCACCATCACCATCACCATCATCATCATCATCATCATCACCATCACCATCACCATCACCATCATCATCATCATCATCATCATCATCACCATCACCATCATCATCATCATCACCATCACCATCATCACCGTCATCATCATCACCATCACCATCACCATCACCATCATCATCATCATCATCATCATCATCATCATCGCCATCATCATCATCATCATCATCATCATCATCATCCGGAGCGCCCCGGATCGGTGGCGCTGGCCGGAGGCCACTACAATATCAGCACCATGCCCTCGACCGCAAGACCGCGCGTCTCCAGGCGGGATGCGGCACCAGGGCACAACTTGGCGATGAAGGGGCGATGGGGGGAAGACACCTCCCCCCATGGGACAGCCTCGCCCCCCCCACACCCCCCTCCCCCGCACGCATCCGATCTTTCCCTGCATTCGGGTCATAACGCCTGGGCCCCCGGCGCCGCCCGGAACGACGCGGGTACCGGAAAGCTCCCGACGTGGAGAGCGTCACGAGGCGAGAGAAGCCGCCTGAGAATCAACGGAAGACCCTAAAAGCCTGTGAGAGCCAACGAGAACACCCACTACCATTCCTCCGCCTACCGGCGTTCCCGCGCTGGTCGCGCGATGGGTCTTGGCGTCAGACCAGGGAAAGCGGGTCGCCGTAGCCTCGCGGAGGCGTGGGTGGGAGGGCGGACGAGAGACTGACCCATAAAGCCTCTCGGCCGATGTTCCAAACTGTGCGCGCCATGCCCTTCCGATGTGAAAGGTTTTCGTTGTGTAGTAGCTCGCTCTGACGAGCCCTCAAAGGAAGAGACAAGGTCGCAAGGTTGCGGGTGGGCGGGGCGGCTCGTCGCCCTTCTTTCGGGCTGGCACCCTGTCAGTGCTCGCGGGCCCGTGCCCGTCGACGACCCCTAAGGGCCGAATGGGAATTTGAGCAGGGCCCGTGCCCGACCAAGTGGAATAGACAATACTTGACATGCAATCGAATGCACATGCAGTCGCCTGTGATGCTATGACAACATGTGCAATGCTACATGCTCATTCCTGTCCCTCTCTCCTTCTACGTGCTGCATTACCGTGACATGTTCTCCCTCGCGCACAACGCGCGGGCGCGTTGTTCGCGGAGAAGAACGGAAACTGTGTCCCACCGCCTTCACATGTCGGCGCCCCTGATCCTCGTCCTCCTCCTATTATCCTCCTTCACCTTCCCTCCTCCAGCTCCTCTTCCCCGTCGTCTCCTCCCATACTGCCCTCGTATCCCCCCTCCTCCTCTTCCCCTTCCCAGCCTCCCTCCTCCTCCTCCCCCACTCCTCCGGCGAGATTGAAATCAGGACCACCAGAGTTTTAAACCAACATCTAAAACTTGTCCCCCTGGCCCTGAAGTAAAAAGTTTGAAATCTAGAACTGAAGTTATCCCAGTGCGACCCTACCTAGGAGTTGGAGCCCCTAGGAAAGCAGCATTAGTAGTAACAGTAAAGCTAAATCTAAAGCTAAGCTAAAGCTAAGCTAATACGAAGCTGAAGTTAAGCTGAAGCTAAACTAAAGCTAAGCTAAAGCTAACCTAAAGCTAAGCTAAAGCTAAGCTAAAGCTAAGCTAAAGCTGAGCTAAAGCTAAGGTGAAGCTAAGCCAAATCTAAACTACAGCTAAGCTAACTCTAAGCTAAAGCTAAGCTAAAGCTAAGCTAAAGCTAAGCTGAAGCTAAGCTAAAACTAAGGTAAAACGAAACTAAAGCTAAGCTGAAGCTAAACTAAAGCTAAGCTAAAGCTAAACAAAAGCTACGCTGAAGCTAAGCTAAAGCTAAGCTAAATATAAGATGAAGCTAAGCTAAAGCTGAGCTGAAGCTAAGCTAAAGCTTAGCTAAAGCTAAGCTGAAGCTAAGCTAAAGCTAAGCTAAAGCGAAGCTAAAGCTAAAGATAAAGCTAAAGCTGAAGCTAAAGCTCCCAGGGGACCCGGGGAACCGCGCGCCAGGGGACCGGGGGAACCGCCCGGGGCGCGTAGCACTGTCCGCCCCTTTAAGCAAAGACAATAAGAACCCTTCTAGGCAGAGCCTAGGTAGGGAACAGAAACTGGTCGGAGTGAAGATGTTGGTGAAGGTTTCCATCTAAATCATCACCAACATCTTCATCAACAGTTTCACCCAAATCTTCAAATCCTCTCCTCCCTCTCCTCCTCCTGGACCTCTTCCTCCTCCTCCCTGCTCTCCGCCAAACGCCAACACCAGACACCACGCACCAAACACCAAACAGTGACACTAACCACCAAACCCGACAGGCATTGCCAGACACCAAACACCAAACAGCGACACCAAAAACGAAACACCAAGCGTCAAGCGCCAAACAAACGCTAAACACCAAACGCGCAAACACCAACATCAAACACCAAACATCACACACCAAAAAACCGAACCTCCAAAACGACTGCTATACATACAGCCACTACTACTATTTCCTACTACTACAACTACTACCACGAACCCGGTTGGACAAACTACTTTTTCTACTACTACCAATACGTATCGCACCCCGACTTCTACATGTCCTATTCTTCCTCTTACTAAAGCTAAACGTGGTTTGTTGCCCGGACCGGCCTCTCGTTTTTCAGCTCCAGGTTACTCGCGGATGTCTCCGTCTGGATGACAGATGTGAGGTGAAAGGTGTGTTGTGTGATGGTGTGATGGTACCATGAAGGTGTAATGATGTTACGATGATGTGATGGTGGTGCACTGATGTGATGGTATGATGGTGCGATGGTGATGTGATGGTGGTACGATGATGTGACGGTATAATGACGTCATAATGTGATGCTGTGGTGGTGATGTGATGGTTTGATGACGGCATGATATGATATGATGATAATATGCGATGGTATGTTGATTGTACGATATGGTGGTGCGATGGCATGATGTGATGGTATGGCGATATGACGTGATGGCATGATACATATGATGTAATGTTCTGGTGACGACGTGATGGCATTATTACGACATGATGTGGTTATGTGGTGAAGACGTGATGGTTTGATGCCGGTAAGATGCGGCGATGCGTCGATGGTGTGGTGGTATGATATAATGATGTGATGATGATGTGATGGTTTGGTAACGGCATGAATTGAAGATGTGGTGATCCGCCGGCCCCCTTGTGGGGCCACCAGGCTGCGAGGCCCGTGATTCGCAGTTTCCTGTACCAGTTGTAGTTTCTAGTTTCCAGTGTTACAGTTCTGCTTCTTGCTGGTTACTGTAACTAATTGACTTCTTGCTGGTTACTGTAACTAGTTGATTGACCGCGCGAGGGGGGGGAGGCCCAAACAAGACTTTTAGCGTCTCCTGGGCGCGTTGTCTGAATTGCTGGGGGGGCTCGAAATCGACACCCCTCACGCAGATCCGCGGGGTCAGGGTCCAAAAACACAGGGGATTTGCTACATTTCTGACATTCGGTGCCACCCCTCACGCAGATCCGCGGGGTCAGGGTCCAAAAACACATGGGATTTGCCACATTTCTGAAATTCGGTGCCACCCCTCACGCAGATCCGCGGGGTCAGGGTCCAAAAACACAGGGGATTTGCCACATTTCTGAAATTCGGTGCCACCCCTCACGCAGATCCGCGGGGTCAGGGTCCAAAAACACAGGGGATTTGCCACATTTCTGAAATTCGGTGCCACCCCTCACGCAGATCCGCGGGGTCAGGGTCCAAAAACACATGGGATTTGCCACATTTCTGAAATTCGGTGCCACCCCTCACGCAGATCCGCGGGGTCAGGGTCCAAAAACACAGGGGATTTGCCACATTTCTGAAATTCGGTGCCACCCCTCACGCAGATCCGCGGGGTCAGGGTCCAAAAACACAGGGGATTTGCCACATTTCTGAAATTCGGTGCCACCCCTCACGCAGATCCGCGGGGTCAGGGTCCAAAAACACAGGGGATTTGCCACATTTCTGAAATTCGGTGCCACCCTTCACGCACATCCATCGCAAGGCGTGGTAACCCAAACTGCGAGAACTCCCTCGGCCCTTTAATCGCAAGGTGTGGTAACCAAGCCCGTAAACCATACACGTCTTACCAATCGCCAGGTGTGGTAACCCCTCTTGTGATCAGTTGGTTTTGCTGATTGCGAATCGGCTTCGCATGAAGTTTCGATACTGCTTCACGACAGCGCCAAGGCCTCATGACTTAGCTCTTCCATGGCCCATTCTCCGAGAGAGGGGGCCGGCGGCAGGGGGCGAAGCCCTTACGGATAACGTGACGGTTCGATTATGTTATAATGGCGGTGTGCTGTAATAGTGTAGTGATGGCGTGATGGTTTCGTAAACACCCAGGATCTTCCCCGAAGCCTCCCAGAAATTCCCCAAGAACTCCCCAGAAATTTGTCGTAAGCTTCTGAGCAGCTTCTCGTGGACCTTCCCGAGGCTTTCCAGGAGCTTCCCAAAAACTACATGAGCCAGTAGTAGTCGTAGTGACTATAATAGCAGTATCAGTAGCAGTCGCAGAAGCAGTACCAGTAGCAGTAGCATTCGTTGTAGTAGTAGTAGTAGTAGTAGTCGTAGTAGTAGTAGTAGTAAAGTAGCAGTTGTAGTAGTAGTAGTAGTAGTAGTAGTACTAGTAGTAGTAGTAGTAGTAGTAGTAGTAGTAGTAGTAGTGGTAGTAGTAGTAGTAGTAGTAGTAGTAGTCGTACTAGTAGTAGTAGTAGTAGTAGTAGTAGTAGGAGTAGTAGTAGGAGTAGTAGTAGCAGTAAACGAAAAAGTAATACGTTAGTAGTAAGTACTAGTAATGTAGTAGTAGTAGTAGTAGTAGTAAGTAGTAGAGTAGTGTATAGTAGTGTAGTAGTAAAAGTCAAGTAAAGTATAGTAGTAGTAGTAGTAAGTAGTAGTAGTAGTAGTAGTAGTAGTTAGTCGTAGTAGTAGTAGTAGTAGTAGTAGTAGTAGTAGTAGTAGTAGTAGTAGTAGTAGTAGTAGTAGTAGTAGTAGTGGTAGTAGTAGTAGTAGTAGTAGTAGTAGTAGTAGTAGTAGTCGTAGTGGTAGTGGTAGGGGTAGTGGTAGAAGTAGTAGTAGTAGCAGCAGTAGCAGTAGTAGTTGTAGGAGTAGTAGTAGTGGTAGTAGTAGTAGTAGTACTACTACTACTGATACTACAACTGCTACTACGACTAATCGTGGTAGTCGTAGTAGCAGCCGTAAACATAATATTTGTAGTAATAAACTAATAGCCTGGCGAAGGACCCAACCATAGGCAGCTGCGAGTACCGCACGGATATGAGACGAAGGAGGGGGCACGCAAACTAGGTCCCTCTTCTCATAGGCACCAAGCCACTGGGGCCTTCGGTGGAGCTCCCCATGGGGCCACGAAACGTGTGAGGGGTGTGCCGACATGGGTGGTGGGGAGGTATGCGAACCCTGCCACTGGGGCCTTCGGTGGAGCTCCTGGGTGGTGGGGAGGCATGCGGACCCTGCCACTGGGGCCTTCGGTGGAGCTCCCTATGGGGCCACGAAACGTGTGAGGGGTGTGCCGAAATGGGGTGGGGGGGAGGCATCCCTGCCACTGGGGACTTCGGTGGAGCTCCCTATGGGGCCACGAAACGTGTGAGGGGTGTGCCGAAATGGGTGGTGGGGAGGCATGCGAACCCTGCCACTGGGGCCTTCGGTGGAGCTCCCTATGGGGCCACGAAACGTGTGAGGGGTGTGCCGAAATGGGTGGTGGGGAGGCATGCGAACCCTGCCACTGGAGCCTTCGGTGGAGCTCCCTATGGGGCCACGAAACGTGTGAGGGGTGTGCCGAAATGTGTGGTGGGGAGGCATGCGAACCCTGCCACTGGGGCCTTCGGTGGAGCTCCCTATGGGGCCACGAAACGTGTGAGGGGTGTGCCGAAATGGGTGGTGGGAGGGGGCATGCGAACCCTGCCACTGGGGCCTTCGGTGGAGCTCCCTATGGGGCCACGAAACGTGTGAGGGGTGTGCCGAAATGGTGGTGGGGAGGCATGCGAACCCTTGCCACTGGGGCCTCGGTGGTGCTCCCTATGGGGCACGAGCTTTGTGTGGGGATCTGGTGTGCCGGATTATTGT
>CAUYUJ010014036.1:389937-399937 GCA_963575745.1 Prorocentrum cordatum
CATCTCCTGTCTTGCACCTCGAAAGCGCAGTCGGGTTTGCTGTTCCCTCAAAAAAACATCATCCGCGGTCTGGCCTGTAATGAGAATGCCACGCACTCTGCTTGCAGCACGTGATGGGAACCCGAAAGGCTCGACAGTGCAAGCCTGCCAAGAACCAGCTGGAGGTGCCAAGCAATCGTTTGTCGATATCCAATGTACAGGTCCGTATGTGTAGCATGTATTATATATATAATATATATATATATATATATATATATATATATATATATCCATACATATAGAGATATCAGTAGGAGTGCCTTGTTCCCGATAAGTGGGTCCATCTGCAATGTCATTCGAGGCTGCTTCCAAGTATTTGATTTGAAGTGGCATTTTCTGTATGTGTATAGTTTTGTCATTTGCCGTCTGAGTCGCGTGCGCTTCCTGGATCAAGAAGAGAACGAATGCAACAGCGAAGTACAATATCGGAATGTGCTGCCTGTGATTCTCTCCCCCGTGGACGTCGGTTCCAGAACGAATCCCAAGCCCCCTTCCCCCCCCGGGCCGCGGGAAATTTTTGTGGCCCTGGATCTGTCGGCAGTCAGTTTGTGCAAGTGGGTCGGTCGGACCCAAAAACATAAGCCCCTCGCGCCGACTAGGAGGAGGAGGAGGAGGAGGATGAGGAGGAGGATGCCGTCACGAGCCAAACCAGCTGCTCCGTGCAGTCATCCCTTCCATCGCCCTCTCCACCACCTGCACTCGACACTGGCACCACCATCATCATCGGCATCCGCCTTCGCTGGCAGCAAGAACTGAATCATCACCGTTATCATCCGCACCATCACCAACAACAACAATAACAACATCAATATCATCATCGTCAACACCACCAACAACAATCAGTTTAAGACGGTTCGCTCTTACCTGCCCCCGTGCCATTCAACACGTATATCCTAAACCCTCGGTGCCCACCCTCTTCGTTTTCGACCGTACCCTCAGGGGGCTTATCTTCCTACCTGCCGCGAGCAATTGGCGCAGCCCCTGAAACAGGGGAAGAGAGGACGGATGGAAGGGGGATGGAGAAGGATGGAGCACGGGATTAGAAGGAAGGGGGCTAGAAGAAGAAAACACGTGGCAGAACCAGACGGGCCCATCCGGGGGTCAGGAAGGCGGGCCCAAGCGGCCAGGTCGAGCAGGCGGGCTGCTGAAGCGTAAATGTTGCATGAATCGCGAGTAAATTCAAGCTATATCGCGATTGCCAAATGAATCGTGAGACAGGCAGAAAGCGAGAGCGTGATTCCTGAGCGTCGAAGGCGCGGCGTCCGAATAAATTACGAGGAAGTCCCACGCGAAAGCGCGATGTCTGCCAACTGTGTGAGGAAGTTCCACGCGAGAGCGCGGTGTTGGAATAAACTGTGAGGATGGATCAGGCAGGAACCATTGTTGTTGTAGTTCAGAAACCAACAGCCCAATTTGGCGACACCCCGTGATTGCTGTTATTGCTTTTGGTTATACATACATAGATGCATAACAAAAAAAAACTGGTGCCTGCCCCGGGAGAATCACTTTAACCGGGAAATAGAAGGCTTACCAGGCAGGGGGGGATCAACAACAAAGGTTCTTTAGACATGAGAATTCTGCACAAACAACAACAACAACAACAACCACCACCACAACAACAACAACAACAACGACAGCCGCAGCAATAACAAAACAAACATGTTAGGACTGTTCGCTGTGACTTCCCCCCGTGCCATGTAATACGTATACCCAAAACCCTCGATACCAGCCATATTCGTCTTCGATCGCGACCCCCTAGGGAGTGTATATCCCCTACCAGAAAATGGAAGAGACAAGGGGGAGGGAAACGGATGCAGCACGAGAGAGATTTGTAGGAGGGGATTTAGGAGCAGAAGCACAAGCGGCAGAACCAGACGGGCGGGTCGGGCTGGCGGACCCTACCCGGCAGGTCGGGCGGGCGGGCCAAGGCGGCCAGGTCGAGCGGGCGGGTTGCTGTAGCGTCAACCCAATATGAATGGCAAAGAACATGCGAGCGATTCCAGAGTACATCGTTACGACATCCAAAGCGAAAGCGGGATTGCTCAGTCTTGGGGGCACGGCGACGCCATACATTGTCAGGAAATACTATGCGAAAGCGCGATTCCTGCATACAAATTCTGACGAAGTTCCGCGAGGGGAGACATTTCAAATACATTGTAGAAGATATCAAGCGGGAGCCGTTGTTGTTGTTGTTGTTGTAAACAGGGGGCCAACAAAACAATATGAGCCCCTAGCTCTTCCCTTGTTAGATACTAAAGTAAGAGCCCCGGGAGGAGCAGCTTAAAGGACAAACCACAATGTGCACCAGAGGGGGGGTCAACAATAATTTTGCTTGAGAAGTGCAACAACATAAACAACACCAACAACAAGTTCAAGACTGCTCGTTCTGACCTGCTCGCATGCCATTCAACACGTATATCCGAAACCCTCGATGTCCGCTTTCTTCGTCTTCGATTGTACCCCCTTGCGGGTATATCTTTCTTACCTGCCACGTGTAATCGGTGCAGCATCTAAACCAGGGGAACAGAGGACGGATGGAAGGGGGAGGGATAAGGATGGAGCACGAGAAAGATTAGCAGGAGGGGGGCCAGGAGCAGAAAACACGTGGCAGAACCCGACAGGCTGATCGGGCGGGTAGATCCTAATGGGTGGATCGGGAAGGCGGGCCCAGGCAGCCAGGTCGAGCAGGCGGGTTGCGCTGAAGCGTGAGTCCTGCATAAATCGCGAAGAGGTCTCGAGCGACAGCGCGGTTTCCAAGTAAATAACACGAAAAGACACAGCGAGAGCACGATTCCTGAGCGTCGAGGGCGCGGCGTTTGAATAACTCCGAAGACATTCCTCGCAAGAGCGCGATTCCTGCACAAATTGTAAGGACGTCCCGCGCGAAAGCGCGATTTCAAATAAATCGTGAGGAAATGTCCGGCGGGAGCCGCTGTTGTTGTGAACCGGGGCCCAGGGGCCTTGCGTGGGGACCAAGAATCCCCCTGAAAAAAACTGGGTGCGAACCCCAGAAAGAGCACTTAAATTGAAAAACCCGAGGTGCACCGGGGGGAATCACGTATACGTGTTCTTTAGAAATGGGAACTCAACAGCATCATCACCAACAGCATCAGCAGCATCATAATCGTCATCAGTGTCAACATCATCATCATCGTCATCAGCGTCATCATCCGCATCATCATCAGCATCATCATCACCATCATCACCACCACTACGAACAAAAACAACACCAACACCGTGCAGCATATATTGTCATCATTATCACCACCACCACCACCACCATCATCATCATCATCATCATCATCATCATCATCATCATCATCATTATCAGCATCATCATCCTCATCCTCATCCTCATGGTCATCATCAACCAGCATCATCAGCATCGTCGTCATCAGCATCGTCACAGCCAGCGCCAGCATCAGCAGCATCATCATCATCATCATCATCATCATCATCATCATCATCATCATCATCATCATCATCATCATCATCATCATCATTAACGTCATCATCATCCTCCTCACCATCATCACCACCACCATCATCATCATCATCATCATCATCATCATCCTCAGCCTCACAGCCAGCAGCAACATCGCGGTAGGACACGCGTGTACACATCCAGGACGTATCCAGCGTACGAGTGTGATGGCACGAAAGCAAACGGTAGTGGCCAAGGGCAGCCATCCGTGTTCCCCACATCCGAAGTGTGGATCTGCTTCAACAGACAATTCCCAAAACATCACCCAAATAACTTGTGATTAATCCAGCAATTCCCCAATCATCATCCTTACTCGACTCCTGGGTTAATCCTGCACCTCCTCTTACATTGCTTTCTCTTACAGATAGCTTCTCCCTGTCGCATCACTGGGCGTGTCAGTAGGCAGGCCCAGGCGATTCGCCTGAAACTTCCCCACTATGCATGAGCCTGCAGCTTGAAAGTTCAACATACTCACGGATGAAGTGCGGTACCCTTTTGAAATGGTGCTCTCGCCTCAGCGCCGCGCACGTTCGTCGAAAATCTGAAATGTTTGCAGGTGGCTCTCGCCTTATCGCCGCGCACATTCGCCTTAAACTGTTTAAAACGCTTCAACAACTTCGACGGTGGAGGGCAACACCTTGTCAACATGCGACTATCGCCTTAGCGCCGCGCACATTCGTCTCAAAATGTCTAAAACGTTTAAACAACTTCGGGAGTGGAGGGCAACACCTGTTCAACATGGGGGCTATCGCCGTAGCGCCGCGCAAATTTGTCTTGAACGCGTGCAACAGCTACATGGATGGAGGGCGGCTCCTCTTTTGAACCGGGCCCTCGCTTGAGACCTTCTCAAAAAAAACTGGCGAGCGACCCAATCATGTACAGTCCCTATGGGGCCACGAAGCGTGTGAGTGGTGTACCGAAATGGACATGCGGTGGGCGGGGAGATGCACGTGCGCCCTGCCACTGGGGCCCTTGGTGGGGCCCCCTGTGGGGCCACTAAACTGTGAAGGCTGTGCCGACATGGGCACGCGGTGGGCGGGGAGATGCATGTGGACCCTGCCACTGGGGCCTTTGGTGGGGCTCCTATGGGGCCACGAACCCTTGGAGGGGTGCGCCGAAATTGGCACGAGGGCAGAGGCAGGGATGGGAGGAAGGGGGGGAGGAGGGAGGAAGGAGGAGAGGAAAGGAGAGGAGAGGAGAGGAGAGGAGAGAAGAGGAGAGGAGAGGACGCGGGTCGCTGTCTCTTCACAACGAGGACCCATCACCGCAGGATGGTTGGAAACTGCCCCACAAGCTTCAACACGTGAGACGGCTGCACGGATGGATGGCGGCTCCTTCTCAAGATGGGGCTCCCGGGTGAAACTTGCGGAAGTTCAGTTGCAGCTCGCGTATAAGCTTGAGCAACACCTACACGGATGCGGAGGCAGTTCCTTTTCAAAACTGGCCTCTCGCTGGACACATCGCTGAACTGTGCGACCCTGCAGTTCCGCACCCCTCATGATTCGCTAGAAGGTGCAATGCACAACTTTTCAAACAGGGGCTCTCGCCTGAATGGTGAGCCTACAGTGCTCGTCTTTCAAGCGGGAGGCACTTCTGGCAGTGAGAGGAAAGTCTTATAGGGACTCATGAAAAAACGACTTAGGGCGAGAATGTGAATCCACAAGGGATCCCATTGTTCCGTGACGTCGCCGCCCCTGGCATTCGACCACCTCCCCGGGGCCAGACTCTCATACCAAGTCGTTTTTTGATGGTCCTGGGGCCCAGAAAGACTGCCTCCAGACCCGAAAACCAGCCAAAACAAGCCGCTGTGATCTCCGTGATCTCTGTTGCCTTGCCAAGTGGGTGGCAGCAGAGACGGCGACGACGACGACGACGCCGACGACGACAACAGCGACAACGGCGACGACGGCGACGACGGCGACGACGGCGACGGCGGCGACGGCGACGGCGACGGCGACGGCGACGGCGACGGCGACGGCGACGGCGGCGGCAACGACGCCGACGCCGACGCCGACGGCGACGCCGACGACTACGGAGGGGCTCCCTTCCGCCCAAGAACGCCTTGGCCCGCCACCTCGGCGTCACCGGCGGCGAGGCCGCGGCGCTGCCGGCGTGGCAGGAGTGGGCGACAGAGCTGCCGTCCCGGCAGGAGCGGGGCTGCGAGCCAGTGGCCGATCCTGCAGGAGGGGGGGGGGGCTCGGGGGGGGGGGGGGGGAAGGGGGGGGGAGATCGCTGCAGGACGGGCGGAGTGTCCGTCCGGGCGCGCACGAGCAGGCTCCTGCCGCGCCCGCCCTATGTGGCGGGTGCCGCTAGCGCGAGCAGGGGTGGAGGAAGACTCCCCTCCGCCCTGCCTCCCGCCCCCCTGGCGGTGGCGGAGGGAGAGGGGGGGAGGGCCCTCACCTCCGATCGCTGTGGAGGAATCACGGCGGCGGGTCCGGGGCAGTGCTCTGCCTCCCGGGGCCCTCGCGGGGCCGTCAAAAAGCGACTCAGGATGAAAAGCCGGCCTCGGGGATGGACAGAACCCCCATTTAGCAAAACGTGGTTTAGTGAAAACGACCTAGGGCCCAAACCTGGCTGGCGCAAGCCTGGAAAATGACGGCAGCGGCGCCGTGTTGAGAACCGAAAGTGGACAATTCACAAATCGACGTGTCAGGGTGGGGGTCCTGTCAACCCCCGACGGCCCTAGGGAGCAGGCCCAGACCTGAGAGGGGGTCCACGTCGCGAAAAAGACGCGGCGTCGGAGTTCTGGGGGGACAGAGGAGATGGGAAGGGGGCAAGCTAGGTGCGCGCGCGCAATATCTGATATCTGACCCATCCTGTGCGCATTTCCCGTGCCCACTGCGGGCTGCCAATCTGAACTCAGAGTCGCGCAGGGTCCACTGCTACGGCCGTTGAAACAGCGACGCGGCCGGAGAACACACATGGTGAACCAACATCAAAGGGTCGTGCTTGGTGTGGGTGGTCAATGCCGCAAGAAACCGAGAAAGGCACAGGACGGCACGCAGGCAGGACAAAGCACACCAGCGGCACATGCTTCGCATTCCGTGTCATAGAGATGTACTCTCTTGATAAAGCACCCCCCTACAGCATTCGCTTTCAGCAAAAAGTGCAACTTCGTTGACGCCATTCGCCGTCGACGACTTCACCTTCAGTCCTCACCTCTTCTCCCTCCCTCTCCCTCCTCACTCCCTCCTTCCCTCCTTCTCCCTCCCTACTTGCAAAAGGACATCTTTCGTGGGCGCTGGGGGGGTCCGAGCCGACATATCCCCCAAGTCTCCGGCACGATCAACTCTCGCACCCAGAGTCAGTGGGGGGCTCCATCTCCCGTCTCCCCGCATGCTGGCAAACGACGTCGACGAGCACTCGCACTCCGAGGGCACCAAATGTCCTGCGCGTCGTCGCTGTTGGGGAAAATGTGCAAATACCGAAACTCCCCGGACCTCTCCCGGGGTGCGTTCTGACCAGGATTTCGAAGCGAATCCAGCGGTGGCGACGAGGGCCTCCCAGGAGGGCGAATAATAAGGAGGAAACGGGCGGGGTAGCGGTATGGCTACCTTTTCCTCCTCCGATCGTCGTTGTCGTTCTCCTCAGCCTTGCCCCGTCAACGAGCAAAGCTTGCACAAAGAATGACACGCCCGCCCGCTCCGATGCCGCCCCTCCCGCCCCCTCGACACGCCCGCTCTAATCTCTCACCAGCCAGCCTGTTCCAATTTCCCGCCGCGTCGTCATGCTTGTCGCCGTCGCCCGCCCGCCTGGCCGACCCGCCCGCCCCACCCACGTCGTCGTCGTCGTCGTCGCCGCCGACGCCGTCGTGGTCGCCAACTTCGTCGTCGGCGTCGTCGACGACGTCGACGTCGTCGTCGTCGCCAGCCCGCCCGGCTGACAGACCCGCCCGCTTTAATGCCCCGCCCGCCCAGCCCATCCGCCAGCTTTGAAGTCCCACCCGCGTCGCCGTCGTCGTCGCCGCCATGGTCGTCAACTTCGTCGTCACCGTCACTGTCGAAGACGCCGTCGCCACCGTAGCCGTCGTTTTCGCCGACGTCGACGACGACCACGGCACGCCAGGGGGTGGTCGGCTCAGGAGGAACAGGAGGGAATGTTCGAAGGTGGTGGGGTCCTCGTTCCGAGAGGGGGAGGGCAGAATGCTCCCGATCCAAACGCCTGTGAAAGATGCTCTCTCCTACTTCCTGGTCCCAATCCCCTCCTCCTCCTCCTCCTCCTCCTGCTCCTCCTCCTCCTCCTCCTACTCCTCATCCTCTTCGTGTTCCTCTTCCTGCTCCGCATCCTCCTCCTGCCGCTCATCCTCCCTCACCCGCTCTCGCTTCTCTCCGCTTGACCCTTGACCGAACTCGAATCTTCCTCCCGTTGTGTCCGCTCCTCCGCAGTCGCTGCTCAAGGAAGAGCCTGTCGAGGAATGCTTGAGCGCCTGCTCAAACGCAGGCCGGCCAAGAAGCAAGCGTGCACGCGCGCGCAAGGCAAGGAACAACATTGAAGATCGAGAGAGAGGAAAAGCTGGGGCTGGAGGAGAAAACGGCCGAGGATAGAGGAGGAGAGGGATGAAGAAGAAGCAAGTGAGAAGGAAACGAGCGCTCTGCGGGGAGGAGGAGGAGGAGGAGGAGGAGGAGGAGGAGGAGGAGGAGGAGGAGTGAGCTAGCCCAGTCGCGCAGCCAATTTGGAGGAGAGGGACGAGGAGGACGAGAAAGATGGGGAGGGGGGTAAGAAGGAGGGCCAAGAGGTCGAAAAAAACGGAGGGCAGGAAATAGGAAGGGAGGGGAGGAGCCCGCGCGCTGACCCCGACAGGCGCCCCACAGATCCCCAGAGGACGCCCCCAAAGCGGCTAGCAGCCGCGCATGGAGGAACAAAACAGTTCCACAAACAGAAACTTGGGAAAGTCCGCGCGGATTCCTTGGATCGGCGCTGGGCCCCCCTCCCTAGCGCGCGGAGCTTCTTCGAGCCCTGGCGAGGACAATGCCAGTGGTCGTCGTGGTCGAATCACCGCTCCAGGAAGACTTTTAAAGGCCACTGCAAAGGGGTTAATATTGCGTGGTCTCCTGTGGGGGGAGGCCGAAGGCCGAAATCAAAGGGAGGAAGTGTTTATATGAAAAGGAATGGAAGAGGAGGATGAGGAGGAGGAGAAGAGAAGGAGGAGGAGGAGGAGCGCCACGCCTCGGAGGGGTGGAGAGGTCTCGTCAACGTCTGACTATCGCTGATGGCCTCGCTGCACCTTGCTATCGCTCGCAGGCGAGCATGGGCGCGCTGCACAGCACGTTTCGGGCACACTTGTCCTCGAGCTCTGGACCCATTGGACGCCGAACATATCACATCACGGGCGATCGCTTGTGCAAGGATATCTTCCCTCGTATGGACATCCCCAGAACAAGGCAAGATGATTGCAGTGGCCCCAGAGCCCTAAGAGGGAGGGAGGGGGAGGTGAGCCAGCAGAAGAGGGCGAAGGTGGGGGGCGGGCAACACAGGGTTTAATTCGGTCGCCAGCCAAGTTCTGGCAACCGAAGTGGCAGTGTGTGGTCGCATGACGGAATATGCGACTGGTGGGCCAAACATTGAATATTGTACGCGTCACAGCCGTGGCACAGAAGAATGGCAAAAACTTAGAGAGAAGGAGGAGCCTGCACTGAAGCAGTTCAAGTTGAGGACGCGTAACCTATGGAGCCCAATAGCGTACTCTGGAACCGATGAGACCTTCGACGTGCACAACGGATAGTTTACCGTTACTGACCTTGGTGAGTGCCTGTTGGAGACCACGAGGGGGGACATCAGAGGGGTAGCGTGGGAGCTGGATGGCGATCTGATAGTATCTCATCATGTGGTAAAGGACGGAGTCATGGAAGAGGGGGTGGGTGTACCTGGCGGTGATGTTAGCGCCGTCAGACTCAAGCTAAGTTTGGAGCCACTGCCGCATATCGTGAAACGCATTACCTTGATCAGCAGCACGGACCAATCGCTGCCTGGGAGACGGTACCGAGGCGTACGATATTTTTGCCAAGGCCAAGGAGGAGGAGGAGGAGGAGGAGGAGGAGAAGGATCGGGAGGAAGAGAGGAGGGGGAAAATGAGAAGGAGGTGTAGTGCAAGCGGGACGGGCAAGAGCGAGACAAATAATGACGTGGATGCGGAGGAGGGGGAGCAGGACGACGACGATGACGAAACGCTCGTCGCCGCTGACGGCGCAGGCGGATCAGGAGCAGGAGGACGCGCGAACGTTCAGAGGAGCCACCTTGGCTCAGAAAATGCTGCTCCAGGACACTAGACTCTGGCTATAATTCAGGACCTCTTGGAGCATCTTGGGAACCTCACCGGGCGGGCTGGGAGCACCATGACGATCTAAGGGGCAAGATGACAACGGAAGTCTCCCGAGGCCCCTTCCACTTTCCAATTTGAGCCTCCCTCGGAGCCCCTCTGGGGCTGTCATGGGGGCCTCTTGGGCGATGTTCGGGCCATCTGTCTTGTCTTGGGCTCGC
>CAUYUJ010014036.1:409937-435520 GCA_963575745.1 Prorocentrum cordatum
CAACCTTCTTGGGTGTCCTCGTTCTCGCGGCGGCGCCTGTCGCCGTCGTCGGAGTCGAGCCTCGAACGCGATCATCGACTGCGCGAATCAGCCGCGGCATTCTTTCGATCTCCTGGGACTGTCGGATCGATGCTCTGATCTCCCTCAGCTGCCACATGAGGTATATCACGGCCATAGTCATCACGAACAGGATGGCCAGCATAATATAGATCACTGTACTGTCATCTTCCTCAGTAGGTGGCGCAGTAGGGTCTGCCCTTGCCACGGCCATGGATGATATCAACGTGGCAATGCGGGGTCCGAGGCTTGGACTCGCCCTGCTCACCGTTGGGTCCGTCAACCTTGGTGTAGCTCCCACTGTGGCACCGATCCACTCGCCGTTGATCCACCGCGCGCGGTGCCCGATCCACTCGAGGATGACCTCCTCAGCGTGGTGCCCGATCTCCTCGTGGTCGATCTTCTTGTCTATGAAATCAGGACTGTTGTTGGCTTCGCGGCCTGCCACTTCCTCTGCGGAGGTGGAATCTCGAACTTCTTGGAAGCGAAGAAGGCAATCAAAATCGCAATGCATGCCAAACTCTTAGTCAGGCCGTCAGCAACCATTGCTTCAGTCCTCGTCCGAATCCGTGTCGTATTCTCTTGTGCCCCAACACTCTCACGAAGCATGGAAACAACAATGCATTGTCTTTCGTCCGCAACTGAACCACTAGCCTTATTCACAGTGACCTTCAGATGCTCGCTGTCCGTGATAGCCAGAATCGGCCTCGATGCACACAGCATCTCAACATCCTTGAGCTTGGCGTTGGCTGGCATATATAATTCCGGAGGAAACAGTCGTAGAAACTGGCCATGCCCCATGGCCTCGCTGATGCTGAATGCCTCCGCAGCTAACGCGGATCTAACAACTCGCTTGACTCGGAAACTTGCCCTCGCCAAGGGCGCCTGCTTGTCGAGCCGTCCGCCCGCAACTTCTCGGGGAGCGCTGGCGAGGCGCAGCACTGCTCCAGCCTGGCGTTCCTCACCCGGCATGTTCGCGAACGAGGAATCACCGTGGGCCAGGGCGCCTGCCTTGCTGATGTCCACGACGCCCCTGCGGAAGTGCAGGCCGCACTATGTTCTGCTTGACATAGTCCACGAGCTTGTTGGCATCGATGAGGTCCTGGACCTTCAGCTCTGACGTCCTCTGCGCAAGCCTCTTCTGGTCAAAGGCTATATCGGGCCTCGAGCGGTGTGCCAGCCACTGTAGTTGCCCGTTCGTGCTGCGGAACATGCTCAGCTCCTCCACGGTTGTGTGTCCGTCTGGAGCCTTCCTCCTGTCCGGGGCGATGGGGAAACGCTCCGCGGCCTTGACCGCCTTAGCCTGCGTAACTCAGATCCCTGCCACGCCGTGCCTGATGCACTCCGCAGTGCTCGAACTCCCCGTCGCGTCTCCCCAGGTGTAGAAACTCAGCCATCTCTCCCAGCATCTTGTCGACCGCGGGGCTTGCGGCCTTACTGGCAACCAGCAAGTCGTCAACGTGCTTGCGCATTGCCATCTGGAGCTCCCCGTCTGAGGAGCTGGCGCAGAAGCTTGATGCCCCGGCCCGGGACCCGCTGGGACGGCGAGTACCCCGACGGGCCCACTGCAGAGTTCACCGCATAGTTGATCGCCGCCGCGAGCCACTTGACCTGGTCTGCCTTCTTAAAGGAGGGGAAAAACGCCGAGATCGAGGCGCGAGCGTGCGCCGTCCAGGTCTGACCATGCCTCTCGCAGGTGGCGTTCTGCGTCGGGCTGTGGGGCGCGCTCGAGACTATCCCATGTCCGCCGCGACGACTTTCGGAACGCCGAGCGCGAGCAGCCAGGAAACGAGCATGGCCTGCCAGATCACGGTCGGCTTGCGGGAGGTGACCGGGACAACGATATGGCACATGGATGCCATGTCGATCTGGTAGAGGAACAACATGTTGGTGCCCTGGGCGTCGGGGCGTCGGCCAGTTCGAAGGTATCGATGGCCAGGCAGTCGCCGAACTCCCTCCAACGATCTCGCAATGAAATGCCGCTGTCGACGGTGGGGCCGCTAGCTTGATGCACGCGGGGCAATTGTGCGCGAGCGCTGCTGCTATCGCATACTTCGAGCCGCCTGCAAGTCGACTGGCACGCGCAAGGGCCCGATTGCCTGGATTTTCCAGGTTGGTGCGCATCTTAGCCACAGCCCTCGCGAGAGTAAGACGCTGTTCAGACTCCAGGCTAGACAGTATACCCTGAGGCTCCTTTTCCGTGCCCTCAGTCTCGTCGTCGCTGAGCAGCGTGACCAGCGCGTAGTTGACGTCGGCGATGCCCCTCATGACGCCCTTGATCGCGGCCCCGCGCAGCTCCTTGGCGTAAAGCCCCGTCTTCTTGGACGCCCCCTTGAACTCTCGCCCTTGGAGGCGCCCATGGTCTTGGAAACACTTTTGGTTCGAGAACTTCTGCAGCGGCCAATGTTTGGCGATCGCCTTCCAAGGCTTCTCGATGGTCTTGCCAGTCCTGTCGCCCACGAGGCCGTAGGCGCATCCGTCAAACAGGCACTCGTACAGATCCTCGTGAATTCCCGGACCTCGGGCTGCTTCCACCCGCGGCAGTTTACGGGCCACTCGAACGCAACGATCGCGCCAACCTCCAGCGCGCGCTGAGCCCCCCTAGGTAAATAGCTCGATCATGTGCCTGCTCTCCGCGCGGTCGACTGCCAACTGGGTATTACTCTTCACGAAATTCTGTAGCGCCGCCCAAAGACTGCAGGGCAAACTGCCCCGGAGAACGTCGGCGCGCCCAGCTCGGGGCCGCGATGCCTGCTCGAGTAGATCGCCCGCCTTAGCGGCGCGACGTCGGACATAAAGATCGCCCTCGGGAAACCCGCGGCGGCGTGCAGCTCCTCCTCGGGCATGCCAGAGCTCCGACATGAGGCTGTTCGGCTCGCAGAAGTACTCGGGCAGGGTACCTGGAGTCCTCTTCCTTGTCCTTCGCGCCCCTCTGGAAGCAGTGGGGACCATAGCGTCGTTCAGCTGTGTCTAGACCATCTGCTTCACGCGTGCTGGTCGAACTCCATGTTGGTGCAACGCAATTGCTTGTCTCAGCCCGGCCTTTTTCTGCGCGACGGTGCCAGTGCGGAGTCTCCTCCATGATTGGTGCTGCGCCGCGAACTCCGCGCCGTTGCCCACTCCCGTCTTGCGACCACTCGCGCCGCGAGAGCACCTCGAGCACTGCGACCCTCGAAGGCAAGACGGGCACGTTCCACGCGGCGCGCCCGGCACTCGTAGAGCGCCCCAGTCGCGCGACAGGCCGAGCAGGCACCGCGCATAACACCCCAAATAAGTGGGTCCTCCGGCGTGATGTTCTCCGTGGTCAGAGTCCAGGTCGCGTTGGACACGTTCCTCGCAGCGGTGCTGTCGTTCGCCTTGTCCTGGCCCCCGGGCTCGTCGCCAATCGCCCTGCTGACCTCGGCCTCTGAACAGCACGCGGTCGCCGCGATGGCGATCACCTCAAGTACCAGTGCGCCCATGCCTCCACGAGGAGACGGCGATGGCCTAGCCCGATGGCCGAGCTCGGGCGGGAGCTCCTCTCTACCCGCGCAGGCCTCCGACAGGGCGCGATACTTCTCGGGCTTTTTCGAAGTAGCGGTCCTCCGAATCTAGTAACGGCTGCGACCTGGGGCCCACCGTTAGCTTGCGCCTCGCCACGTCGATGCCTGCGCCGATCGCCTCCAGGAAGTCACGCCCCAACAGCTGGCCCAACTTGTCGCTCTTCACCGCGCGGGAGCGCACCGTGACGGGCATGCCCGCGACCACCGCTGGGAAACGGAACGCCTCGTAGGACATCACCGCGCCACCGTCACCAAACCTGAACTTCTCGGTGATCTCCTCGCGCTCGACGAGGTAGCTGATGCCCAGCTCCGCCAACACCTCTGCGCAGGCCTCCCACTAGACATCGCCCATCACCGATATGACGCACGCCGTGTCCACCACCCCTCGGAGGTGGTTCTTCACCTTCTTGATCAGCTCATTCCTCAACACCTCCTTCGCCTTGGCCTTGTCGGCCGCCACCTGCTCGACGGACAGCGAGTCGTGGACCGAGTCCGAGTCGTCGCCCGCTGCCGTGACCATCGTAGCGCGCGGGGCCTTGCACTCTGGATCACCTGCCCAGTGCCCTGACTGTCCGCAAGCCACGCAGGTCGACTTGAGCTTCCTCTGCCTCAGCTTCTCTGCGAGCTCCTTCCTTGCCCTTGGCGGGCCGGAACCCGCCGCGCCCGGCACTGGAGGACGAACGCCCACCTGACTTGCCGCGGCCCTTACCTGTCGCCTTGCCGCCGCCTCCACCGCGACCCTGAATGCGTCCACGCGCGCCCCTGATGACCTCCAGCGCCTCGGTGAACCGCGACGCCTGGAGCGCCACCTCCTCCAACGCTGCAAAGTCCTCGGGCGGAAGGCCCAGCGGGCTATCATCGAGCTCCGTCGCGAGCGCCCCCAGCTCCTGGCGCGCGAACCCCTGGATCTCCGAGACCGCGACCTCGTTGACCTCGTACTCGTGCTCCTCGGGGCCGTCGCCGTAGTCGTCGCCCTGCTGCTGCTCGTCCCCGGGGTCCTCCGCGTGGTCCTCGAGCTCCGTCGCGTTCACGCCACGCGTGGACGTGCCAGAGCCTGCAGGACCTGGCCGCCTCTGCCCGAACCGTTGGTTCTGGCCTCGCTGCTGGCACCGCGCGGGATGCCGCGGCCGCCTGCTCTCCGTCATGCGTAGGTCCGGAAAGATCCGGACCACGATCGACTTCAGGTCTCTGTACGAGTACTTACCATCTGGGAAAGCCGCCACCATCTCGCTCCCGCCGCACGGGTGAGAGACAACACTTCTCGAAGATCCACCAGCCCAGGATGTCGTCCTGGTCATCGTCCTCGAGCCTCCGGGCGCCTTCCTCGAACCTCGCCACGAAATCCGTCATGCGCTCGCCAGCCCTCCGGTTGTACCGGAAGCCTTCGAAGAAATCGGACATCGTCTCGCCTCTCCGCGCCGCATATTGCCCGCCTAGCGCTGCCTCCAGCGCCTCGAACACATTGTTGATGCCTCTCATGTTATCGGCCTCCGTCGCCTCGCGGACTAGCTGTCCATAGTCATCGTACTCGGCTGGCGAAGCCTGGAGCGGCTGGAGACGCTCCCTCGGGATCCTGAGGCCGATCCTCCTGGCAGCGCCCTTGAGCCAGCTCGCGAGCCGCGCCGCAGCGCAGTAGTCCATGTCCAGGTTGGCACCCAGCGCCCAGATCTCCACGTCATCACGATACCGCCTCCAACCCTGTGGCGCGCCGTCCCAGACCTGGATGAAGCTGTGGCCTTCGGCGCCGCCTCCACCAGGATGGCCGTCGCGATCACGATCCATCCTATGCTGCATCACCTCTCGATGCCGTCGAGCCCTGGTCGTACTCGTCGCTGACGAGCTCGAAAGTCGTCGCCAGCGCCGCTGGAGCTGCTGCTGCTCGGCGCCGCCGAGCCCGTGGATCTGCCCGCCAGCGGCGGGCTCCGCTACCACTGGCGGAGTCGCAAAGCGATCAGGATCCTTTTCTCTTTCCAGCGCGCGGCACCAAAGCTCTCATCAGCCGCCCGCCGGGGGGAAGACCGTAAATTGGTCAAGGGCCCTGCGGGGCCCGCAGGGCCAAACGGCGGCGGCGGGCAGTGGACCTCCAGAAGGCTCTCTAGAGGTCCTCAAGTACATAGGCCCCGGCCGGGCCTGGTCACATGGCCCCTGGCGGGCCAACACAAAAAGAGGCAGCCCCTGGAGGGCTGGCAAAATATATGTAGGCCTTCGGCCAAAATCTCAGGAAGTCTCTGGAATTCAGGAGATGACGTGCGCGTCGGGCGGAGGATGGGAGATTGTAGGATCGCACGCACTCCGTCATCCCTTTACCCCCATGCCCCTGCCACAGCTGACCCCGGGCCCCCGACATCAATATTGTTTTCATGACATGGGCCCCCAGAGGTCCGGACCCCTTCCAAGAGACCAGCGTGTTATCCTGAGTCCTTCCAAACATCCTTTGTACCTGGATCCTCGTTTTGAAGAGACGGCACCCAGCGTTCACTTCTCCCTCCTTTTCCCCCTCCTCCTGCCTCCCATCATCATCATCATCATCATCATCATCATCATCATCATCATCATCATCATCATCATCATCATCATCATCATCATCATCATCATCATCATCATCATCATCATCATCATCATCATCATCATCATCATCATCATCATCATCATCATCATCATCATCAGCAGCATCATCATCATCATCATCAGCATCATCATCATCAGCATCATCAGCATCATCAGCAGCATCAACATCAGCATCAGCATCATCAGCAGCATCATCAGACGCATCATCATTAGCAGCATCATCAGCAGCAGCAGCGTCAGCATCAGCATCAGCATGAGTGTCAGCATCATCAACAACACCATCATCATCATGATCAGCATCATCATCATCATCATCATCATCATCATCAGCATCATCATCATCATCAGTATCATCATCATCATCATCATCATCATCATCATCAGCATCATCATCATCATCGCCACCCTCACCATCACCATCATCATGAACATGATCAGCATCATCATCATCATCATCATCATCATCATCATCATCATCATCATCAACAGCATCATCATCAGCATCATCATCCAGGAGAGCCCGAGGATGCAAACATCATAGATGATCATGGGCCTTAGGTTCTTGAAAGATGTTGAGGTTCTCACGTGTTTGGGTTTCGGACCAGCCAGGACGGCCCAAGGGGCCTCTAAGATGGCTCCCGGACAGCCCGTGAGGCTCCCAAGAGGGCCCGAAGTAGGCCCAAGACAACCCCAAGATCGCCCAAGAGACTCCTGAGAGGGCCCCAAGACGGCCTGAAGACGCTCCAAGGGTGCACCAAGACGGCCCAGAGAGGCGCCCAAAGAACGCCTTCGAAGGCGTCAGACGAGAAAAGAGTTTTCCTAAGACGGCCCAAGAGGCCCCAACAGGCCCCCAAGCGGCCCCAGGACGCCCCCGAAAAGCTCCCCAAGAAACCCTCAGAGGCCCCGAGGCGGCCCCCGGGGGGCCCCCCAAAAAAGGCCTCCTCAAGACCAGCAGTCGTCGGCATGGCGCTGTTTCTACACTCGGTATCCTTCCTGCTGCGCTTCGGCACAGGGGCAATGGCGGCGTGATGGGTGTGCCGCAGTGCGCGCGGGGACGCCACGTGGACACCCCCACTGCGGCCACAGGTGGAGCTTCCTGGGGGGCAGGAAACGTGTGAGAGGGGCGTCGGAATGGGCGCGGAGACGTCATGTGGATACCCCCACTGGGGCCATAGGTAGAGCTCCTTTGGGGGCACGAAACGCGTGATGGGGTGTGCCGAAACGGGTGTAGCAAAATCAGCAGACGCGACAGCGATGAGAAGAGGGACGAGGGGAATGAAAAGGAGGAGGAGGCGAAGGAGGAGGAAGGAAGCAGGGGGACGCGCGGACCAAAAACAAGAACCCTACACACAGGGAGGTCGGGAAATACACTGCTATTACGGTGCTTTCCGGTGGGCGTCCAAAAATGGGGTTCGCAAATCATGACCAGCGGCATGCGCGTGGACGAGGAGCGGCCAAAGACCACATTGAAACAAGAAGAAGCGCCATGAAATCTGTGGATACACCGTGGCCCCAGCCATGCTATTCCCCCCCGTCCCCCCCCCCAGTCATCCCCCCCCCTGGCCGCCCCCGAGCTATGCTTGGTCGATGTTTGTCCACTGCGCCTAGGTCGGGTGTGTCCCCCCACAGGCGGATTTTGGATGGAAAAAACAATATCACAAAAATATTCCAACATCGGCGATCCCGGGGTGAGATCGCAGTGCTACGGGGGCCCCCAACCGGGAAATCAATTCGTTTCGTTCGTGTCGTGCGGGCGGGCGAGGCGAAGCTGCGTGGGCGCGCGAGAGGAATGAACTTGTTGTTGCTAAGGCGAAATCAACACGAATATTACTCCCCCGTCCGCCCGCGGTGTCCCGTGGTGTCCCGTGGTGTCCGCCGCTGCTGGGGCGAAGTCACGACAAATGATTATCCCCCGCCCGCCCGTCTGGCGTTGGCTCGCGGTGTCCCGCGGTGTCCCATGGTGTCCCGTGGTGTCCCGTGGTGTCCCGTGGTGTCCCGTTGACTGTGACCGATAGTGAAATCGATAGTGGGATCGATGTGGTGTCCCGAAGTGTCCCGTGGTGTCCTACGGTGTCCCGTTGAGTGAAATCGATAGTGAAATCTATAGTGATACCGAAAATGAGATCGAGAAGTGTCCCGCGGTGTCCCGTGGTGTCCCGTGGTGTCCCGTGGTGTCCCGTTGACTGAGATCGATCGTGAGATCGATAGTGAGATCGACACGTGTCCCGTGGTGTCCCGTGGTGTCCCGTTGAGTGAGATCGATCGTCAAATCGATTGGGTTATACGTTGGTTGCCCCCCCTCTCCCCCCCCCACAACCTCTGTATCACCCGAAGGGTGGTCGTATAGACTTTCAGAAATAATCAAAAAAACATCCCCTGACTATCTTTCTATTATTTTTGAATTTTCTTCCTGTGGAGGGACAGGCCCGATTCAACACTGCGCGCGGGCGTCCAGGATCCGAACCACGCGGGCGACGACCCCGCTGGCCTGGGCCTGGCCGCGGCCTGTCTCCCGAGGGATGGCGGGGCGCGGCGCGGGCCGGGCCGCGCGCGCGGCCGCGGCCCCCCACCCTTGTCGCGCTGCTGGTGAGGAGGGACGAGGAGGAGGAGGAGCAGGAGGAGGAATGAGGAGAAGGACGATGAGGAGGGATGAGGATGCACTTGTTTCTGACAGGGCCAGGATGATTCTCGAAGTGTGGCCACGCTCGCTCTGCGACGCTGGATGCACACTACTGCGAGCCAGCTCTTGACAGCGAGCTCGCTTTCAGCACAGACAATCTTAAACAACCTTCCGCTTTGACTTTGCAAAATTCCACTGATGAGGCACGGAGTGGGCTGGCTTAGGGCACGAAATCAACCGCATGAGCCACAAGGGCAGCGGCCAAGCGCATCAACAACAGCATTGCGCGCTCTGTTACACTGGGTTGCACAACGCTGCTACATGCACTTGTTTCTGACAAGGCCAGGATGATTCTCGCAGCGTTGCCAAGCTCGCTTTGCGACACTGGCTGCACAATACTGCGAGCCAACTCTTGAGAGCGAGCTCGCTTTCAGCACAGACAATATCGCCACCAACCACCATGATCTGCGACCTGGCGGTTGAGGCGGCTCATACTTCTTAGACGATTCAGCAGTGAGCTCTTCAGCACACGCATCATGCACACACTGTGACCAAAGGGAGAGGAGGCGAGGAGGGTAGGGCTCTGCCACCGGCGTCCAGAGGCGGCCGCCTGGTGCTCTACCTTCTAACACCTGGCGCCGTCGGCCAGAGAAACGACACACTGGGCCCGCACACGCGGCCGACAACTGACCGAAAATGTTTCGACCTCCATCCCAACGGGCGATGGCAGTAGCACTATGCAATTACAGTATGCTTCATGCACGCTCTGATCACACGCATGGAGATCTGCAGCAAACGGTTGCCCATGCGCACTGTTTCAGCATCAGTCGACTTGAGACGAAGGAAACCTTCAGGAAACTGCCGAGATCGCAGAGGGCCTCCCGGCGATCCAGGTTTGCCTCGTCTCGCACCTGAGAAACGGGCGCAGGCCGTGCCAATATCACATATTCTACATGCGGCAACCTCGGCAGCACATGCCTCAGAACTCTCTCTCTAGTTAACACCTGATCACTTGCATCGCGGATCTCAGAGATTTCAGTCTTCCAACCTCTACGCCGCAACGAAAAAGACAAGCCCTTCGCTCCTGCAAACAGCTCAAGCGAACGAGGGCGGCTGTCGACAGGTTTGAGCGGCGGCATCAGGCAAGCGCCTGCTCCTGCTGCCTCTGGTCGAACACCACGGCGCAGCCGGCGCGCGGGGCGCCTTCCACGTGGGCGTCGGCCTCGGCCAGCAGTAGTCAGCGCCCGCGATCCAGCGCGGCCCTCCCGCGCAACGCCCCCGAGCCTTCCTCGCACTCTGCGACGCTGAGATCCGAGGCCCATCCCCCGCGATGCTTGAACGACTCGAAGGTTTTGCTCTTGGTGAGCCTGCTGCGGCAGGACGCAGAACAGGCGGGACGTAGGGCGTCTGCTCTCAGCCGTCGAACCCTGTCAGGCGCAACGCATTCCGGAACGGAGCATTGTTGGCCGCGCTCGACCACGGCAAAGGAAGCTGCGCGGGGCCCAGGTCCGCGGCTAGCTGCTCCATCGGGCCAAGGTACGGCTGGCGAGGGCTGACCAACAGTATGAACTCGTTGAGGCCTCTCGTCGTGGTCGCCACGCTCTCCCCTGCCACCCCCAGCCCCGCTCGCTTCCGCTTCTGGCTGACGAGCGGTGCGAGGGCTGCCCCAGCCTCCCCCAGCCCGGCAGCGCCCGCGCCTCGCGCGGCAGCGACAACCGGTGACCAGTGTGGGGGGAAGCCGATGGTCGCGATGGCCGACCGTCGCGAGCAGCTTGGTCTTGCTGCTGGATGGCTTCTCGCTGCTGCCCGTCGGGCCCATGAACTCTACCGGCGCCTCCACGAGGCCCGCGTCGGTCTCCGCTTCGAGCCTGTGGACCCTGCAGAAGTCGTCGAACTGCGCCCGCCTCATCTGGTTGTCCTGCTTGGCCCCCACGGAGTTGCTCTCGTGCCCCAGCGCGGCGAGCCCACCAGGGGACCCCTGGTCCTCCTTGGCCCGATTCCTCGCGCCCCCCAACGGCGCCAGTGGCAGGCGGCCGCTCCGGCGCGCAGGGCGCGGGCGAAACCTCGTCGATGAAAGAGGCCGCGGCGCGGTCCAACACCCCTGGGCCTCCGCCGCTCCGCGCGATGGGCGAAGGAAAAGGGGGGCCCCACCTCCCCCGGCCGCACTCGCGGCGGGCCGCCTCGCAAGTGGGCCCGCCTCATCAGCGCGAGCTCCTGGCGAGGCGCCCCAGGCGCGGTGGCGCCAACCGCGGGCCCCCAAGCCCGGGCGCGCCAGCCCGCGCGGCCTGCGCTCGAGCGCGCCCCACCTGCCTCTCGCCGGTAAGCCCCCAGCGCCGCGGCCGCCGCCTTCTCGGCAGGCGAGTCGAACCGCCGACTGGGCTCATCCGACGGGCCGAGCTCGCCGGCAATCCATCTCACACTGGCGCGAGCAAAAGTGGCCAGACAAAGGGCTGCCCACTTCCTGAACAGAACGAGCACCGGATGGGAAACAGCTCGGCCCTTCTCAAGACCCAACACCATACCCGCGTTGTCGCATAAGAAAAGATGCCGCGACCGATGATGCCGCTTCTGTCGACACTTCCTCCTCCAACCGAATAATGCAGCCCTCAACTCCTTGATGTGAATATCCGCCCTCTTCTGGTGCCCCCTTGCCTGCGTGGTCGCCCGAGACGCCCCCTTCGCGAAACTCTCTGGTAACTCGGGAAATTGCGCATTGATCCCCGCTTCCACCTCCTCCTCCTCCTCTTGTGGCCCGAAGATATCCTGAAGAAGCCCCAGATCGCCCGAAGCATGAGGAGGTCCTCGCTGGCCCCCCACGAGCCCTGCGAGGTCCCCAACTTCTTCCTGATATCCACGACGAGGCTTGCGCCCCTGGCAGGCCACCAAGACGGACAGGCCCAGGATCTCCATAAATCCCAGCGCCGACGGGCTCTCCCGAGACACCCGCAGGAGGATCGGCAGCAGCTCGGACAACTTCGAGGCCTGGCGGGTCTCCTGTCGGATCACTGACGGCGGGGTGGGCGATGCGATGGCAAGAGACAGGAGATGCCTTTCCCTCTGCGGCGCCCTGACAGCCGAGCGCCAATTATCGCGGCCGCCGCGCCTGCGCGATGCGGAAGCGCCAGCGCTCGCGCCAACGCCCCACCTCGCGCACCACCTTCGCGTCGACGTCGGCCCCCTGCACGGCGCAACCTCCGAGCGCGGCGCCCGAGCAGGTCACCCGCCTGGACCGCAGCAGGCTGAACTCGACCATGAGCAGCGGCGGCAAGTTCATCGCGTTGATCAACTCCTGCCTCGCCGAGGGTCGCACTGCAAAGGGCCCCCGGCAGCGTCGCCTCGCGTAGTCGTAGACCGACCTGAAGGCGCTCAGGGCCGGCCTATTCAGCAGCATCGCGCGCGTGAAGCGGCCGATCAGCTTCTCCACCTCTCGGCCCGCAACCCGCCTGCGCCGCGGGGGGGCCTTCGTGCCCGGCAGCAGTCGCCAACGCTTCGCCTGCGCCGGCCGCGCCTTCAGCTGGGCGCCGCCCAGCTCCAGCCCCAGCGCCTCCACCGAGCTCGGGCCCCTCCACCTCGCGCAGCGGCGGCCCGACCTGCGCCATCACCGCGGCGGCCCGCCTGCGCGCCTGCCCTGTTGCCCCGGGCCAGGGCGACGCGTGGATCTCATTGCCGGCGCGCGCCGCGCGCGGTGCCGGCTGGGCGCCCAGGGCCAGCTGGCGGCCCGCCAACTCGCCCTCGATGCCGCCGAGCCCGCCGCGGCGGAGCAGCTCGCGATGCGCCTGCTGGGCCCGTCGCATCGCCCGCGAGAATCCCATGGGCAGCGCCCGCAGGGCATGGGTAAACCCACGCACCACCGGCCACGCCCTGACCCTGCACCACCTTTACGCCCAGCTCTCGCGCCCGCCGCGGCCGCATCCCGAACCGCGGGGCCATGTAGTCTGGCGCCCTGAACTGGTAGAAGCAATCGGCGATGTCCTGAATGGACAACTCCAGCTGCATGTCGGGCTCTGCCTCAAGGCCCACCAGCGCCGCCGTCGACGCCAAGTGGATCGAGGCGGGCCGCCTCGGCGCCTGGTTGACCGCCCTCGCGCCCACAATCAAGCGGATCTCACCGACCTCTTCCTCGCGAAGAGCACGCCCGCATCAAAATCTCGACGCGCGCGCAGCTCGACCATATCCCGCCGCAGCAAGTCCTGGACAAATGCCACGTGCTCGTCTCTGTTGTCGCGCAGGGTCTCATCCCAGTGCACATTTGCGGCGTCAGGGCGCACCTCATCAGCGCGAAGTAAAGGCGAACTGTCACCGTCGATCATCTCCTGGCGATCGGGGTCCGGCAGCACCTCCAACGAGCTCACGCAGCCCGCCGGCTCGGGCCATGAAACCAGATCGCGGTCGCACGGCGCAACCACTGTGGCACCTTCTGGACTGTAGCCCAGAGTGTCCGAGCCGAGCAACTTCCCCAGGGCTGCCTCGGGGCTGGGGAGGTCCTCGGGGGGCTTGTCGTCAGCGGCCGCCGCCCAGATCACATCCACAGCTGAAAACTGCGCCTCCGAAGGGCGCGCCTCCGAGCAAAAGTCGCCGTCCCCGCGCGGGTCGTCGAGGCCGGCGATGCAGTCGTTCACGCGGCGGCCGATGGCAGTCTCACGGCCGAGCTTCTGCGCGGCGCGTCGAGGAAGGGCCCTCGACCCGCGAGCTGGGTTGAGCGGCGCCGCGGGCAGCGGCAGCAAGTCCATTGGCACCGTGCGCCCCAGCAGCCCGTTGGCACCGGCTGCGGTCGGCCACCCCTCAGCCTCGTACTTCATCATGACTTCTCAGGAAGAGCCCGCGCCAGAGCCCTCTCCTCTGCCGCCGTGCGCTCCTCCTTCGTGATCGCCGACTTCCTGGCCGCCAACTTGGCAACCCTCTTCATCGTCTCCCAGATCTCCGACGGCATCCCGTGGGCCTCGGCGCTGTACTCGTCATTGCTCAGCTTGTTATCGTGCTTCCCCGTCGCGCGGTGCTGCGCTGGGCCCTGGTGCCTCTCGGCGATCTCCGACCTCGCGTCGAGCGCCAATTGCGGCCCCAGTGGGGGGGTCCGCATGCGTCCGCCACGCCCAGCGCAGCGTTCCGTGGCCTTATAAGGAGGGAGCTCCACCTAAGGCCCCAGCGGGGGGCGCCACGTGCGTCCACCACACCCAGTGCAGCGCTGCATGGCCCCATAGCCAACTCCATCTATGGCCCCGGCGGGGGTGGCCACATGCGTCCGCCACACCCAGCACAACGCTTCGTGGCCCCATTGGGAGCTCCACCCAACGCCCCAATGGGGGTGGCAACATGCATCCGCCATACCCATGTCGGCACACCCCTCGCACGCTTCGTGGCCTTATAAGGAGCCCCACGTAAGGCCCCAGCGGGGGTGGCCACATGCGCCCGCCACACCCAGCACAGCGCTTCGTGGCCCCGTAGGGGGCCCCACCCAAGGCCCCACCGGGGGTGGCCACATGCGCCCGCCACGCCCAGCGCAGCGCTTCGTGACCCCAGAGGAAGCGCCACCGAAAGCCCCAACGAGGGTTGCCACATGCGTCCGCCACGCCCAGCACAGCGTTCCGTGGCCCAATAAGGAGCTCCACCGAAGGCCCCAGTGGGGGTGGCCACATGCGTCCGCCGCACCCAGTACCGCGTTCGCGGCCCCCTAAGGAGCTCCACCTCAGGCCCCAGCGGGGTTTGCCAGATGCGCCCACCACGGCCAGTGCAGCGCTTCGCGGCCTTACAAGGAGGAGCTCCACCTAAAGCCGCAGCGGGGGTGGCCACATGCGTCCGCCACGCCCAGTGCATCGATTCGTGGCCCCAGTGGAAGCGCCACCTAAAGCCCCAGTGAGGGTTGCCACGTGCGTCCACCACGCCCAGCACAGCGCTCCGTGGTCTTATGAGAAGCTCCACCGAAGGCCCCTGTGGGGGTGTCCGCATGCGTCCGCCGCGCCCAGCACGGCGTTTCGCGGTCCCCTGGGGAGCTCCACCTCGGGCCCCAGTGGGGGTGGCCACATGCGTCCACAACGCCCAGCGCAGCGCTTCGTGGCCATGCAGGGAGCCCCATAGAAGGCCCCAGTGGGGTGGCCACATGCGTCCGCCACACCCGGCGCATCACTCCGTGGCCCTACAGGGAGCTCCACCTAAAGCCCCAGTGGGAATGGCCACGTGCGTCCGCCACACCCAGCACAGCGCTTCGCGGCCCCATAAGGAGCTCCACCGAAGGCCCCAGTTGAAGACGTTTCAAACGAACGCCAGCGAGGCGCGAGAGCTCCAGGGAGATGACATGCCCGGCGGGGGTCTCCAGGAGGGCCGGGCGCTCGCTCTCTCTGCAGGGCGCGCGGCGAGCGGCCCAAGAGCCCTGAACGGCAGCGGTCGCGAGAAGTGACAGCCAGCGCCAGAAACGGGGGGCAAGGAGAAACAGGGCAAGAAGAAGGATGGACAAGACGACTCGAAGAGGGGCGAAGTCGCTTCACAACCCCAAACTCTTTCTTCTAAAAGTGGCCAAAGGCTGGCCCACTGGTCAGTCAGTAGTCGTTGTCGTCGCCCTCTTTGATTTCTTCTTCTCGGCGCGCTCAGCGGCTGTCTTTGCTTTCCGGGCTGCGATCGGAGGAAACCTCTTCGCGTTCCTGTCCGCGGACAGCCCCAGCCCCGGTGCCCGGTCTGCCTTCGCGAAGACGCGACTCGTGTCATCGGTGGCTAGATCGTCTTCATCGCACGACAATGTTCCGCAAGACTCTGACGAACCGGAAAGAGCCGAACTGGAACTATCATCTCTGCCGCGAGACCTCCCTCGCGGAATGACAGGACGCGGCGCCTCAAGTTCTCTACGGTTCGAAACATAATCCGGAACGCTAGCAGCACTCTGCGCCCGGCCAGCACGCCTACCATGACGCTGTTCCCAGTCGGCACTGTCGTTTTCTCCCCTTCTGTCTGTCCCGGAGCTTCCTGGCGGCCATGTGATGGCCCATCTGTGGGACATCTCGGCGGCGCAGATGGTCGTGGTATTTTTCTGGCTCGCCGCGGGCATCATTATCGGCATCCTTGATGCGCTAGTCCATGCCGATTGCTTTCTGCATTACCTGCAACTCCCCGTGCGCCAGATCCACTGCCCGCCCAAGCTGTCGCCCTTGAGAAATACCCCGCTTGTTCTGCAGCTTCTGAGTGGCCGTGCGCTCGGCACACATCAGGCTCAAAGCACTGCGTTGGAGCTGCCGCTCCACGCCGCTGAGGCGACGTGCCGGCGGAAGCGCCGCGAGCTGCGCGCCCTCGGGGGGCTGGCGGGCCTGCTTTCGAATCGCTTGGATGCGGAGGTCGAGCCTTTCTCGCGCAGCGGGGCGCTGCTGGCGCCCTGGCGCCGATAACAACTACAACCGTTGCAAAACGACCACCTTTCCCTCGGCCGGGAAACCCAGGCGCGAAGGTCTGGCAGACGCCGTTGCGTCGGCACACGCTGGTGGCGCGGTGGCCGGCTTGTTTGCCGAGGTGACCGCTAGGGTGCCAGAACGGATAGGCGCTAGAATCTTCTCTTGGTAGGAGTTGCCCATGGTAAAGAGGATCAGCGAACATTTCTGAATCTGGCACCCAGAGCAATTCCGAAGGAAGTACCTAGTCACAGTGTTCTGGAATCCGTGACGCGACAGCTTCGCGAACTCTCTGGAACGCTGGGGTGAGATCTTCTTCCGAGAGGTGTGGCGTAGCAGAGTAGATGTTGGCTACGAAAGACCAACCGTCGGTAAGCTGAACACCGAGCGGAGGCCCCGGCGCGTTCAATGCCCATTGAATCTGGCGCCTCGCGGCACAATTGACATTCAGGGCGGCTGCTGCCGAGAGAGCCTCGGCTGCCGGGGCGGAGGTGCACGCTCGGATTTGTTTCTTTGACGCCCGCCTGCGCGATGGAGCACGAACTACTCTACCCCTCCCCACTCTTTCTCTTATGAACGCGGCCGCGCAGCGTTTCGGCGGAGCTCTCGGAATAATCACCGAAAGAATAAACGCACATGTTTTTCGCCATGGGCCCGTATGTAAGGGCAACTGGCGCGTTCTTGTGGCGACGAGCATTAATTGTTGCAGTCTGGATGCGCGCTCGCTCTTGCCGACTGCACTCTGGGGGCGACAGAGCCCAAATGAAAAGAGCCGGTCGGGGCCATCTGGTCCGAAACCCAGATCTGCCCACCCGGTCCGAAACCCAGATCTCCTCACCGAGGCTTTGTGGCGTGGGGTGGCGCGTTCTGCTTCTGCGACTGCAGAGGTCGGTTGCCGCGGGCGGCGTGGAGGTTCTGATGCGATTAACAGATTATCGCAATGTTCCGTTTGTAAGAGTAATATACGGCATGCCCACTAAAATCCGAAGACCGCGCACGACGAAGTTACCGCGCTCTCGCGCGCCCCACTGCACCGGCAAACCCTCAGTCCCAAAGGCGCTCGGTCCAGCCCTCAGAGCGTCGTCGACGCGAGGACCGACGAAGCCCTGAAGGCGCCCACTTTCGAAACGCAGAATCCCGCATGGATCCCAAATCAATTGTACGAAATCGCGTTCTAGCAGAAGAGACCGCATGTAAAGAAAAAGCGCCCTGGGTGCAGGGCGCAAGCCATGCAAAGTCTTTCCGCGATTCAGTCGCCACGCGCGTCCTGCAGGCAGGTCGACGCCAACAGGCGGACGAACGAACACAGGCGAGTCATCCCAAATGGGATCTGCAGACGCGTCAGCCTGCAGCAACGCTTCTTTCACGTCCCATGCTTCTGGTGCATGCTGCATGTAACCAGATAGCCAAAGAAGGAAACGAACCGAATGACGATGCAATGTTGGACTCTCTACCACGTGGCTGTCCTCTCTGGGCTCGAGACAGCCTTGCACTACAAGACGGGCTTCTGGTTCGCCATCAGGCGCCGCGTGGGCGAAGCGGGATGGCACGGCAAACGCGCCATTCGGAAGCTGAACAACATCGACATTACCCGAAACAACTATACTGCACGAAGCCGGGGGGGGTCGAAGACGGGATCTACCTCTGCTGCCCTGCGTGGAACTTCTCTCGCGCGCTTCAGCGTTTTCACAGCTGCCGGAGCATCGAGGACAAATCCCCCTGGAACGCGAGCGTCTGCCAGACAGCTTTTGCAATAGTCCGCAGCCTCAGCCATCATGCTCCATTGCGCTGGCACTTCGAAAAACGACTCGTCAGCATCGTTGTTGGCTGCTGCGAACAAGTCGTCACTTTGGGGAATTTCGCGTGGCATAGTTTGTGAATTGTGCGCGAGCTCCTCTTCTGTCACCGCGTGTTCTCCCTTCCGCTTCATCTGGCCAGAAGGGAACTGTTGTTTGCCATCGAACCGGCGGTTTGGCTTGACCGCGCCAAAAAAATAACTTCCACTTCCAGGCTGCCGCGGTGGACGGGCACGCGGGGGCAGGACAGGCGCCGCCGGTCCATGCCCCGCGGCCGGGAAGCCCAGGCTCGCATGTCCAGGAAAACCAGCAGGAGCAGGTGTAGTAGGAGGTGGTTGTGGCAAGGCTGGCGGTGGCGCCGCTGGGGGCGGTGGCAGCGGCGAGGCCGCGTCTTCGGAAGACTGGTCGCATTTGTTGTTAGCGGTTTCCTGCGCAGGCGCTTCAACCTGAAGTTCCGGCATCCCTTTGCGTTCAGATCCTGTGCCTGTGCACAGAAATAGCGTGACCATCTTGCGTCCGAATCCACACTGTTCGTTGCTGCCCCATGCCTAACACCGTCGCGGGGGCCTTTTGGTCCCAAGCTTTTCTAGCAGTCTTGTCTGTGGAGCTTTCGTCGGACATCCAGTCGACGACGGTTCCGGCACTCAGAGGGGCCCGCCAATCGTGAGTTGAATAGATCCCGCAATTCAGACCACGACAGGATTTGGATGGCAACTTGCTGCGCGGCTCGCCTGAAGGAGAGCCGGGCCTGAGCGTTGCTCGCGGGGTCCGCGGGGAGATCCCGGAGCATGGGAAGGTCTGCCTCGTTGATGGTCTCGAAGATAGGGTTGTTCCCTAGCGCTCCGGATTGGGACGAAAACCCACATCGGCGCACCAAAGCGCTCTTAGCAGCACAGTGGTGGCGAGTCCCCTAGTGCTGAGTTGGTTCATGAACATCTGCGCCAAATTGTAGAAGATTCTCTTCAGGACCCCGTTGTGTCGCTTAACGTGGCCGTTCGAAGCAGGGGCGCGGGGAGGGATCCACAAGTGACGTACTCCGCGTAGCTCTAGATACTATTCTACTTTTTTGTTGGCGTACTCACCACCGCTGTCGGTCAAAATGTTCTCTGGTAGGCCTCCAAAGATGGATTGCCACCGGGAGAGTGTCTGCAGCCTACCACTGGGCTCCCTGGTCGGAATGCGCTCTGCCAAGGATCATTTCGTGAAACGATCGATCAGATGATAAAAAAATGGTTGGGTACCCAATTTGATCTCGAATAAATCGACACACACGATCTGGTTGACAGATCCGGCGGTCATGCCGGAGGTTCTGGGGCGAGGAGAACCATCCGCACTTGTGAGTGATATTCTCGGCAATGGCTTTCGCAACACTCACGCTTCCAGGATCCAACACGGGAGTCATCTTACGCATCAAGTTTGTTTTGATGTTGCTCCACACTTGGGTGGCCAACTCGATCATGGATCGTCTTCAGCCAGGCCTCGATGGTCATCCTGCAGAAACGCTTCTTTCACGTCCCATGCTTCTGGTGCATACTGCATCTAACCCGATAGCCAAAGAAGGAAACGAACCGAATGACGATGCAATGTTGGACTCTCTACCACGTGGCTTTCCTTTCTGGGCTCGAGACAGCCTTGCACTACGAGACGGGCTTCTGGTTCGCCATCAGGCGCCGTGTAGACGAAGCGGGATGGCACGGCAAACGCGCCGTTCGGAAGCTGAACAACATCGACACTATCCGACACAACTGTACTTCACGAAGCCGGGGGGGTTCGAAGACGGGATCTACCTCTGCTGCCTTGCGTGAAACTTCTGTCGCACACTTCAGCGTTTTCACAGCTGCCAGAGCATCAACGACAAATCCCCCTGGAACGCGAGCGTCTTCCGGACAGCTTTTGCAAAAGTCCGCAGCCTCAGCCATCATGCTCTATTGCGCTGGTATTTCGAAAAACGACTCGTCAGCATCGTTGTTGGCTGCTGCGAACAAGTCGTCACTTTGAAGAGTTTCGTGTGGCATAATTTGTGATTTGTGCGCAAGCTCCTCTTCTGTCACCGTGTGTTCTCCCTTCCGCTTCATCTGACCAGAAGGGAACTGTTGTTTGCCATCGAACCGGCGGGTTGGCTTGACCGCGCCAGAAAAAGAACTTCCACTTCCAGGCTGCTGTGGTGGATGGGCACGCGGGGGCAGGACAGGCGCCACTGGTCCATTTCCCACGGCTGGGAAGCCCAGGCTCGCATGTCTAGGAAAACCAGACCAGCAGGAGCAGGTGTAGTAGGAGGTGGTTGTGGCAAGGCTGGTGGTGGTGCCGCTGGAGGCGGTGGCAGCGACGAGGCCGCGTCTTCGGAAGTCTGGTCGCATTTGTTGTTAGCGGTTTCCTGCACAGGCGCTTCAACCTGAAGTTCCAGCATCCCTTCGCGTTCACGAGGGCATACCCTGTGCCTGTGTACAGAAATAGCGTGACCATCTTGCGTCCGGGTCCACACTGTTTGTTGACCTCCCATGCCTAACACCGTCGCTGGGCCTTTTTCTTCCAAGCTTTTCTAGCAGTCTTGTTTTTGGAGTTTTCGTCGGAAATCCAGTCGACGACGGTTCCGACACTCAGAAGGACCCGCCAATCGTGAATTGAATAGGTCCCGCAATTCAGACCACGACTGGATTTGGATAGCAACTTGCTGCGCGGCTCGCCTGAAGGAGAGCCTGGCCTGAGCGCTGCTCGCGGGGTCCGCGGGGAGATCCCGGAACATTGGAAGGTCTGCCTCGTCGATGGTTTCGAAGATAGGGTTGTTCCCTAGCGCTCCGAATTGGGACGAAAACCCACATCGGCGCACCAAGGCGTTCTTAGCAGCACAGGCTTGCAGCATGACGTCCGTGGTGGCGAGCCCCTTAGTGCTGAGTTGGTTCATGAACATCTGCGCCAGACTATAAAATATTATCTTCAAGACCCCGTTGTGTCGCTTAACATGGCCGTTCGAAGCAGGGGCGCGGGGAGGGATCCACAAGTGACGTACTCCGCGTAGCTCTAGATACTATTCTACTTGTTTTTGTTGGCGTACTCACCACCGCTGTCGGTCAAAATGTTCTCTGGTAGGCCTCCAAAGATGGATTGCCACCGGGAGAGTGTCTGCAGCTTACCACTGGGCTCCCTGGTCGGAATCCGTTCTGCCAAGGACCACTTCGTGAAAATATCGATCAGATGATAAAAAAAATGGTTGGGTACCCAATTTGATCTCGAATGAATCGATACACGCGATCTGGTTGACAGATCCGGCGGTCATGCCGGAAGTTCCGGGGTGAGGAGAAACCTTCGGCACTGGCTTTCGCAGCGCTCACGCTTCCAGGATCCAACACGGGGGTCATCTTACGCATCAAGTTTGTTTTGATGTTGCTCCACACTTGGGTGGCCAACTCGATCATGGATCGTCTTCAGCCAGGCCTCGGTGGTCAGGTCATGCTTCAGCTGGGACAAACGAGGCGGTATCGAGATTTGAAACGATCCAGGGCTGTCTAGCACCGTGATCGTGTCATACGACGATTCTTCCTCATATCCTAAGATGGGGTTTTTGTTTTTACTTGGACGCCTCCTACTCCTTCTTCTCCCTCTTCTCCTTCTCCTCCTCCTCATACCCAGACTTACTCACATTCAGATTTACTCATACCCAGACTTACTCAGACACAAACTTAATCATGCTCAGACCTACTCCTACTCAGAGTTACTCATGCTGAGACTCACTCATGCCCAGACTAGCTAAGATTCAGACTTGTCCCCAGACTTACTCATACTCAGACCTGCTCGTACTCATACCTTTTCATTGTCTGATGTATTCCACACACACAGCAGATTGTGAGGATGCCTCAGGCGGGGCGCTGGCTTCAGCCCCCCCTAAGGGGAGACGTAGATGCTGAAAACGCACGTTTCCCTAAGCAAAATCAATGATTTGGGGCGCTTGGGGCTCCCTTGGAAAGCCTCTTGGGGCGTCGTAGCGGCCTCTTGGGCTCTATGAGAGCCATCTTGGGTGTCCAGGGGCGATCTTTGAGAGCCCTGGGGCTGTCTTGGACCGATTTGGGGGCCTCTTGGGCCTCCGTGAACACGTCTTGGCCGCCTCTTGAGCACGCCTTGGCCACCTCTGGGGCTGTCTTGGGCTTCTCTTGGGCAGTGTTGGGAGCCTCTTGGGCCGTCTTGGGGCCTTCTTTGGGGCCTCTTGTACCGTCGTGCACGCCGTGAAGACCGAAAAGACGTAGATGCTGAAGACGCACGTTTTCCTTAGCAAAATCAATGATTTGGGGCGCTTGGGGCTCCCTTGGAAAGCCTCTTGGGGCGTTGTAGCGGCTTCTTGGGCTCAATGGGAGCCATCTTGAGCGTCCAGGGGCGATCTTTGAGCGCCCCAGGGCCGTTTAGGACCGGTTTGGGGGCCACTTGCGCCTCCCTGGGCACGTCTTGGCCGCCTCTTGGCGCGGACAGGAGCGCTCCCGGAGCCCCGGGTCGGCCATGGAGGACGCAAGTACCGGCCTGGCGGCCCCGATCCCCTTTCGCCGGCATGCATATATATATATATATATATATATATATATATATATATGCACATATACATATACATATACATATACATATACATATACATATACATACATAAATATATACACACAAGACTGCAGTGGCGCTTCGCGCCATGCACCTTGGTCCTTGGAGTTTGGTATGCAGGCGGAATAGCAGGAAGGTCAAGCCGACAATTTAGCGATAACTCCTGGTTGCCTTTTCTGGCATCGCCGCTATAATAATGTTATTCGTTATCCTTCCTCCATGCTTCTTTCTCCTTACTTTCGCCATGCCCTGCGCATTCTCCCCATCCTCCTCAGCTCTTTTTGGCGGAGGCTCCTCCTTGGAGAGCCTCTAGGGGCCTCACAAAAAGTTGTTTCAGGCTTTCTTAAGGCCTTTTGGAGACCTCCTGGGCGTATTCTGGGGGCCTCCGGGGGCTTCCTCGGACCACCCTGCCTACAACCGCGGTCTCCCTGAACGACCGAATCACGATTTGGAATTCTTCGGAGGGTGTCTTTGGGCCATCTTGGGCCGCCATGGGGCTGTCTGAGGGCCATCTTGGACCCGTGTTGTGCCGTTTTGGGGCTCTCCTGGACTGCCTGAACCCTTTCGGATGGTTGTGGGGCGATTTGGGAGCCTCCCAGGCGGCTTCGGACGCCCAGAAGACCGCCGTCTTGGAGCGTCGCGAAGCCGAAAAGAGGAGGAGAACCCTAAAATCCACCAAAAACCATCAGAAAATCAATGATTTTTGCCTCGGGGGGCCTTCTTGGGAGTGCTCTTGGAGGCCTCTTTGGGGCTGGCCTGGAGGCCTCTTGGGCCATCTTGCGGTCACGTCGGTCACTCTTGGAGCGCTCTTGTGCTGTCTTGGGGGTCTCTGGGACGTCTCCGATGACCCCCCTGATCGCCCTAGGTGTGCTGGGAAGGTTTGGCAAAACGCCAGGTGAGGCCCGGTGGCCGCTTCGAGGCCCGTCTGGAAGGTCCCAAAGACCCAGATCCCGGGAGTCCGGTTTTGGGGGGGGGGGACTGGTTTTCCCCCCGCCCGGGCTTATAAAAAGATGGGAAGAGGAATATTTTTATACATATATATATATATATAGAGAGAGAGACATACACATACATATACATATACATATACATGTACATATACATTCACATATACATATACATATACATATACATATACATAAACATATACATATACATATACATATACATATACATATACATATACATGTACATGTACATATACATATTAGAACCATCGCGCGCGCGCTTCGCGCGCGCTCAGGTTCTAGCCCAGGCCGGGGGGGCGCTGGACGATCTTGGACAACGCTATCAAGCACAGGCGCGCGACGGCATCTGAGGAGCTTCTGGGGTGTTCCGCATGCTTTGTCAACTGGCTGTTGGAGGCACCTCTTGGGTGCCTCTTGGGGGGGCGTCTGAGGGTCCCTTGGGGGCATCGGCTCTGCAATCTGAAGCCGTCATTGGCCGTCTTGGCTGCGTGGAGGCCCGACTTGAGGCCACCTGCGGCAGATTGAGGCAATCCGGAAGCCTCCCGGGGGCCTCCTGGAAGCAGTTTTGACGCATCGAGGGCACTCTTGGGCTATTTTAAAGCCTCTTGGACGTCTCCTACGGGCCTTTTAGGCCCTCGGGAAGCTTTTGGGGTCCTCGTCGGACCACTTGGGGGCCTCTTGCGGCCTCCTGTGGGCCTTTGGGGGGGAACGCTCTGCTGTTGGGTCGCGTTCCCCTTCTTGGGCCTCTCTTGGGGCTCTTGGGGCCCTCTCGGGCCGTCTTGGGCGCCTCAAGCACCGTCTTGGGGCCCTCGCGGGCCGTCTTGGGGCCCTCTTGGAGGCCTCTTCCTCTATATGGGAGCGGTATTGGAAGCCTCTTGGGCCGTCTTGGAGCATCGGGATGCCAAAAGGTCGAACAAACTAAAACCTGTCAAAGCCCAATCGTAAAACAATGAGTTGTGCCTCTTGGGGCCACCTTGGGAGATCTCTTGAACCTCGTCGGCCCTCTTGGGAGCTTCTTGGGGGCCTCTTGGATCCGATTGGGGGCCTCTTGGGATTTCCCGCGAACCTCTCGGGGTAGAAAGCTTGGATTCTCGGTTCGTGTTTCCCTTCTTGGGCCTCTCTTGGGCCCGTCTTGGGGCCCTCTCGGGCCGTCTTGGGCGCCTCAGGCACCGCCTTGGGGCCCTCGTGTGCCGTCCAGGGCCCTCTTGGAAGCCTCTTCGGCTATTTTGGAGCTGTCTTGGAGGCCTCTTCCTCCTCCTCGTCCCCCTCCTCCTCCTCCCACTCCAACTCTGGCTGCTCCTGATCTTCCTCCTCCTCCTGCAGCGTGTTCCGGAAGGCTCCCGCCGGAACATGCTGTGCACAAGTGCTGTCACTGCTCCCGCCACCGTGCCCTGGGTGGTGGGTCAGAGGCCTCATGGGTGTTGGTTTGGATCTCGTGGTTGGCCTGTCGGGGACGTCGTGAAGGCAATTTCGCAGCTTCTCGGTAGCCGTTTTGGAACCGTTGTGGGGCCTCCTCGGGGCTGTTTTGTGGCCTCTTTAGGCCTCGTTTGGGCCTCCTGGGTGCATCTTGGGGGCCTCCTGGGGCCTCTTGGGGCCTCCTGGGGCACTCTTCAAGCGGGAGGGTCGAATTTTGGAGTCGTCATGGGCGCATCGTGGGGCCATCTTAGGGCTCTGTTGGGCTGTCTTGGGCGACTCTGGGGCCGTCTTGGGGCCCTCTTGGGCCGTCTTGGGGCGCTCTTGGGGGCCTATGGAGCCGTCTTGGAAGGTCGGACAGCCGAAAAGGATGGAAGGCCAAAATCGTTCGAAAACCTTTGTATAACTGACGATTTCGGCCTCTTGACGCGCTCTGGAGAAGCGTCTGGAAGAGTCGTGGAGTGCCTTGGGGGGCCTCTCGGGCCGTCTTGGGCCTATCTTGGGCGTCCTGGAGCGGTCTTTCGGCCACTCGGGGCCCGCTTGGGCCGTCTTGGGAGCCTCTGGATGCCCTCCTGGACTATTTTGGACCTCCCCCGGCGCCCCGTCCTCCCATGGGGGGTCGGAGGCGGCGGCCTCCGAGGCCCAGGACGCGGAACCCCTGTAAAAATACAGGG